>CM077158.1:272793-378294 GCA_039583875.1 Platanthera guangdongensis | reverse complement strand
CCTCATTCTGGCGACGATACTACAGGATACAACATATCAAGGAACAGTTAAACTCTGCCTTTCAGAACAAAGACCCTTGACAACCTTCGATACTTTCTTGGCCTTGAGGTTGCTCGACGCCCCGATGGTCTTGTGATATCACAAAGGAAGTATTGTATGGATCTTCTTCATGATGTCGGCTATTTTGGAAGCAAACCTGCGGATACTCCTATGGACGCTAATCACAAGCTCTCAGCCCACAACTCTGACTCCGATGAGCTGCTTACAAATCCAGAATACTATATACGCTTGGTTGGGAAACTGATCTATCTCACGGTTACTCGCCCCGACATCTCTTTTGTTGTCGGAGTCGTGAGTCGTTTTATGCATGCTCCCCGAACATCTCATCTTCAGGCTGTTGAGCGCATTCTTCGATATCTCAAGACCGCTCTAGGACAAGGGCTGGTGTACAAGCCATCAACATCTCTATCTCTTGTCGCATACTCTGACGCTGACTATGCTGGATCCATTGATGATAGACGCTCCACAACGGATTTCTGTACCTACTTTGGAGGCCATCTCATAACTTGGTCTAGCAAGAAACAAACTGTGGTTGCTCGCTCTTCTGCTGAAGCCGAGTACCGGGCTATGGCCGCTGTCGTTTCTGAGTTAACTTGGCTTGAGGGCCTTCTGGGTGACTTACGTGTTCGTCTCTCATCAGCGACGACCTTATTCTGTGACAGCCAAGCCGCCATACATATTGCCAAGAATCTGGTCTTTCACGAACGCACAAAGCATATTGAAGTTGACTGTCATTTTATCCGGGAAAAAGTACAGTCAAATAAGATAGAGTGGGAGCATGTTCCTGCTACAAACCAAGTTGCTGACATCTTGACTAAAGCTCTCTCCCGACCGATATACTATCAATTTTTATCCAAGCTTGGTGCCTACGACTTGTACGCTCCAGCTTGCGGGGGAGTGTTAGAGAAGCCCAGTTTAGGGCCCATCTAGTGGCCCAGTTTTTCCCTCTTTTTCCTCATTGTATTAGTCTCACATGTTAGATTGGGATTTCTCCTCTTTCTTCTTTCCTATATAAATGTATTCATACTTGTAACTATCAATTCAAGGAGTATATACAAGGTTTTGGCCTCTCTTTACAATGAGAATTTACTATTTGAACAATAAAGAATTTAGCCAAGGCCAGCCCATATTTTTCTACTGTAGTATCTTCAGCGGAAAAACGATGTCTGTTCTGAGCATAACATATCATGAGTAGCCCAAACTCCCATAAACAATTTTAGAAAAATTCAAATTAGACATCCTTCCTTTCCATTATTCTAATAGGAAGAATCATTCAAAAAACATGCAGAAATTAAACAAAACGACAAAATATTATCAGTGGAAAAGACAATAAACAAGCAAAATGCAAATAAAAAATAAGTAGTGTTTTATTGATTATTTAATGGTTCTTTTTCCTTACGGGATAAAAAGGAGCAAAATTTTCAACAATTGGGCTGGGAATACCACACAATTTAAAAGATTCAAATGCCAAAGATCAGTAGTAGCAGGCTTCTCTAATGGTAAAAGCTTTTCTTTTTCCTTGGTTGTAGAATAACAAGGAACATAATTTCCAACGATTGGGCTGGTGAGTACCTCATAATTTGATATATGATACTGTTAATCATTATTAGTAACAGGTTTCTGTAATGGCAGAAGCCCCTCTGACACCTCATCCTAATATAGGTCCTCTTTTATTCAATTTGGTAGGTCCCATTCTTTATTATATAAAAAATAAGTACCTTTCTCCTGGTGGCACTGCGATCCCTGGAGTTGGAACTCTATTTGATTCGAGAGAGTTTCTTAGCAATTACTTGGGGCATATCACATCGATATATATACATATAAGAGAAAATCACTTTTTGGTGAAACATTTATCTTCTTTATTTTACCCTCTCTTTGATAAATCTTTTGAAGTACACTTATTTGTGTGTTTTGTTATTTGTTTTTGTTGGAAATCTAGATGAAATAATATTTGGTTCAATTTATTCAACCATATAGGGGACAATTTATGGCATTACAACAACGCGCAAAACACCGATAAGCGGTGTAGGACTACACACATAAATATTAATAATACTCGGATATTAATAACTCTAACACTCCCTCTCAAGCTGGAGGGAAAACCTCCAGCTTGGACATAACACAGAAGGGGAGGTAAAGTGGTTGGCAACGTAAGACAAAAACTGCAGCCACCAAGACACAACCGCGTGTTAACGGGTATATATCAACCGGGCATAAACCACACGATGTTGGTTCACAAACTGACCATGATCACGTTGGATGCTCCGGTAGTTGAAACCAGGTCAACCAACAAAGGTCAAACCAATCCTACCCCAAAACGAAGAAAAATATGGGGAGACACAATGTGCATGGAGGCCATGTTTGACTAAGGCAGGAAGAAAAAGGGAATCAAAGTCGTCGTTATCACAAACACTCCCTCTCACGTGGATCATGTGCATAAAGGCATATGCTACGCTTGGAGGCCATGTATGATGACTAAGGCAAGAGTCGAGAAAAAAACATCTGAGTAGCCGTTATCACAAACACTCCTCCTCATATGGAATACATGCATGAAGACATAGACAACACTTGGAGGTCATGACGTACTCTCCCCCTCACGTAGAACACATGCATGAAGACATAGATTGCATGGAGGCGCAAACGAAGACAAACACATCAACACAACACAAAAAACTTAAAAAACAACAAAAAATACTACATCAGCCCTATCAACGACAACAGAAGCGGGCAGCGGGATCCATATCCCCGGGGTGCAGAGAGACTGAGCCAAAAGAAGGCCTGCTGCAAAAGAACAGCAGCGGTAGAGGAGCTCGATGTTACGGGCTAGCGATTGAGAGCGCGTACACCGGGGAAGAGCAGGAATGTCCTCAAGGGAGGAGGAAGATGGTCAACGAGCTATGGTGGCGGAGGCGTTGCTTGCGGCGAGTCGCGCAGATGCGGGATGCAGATCGGCGACAAACGACGTTGTCTGCGGCGAGTTGCATGGGTATCGCGATGCGGGAGAGGCGGCTAGGGTTACGGGGGCCGCGAGTCTTCCGTGAGATGAGGGAAATGGGTAGAGAGAGAGAGAACTAGAGAGAGGATTAGACAAAATAAAATGAAAATACTTCTTCTTGCTTGTCCCCTTGGCACACACCACACATATATAAATAGTTCATAAAAGTGCCCCATCCTTGGGCTTTTAGACACGGAGGATCAATTACGCATGCGAAAATATAAAATAAACTAGATAAATAGTCCGCGACATGCGCGATCAAGGTGGACCAAGGCGGGACCGTAACATCCCCACCCTGCCCGACGACAAGCTTGCCCTCAAGCTTGGTCTGTAGTGACGGTCGGCATCAGATCTCCCGTGTCAGTGTCAACATCCCATTCAGAAGCGGAGTCGTCTACCTCCAACCAGAAGAGGCGCTTGCAGCGATGTCCACGGTAGAATGTCTTGTCGCAGTTGTAACAGAGGCCCTTGGCACGACGATGACTCATCTCTTGCGGTGACAATCATCGAATGGCAGCAGAGCGGTCGGAGTCACGTTTCAAGCCGAGGAGACTGACGGTGGCCGATGACAGAGGGCGTGGAGTACGAAAGGATCCGTTGGTGTCCCTGTGATGTAGATGAGGGCGATCGAAAAGCAGACGCTTCTCGAAGACATGAGTCGGGTTCATTGCAGTGGTTAAATCTGTGAGTGCCTAAAATTCCACGTCCATGCAGAGACGCTCATGAAGTCCTATTGTGAAGATGGACAACTGTTGTGCCAGAAGAACGGAGGTCGTGCGGGCCAGGTGGACTTGAAACTGCTCGAGGTACTCGTCGATCGGACCAGTCTGTCAGAGGGAAATGAGATCACCCAAGGGATTGTTGTGGATTGGAGGACCAAAGTGGAGCGTGCAGTTTACCTTGAAATCTTCCCAAGAGAGGAGTGGTTTCTCACGTTGCAGTTGGGAAAACCAAAGTTGCGTTGGGCCCAGCAGGTGGAAGGCAGCAATATTGAGCAACTCTTCCCAAGGGGTGCGCTGGTGGGTGAAGAACTGCTCGCAAGGAGAAAGTCAGGCGAAGGGGTCTTCGTGGCCGTCGAATATTGGAAAGTCCAGCCACAAGTATCGTGACATTCCGTCGCCCTCGTGTCGCGGGGGTAAAAATTTTGGCAGGGTCGGCAGAATCGATGCCTCGCTGGAGGAACCCGTTGTCAGTTGGGTCGGTCGATTAGCCGCGAGTTGGGTGGTGACGACGGCAATGAGGGCGTTGTTGTTATCCGTGAGGATCATGGCGAGAGACTCAAAAATTTGGGAGAGGGAGGGCTGGTTGGCCATTTTGTGTAGAGAAATTGGCGGGTGGTCGGCGCCGAAAAGGCTGGAGAACGGACGGGCTGGTGGTGATAGTAGCCCGGTAGAGGCTGCAAGGAGGGAACACCCGTCGATGGAGGATCGGAGGAGAATTGCCGCTGGAGGAGGATTTGCGGCTAGCTGTCGAGGTGGGAACGACTGGGCGAAACCGTTGGAGGGTCGGCAGACGTCGGGGCCGGCTGGTGTTGCTGGGACGACGTCTACCGTCGGCTGTACGGGGCGGATCGGCCCGTGCGGACACGAAGGAGCTTGGTCGGAGCCGCTGAAGGCGCTGCGGTCGGCGGGTTGTCCTGGGCGGCCACGGCGGGGTAAGAACTGGCCGGATTTGGAGTATCGGCGGTCGGGAGAGTCGTTCCAGATGTTACGGGTTCGCGATTGAGAATTCGTGCACCGGGTAAGAGGAGGAAAGTACTCAAGGAAGGAGGAAAAAGGTCGGCAAGCTATGGTGGCGGAGGTGTTGCTTGCAGCTAATCGCGCAGATGCGTGATGCAGATCGGCGACGGGTGGCGTTGTCTGCGGCGAGTCGCGCGGGTATTGCGATACGGGAGCGGGGGCTAGGGTTACAGGAGCAGCGGGTCTTCCGTGAAATGAGGGAAAAGGGTAGAGAGAGAGAACTAGAGAGAGAATGAGACAAAATAAAATGAAAATACTTCTTCTTGCTTGTCCCTTTGGCACACAACACACACATAAATAGTTCATAAAAGTGCCCCCTCCTTAGGCGTAAACACAGAGGATCAATTACGCATACGAAAATATAAAATAAACTGGATAAATAGTCCGCGACATGAGCGACCAAGGCGGGACCGTAACACTCGACCTAAAAAGGGAGCATCAGGAGCATCCAAAATCTCGACCAAAAAGAAGAATAGGCCCAGGTGCAGCAGCATGGGCTCGACCATCATCCGGAGCAGCAGTACGAGAACGTGGACAGGAAGCTCTAGGGGAATGGGGACATGGATCAGAATCGTCGTCGACGATCTACGACAGAAACGCAGACATCGAAGAAAACAGGAAGTGCAGAGGCAGCATCGGGGCCTGCCGACAGAAGCGTGGATGAAGAACGCAGACAGGAGCAGCGGGAGTCCTCGTAGAGGAGCATAGATGTCACTCCCATCGATGGAATCAAACGGAGATTCCGTCAACCGGAGCGGGAAGGGGGATGCTCGACGAGAGCAGTAGCAGCGCAAGACATGAACGAGAGGGAGGAAGAGGCGGAAATCAAGCGAAAATCAGAGAGGAAGGCTGAGAAGTTTAGGTCGCCAACAAATTAGGGGGACGAAAAATTTCTCAGAGTCGACTTCAGCTCTGATACCATGTTGGAAATCTAGAGGAAATAATATTTGGTTCAATTTATTCAGCTATATAGGGGACCATTTATAACATTACAACAAGACGCAAAACACCGATAGACGGTGTGAGACTAAACACATAAATATTAATAATATTCAGATATTAATAACTCTAACAGTTTTAAATATGTCTTCCCGCAATTTCTATTAAGATTTATACATCGCTAAAACTTTTCACAAAGATGGTGAGTGGATGGTGTATTGTTGTGCTGGAGCACGGAGAGACCCTTGCTTGTGTGTGTGTGTTTGTTCTATTTAATGTAGAAGTGCACCCCAAATATAGTTTTTATCACATATTCAGTTGAACTAACAATTATGCAAGTTTTTTTCTCTTTGAAAATTGAACTTTCATGACATACAACGTTCAAAGCAATATATGTAGTTGCTTTTCTTGTCCCACATCGACTTGATTGTATATTAAAAAGCCCAAACCATATCTCAATTCCATCTTTATACATTTGAGTCATATCATTTCATATATTTTATGCATTACTACCATTTAATCTAATTCAATTCGACAGACCACAATATATTATTTCCTACTCCAATATTACAAATTAATTCTCAAAAACAAACAACACATTGTAGTATACCTCCTATCAAACAGAAAATCTGCCTAACCTGCATCTGAACTATGAATATTAAGTTATTTTCCTAAACACTTTTACACAAAATCCACCCTTACTGGTTCATTCAGGCATATAAAAATATTAATTATATTTTTTATATGAATGTTATTGGTATTGTCATAAACTGACTCATTACACTGAAATGAAACCAAATGTAAGGTTTTTTAATTGTTTAATAATTCAATTTTCCCACCAATAGTCTAAATAATGTTGGACTTCAACCAACTCCCATATACCTTTTCATCAACATGGTGTTGCAGTACATAAAATTTTAAATATGCTTGCAACCAAAAGGAGACGGGGCGGATGGCGGCGCGGACGTGAGCGAGAGGGGGGATGGCGGCACGGGCGTGAGCTGTGGAAGAGAAGATGGGGCGATGTAATTTTAGGGCACGAGAGGACCCGTTGGGTAGGTCTCCTCCAAACCAAATTCCAATTTCTAAAAACAAACTCAGCATACAATAAGGTTCACATATTCTCCCTTATATAGGGAGGGGACACACTAGGCCGAACGGTCGTACAAACAAAGAATAAATACTAGTAAATAAAACACGGAAGATAACTCGATACAGGCTAGGCTCAGGCCAATTCCGTACCCCGCGTGCTTAGTGTAAACGCGAGCAAAGCGTCTTCCCTCGATCGGATCCGCCCCGTTTGTATCATGTAATCTTGTTTACTCACAAATACATGATTTGATATTTGGAAATAACAAAAATAGTCTCTGACGCCCAACACCGTTATATTCGTACTTATGAGATTTTCAGTGTACCTTTTGTTATAACATAAACTTCTTATTCACAATGATCATGTCCCACTCTCCCTCTGCCTCCTATACATGTGCGGTTGTGGTCCCTCTACTTTACGGCATTTGAAACCACCCCTTACAATCGGAAACACTTCATATTTTGAGTATTAGGTGAAGAATAATCTATCAGACTACTATTGCTATCTAAATTATAAAGAAAAGATTCTCTAGTAAGAAAAATCTTATAGAGATCTTCTCCATCGTCATCCTGATGATATCCTCCATAACTTGCTAACAACCAGTCTCAAGTCTAGCCCAAATCCAACTAAAAGAACTTAACATGCAATTGTTCCCGTTATGGTCACACAACTCTCGCTTCTGTAAAAATAGGACAGAGATAAACTAATTAACTAGCTAAAATCTTCAAAATATTCTGACACGTGTGATCCTTCCTTAAGTATGCTTAAACTCTAAGATAAATCATATATTCTTCTAATGGTATTGCTAACCTTAATATAAGATCGCAAAACAAATTAGGTTGTTACTCAACATACACTTCTTTCATTTATTTTGAGTATTTTATGTTAAGAGTCAACCTATTGTTAAGAGTCAAGCTAATATTGGTTGACCGAGTGGTGACCATATCAAAATGAGTGGCTGAATATTTTTTGAGATGGTTCGGCTGGATGGAGGTATTGAGACAGAAAGCCTACCGTTCTCGCTCTCCCTCTCTTCATCAACATTTTATAGTTGTTAATCATGTTTTATCACGACACTTCTTTTCGATAAAATTTTTGGGCACTAATCATGAGATCTAATGTACCTGAGCCAATGACCCAAATTCCCAAGATAAATGAAACACATGTTGGGAGACTACTTTAATGAACACTAGTAGAAGGATCGTTTGAGCAAGTTTGATCATAAAGATATCTAAAGTAATCTTGTCTACTCACAAATACATGATTTGATATTTGGAAATATCAAAAATAAACTCTGACGCCCAACACCCTTATATTTGTACTTATGACATGAGATTTTCAATGCACCTTTTGTTATAACATGAACTTTTTATTAACAATGATGATGCCCCCACACTCCCTTTGCCTCCTGTACATGTGCGGTTGTGGTTCCTCTACCTTTACGACTTCTGAAACCACCCCTTACAGCACTACATATTTTGAGTAATAGGAGAAGAATAATCAATCAGACTACTATTGCTATCTAAATTCTAAAGAAAAGATTCTCTAGCAAGAAAAATCTTATAGAAATCTTTTCCATCATCATCTTGATGATATCCTCCATAACTTGCTAACAACAGTCTCAAGTCTGGCCCAAATCCAACTAAAAGAACATAATATGCAATTGTTCCCGTTGTGGTTGCACAACTCTCGCATCTGTAAAGATAGGACGACAGAGAGAAACTAATTAACTAGCTAAAGTCTTCAAAATATTCTGACAGGTGAGATCCTTAAATATACTTAAACTCTGAGATAAATCATATATTCTTCTAATGTTGTTGCTACCTTAATATAACATCGCAAAACAATCCCAAATAGCTTTAATTGTCGGAAGGTGAGTAATCAAAGGATCTTCAGTCAAATGGCTTCCGAACCCCTTCCTACTAAATGCTCAAATGCATGGTTCTTCCATTGTATATAATTCTCAGTACTTTGATTTCTTTGAAATAAGATGAACAACAAGTCTTATTTGTTTAACTAACTTTACCTCAATTAATCAGCAATATCAACATCTTAATAAACCTAATGCACCACTCTTGTAGGAAAAAACATAAAATACTGGAACACCAAAGAGAGGAAAGATTCACAAACCACTATCATAAGATGATAAGAAATGAACAGCAAAAGAAGATGAACATTCAATGAAAACGACAACAACAAATATTTTAGTCTCCAAAAAAACATAAAGACGTCTGCTAACCGAAAATTTTAATCCAAACAATATTAATACTTAGAGTTACAAAATATGAGTATATAATGCTTATCATCTCTAAAGCTGAACAAGCCTGGATCACAATTGAAACATAAAAGATCAACTATAATCCCTTGAAAACAATATCACGTAGATGAAAGAAAGTTGATATCAGATAGAAACATAGTAGAAGACGACATAGTTAAGACATAGTTAAGGAATGCAGCCAAGAAGATTGCAGTTATTATGTGACAAAGAGTATGGAAAGAGATGAAGATGACAGAAAGATATGTGCCAAAGATGAATGTTATTAAACTTGATTATGATACCATGAAAAAATCTACCTAACTCATTGCAACATTTCAATTCCAAAAGTTGGAGCACTACTTGATTAAGAGAGAGAGAGAGAAAGATTCAACAATTCACTCATGACCCATCACATTGATACACATGCACGCGCACACCCAAGCATCACAAGCATGCGCATGCGCATGCGCACACACGCGCGGGAACTTTTACATATGTGTAAGCAGGCGTGCACAGATGGAGACAAATCCACAACCACACACATTTTTCACCCTCCCCCATGCCACAACGGAATAAAGTCCACAATCTCTTATCAGTTAATATGCTATGTTTCTTCCACAACATCATATACGTATACTTGTCGTAGCTAGAATACTTGTCGTAGCTAGAATACTTGTTGTAGCTAGAATACTTGTCGTAGCTAGAACGTTTTGCACATTTTCATCAATTTGTTCGGTTACATAGAGTTTCTGATGTAAAACAAATTTACAATTCTAATAGCAGATCCAACTCTATATGTAGCATTTTTCTATTGATCAGAAAGAATTTCTGATGCAAAACAAATTTACAATTCTAATATCAGATCCAACTCTATATGAATGCAGGCAAAGCACGTAACAAATGCAAAAGACTTAACGTTAAACTTAACATGAATGCAATGCAGATGAATCAACATGACATTATTTTGATGCGCAAATAAATAACTAGATAACAAGATTTTAAAAACTGCAACAAACAACCACAATTGGTTACACATAATTCTAATCAGGCTAACAGATAACAATTGCACACAATTGACAGTGCTAGAATTTAGAAATGAAAATTACACATCTACAGAAGGAGTGATGCAAATAATCAAAGTTGAAGATCACTAGAAACAAATAAATGTTAGCACAATGCGAAGAAAGTTAAAATAAAACTAACCAAACAATCAGGACCGAATCGAAGATGATGGAATAGGTGGATAGAGCAGTGAGCAGGGGCAATACAGCAAGGGATTCTTGGTTCGCGGACAGTTAGAGTTTTGGAGATGGAAGTAGGGTAGGTGGAAGTTGTTGGTGGCTACGGCACTGGATGGAAAGGGGTTCGCGGTTGTGGAGTAGGAGGATAGATTTGTGGTGTCTGTGGGAAGAGAGGAGATGGGCTTTTGGTGGTTGTAAGGGAAAAGTGAGGAGTTGATGGGGCTGGAGCCGGTGGCAAGGGGTAGTGGAAGCAATATGTAGTTATTGCATGCTTTATATAAATTAAATCTCAAACTGAGATTACAAAAATATGATAATTGTCTCATGACTATGTTCTGTTTTCTTATTTGAGCTCTTTTTCTAGATGAATTCCAACTTCAGGAACTAGATGATGCGTAGAAATTGGAAAGAAAAATACACATTTAGCGTCTTCTAAACTCAGTAAGCAAAATGGTTCAAGTAACTAAAGAGGAAGCCAAAAACAGAAATTATAAATTCACCAAGAATAGATATGAACACGTTAATCATGAATTAACAAGTAACAAAAGTAAACAGTAAAGAATAAATTGAAGAAGAAGCATTTCAATAACTAGAACGAAGAAAAAGGCACAAGTGATTGCCATGATTACCACCATCTTCGAAAAAAAAATACAGGAAAAAAAAAGATTTTGATTTACTTACGGAGCCATCCACCGGTAGGTCCCAGTCTCAGGGGTCATCCCCTCCGTCTGCACTTCGATCCGGGCCACGCCGAAGTCTGCAATTTTAATGGATTTATCCCCGCAAATGAGGAGGTTGTCAGATTTTAAATCCCGATGAATGAAGCCCAGGCCATGAACATACGCCATTCCCCGGGCAACATCTAATGCTTGCCTGACTGCAATCTTCAGGGGAACAGATCGGTTTTGTCTCCTCATCAGAAACTGTCGAACTGATCCACCCTTGGCATACTCAGTCACAATACACCAAACCATCTGCTTCCTGCAATCCCCGATAAATCTGACAACATTAGGGTGCTTCAGAGTAGCAAGCATCATTACCTCCTGCGCGAACTGCTGCTCCATCAGCTGAGCTCTCTCTGCGTCATTCTCTGGCTTTTCCAACAGCTTAATGGCTACATCTTCTCCATTATAAGTTCCTCTGTAGAGCTTGCCAAAAGCCCCTTGTGCGAAGGGCTCTCCCATGTTCAGCTGCCGGAGATCAAGAGTCCACTCGTCGTAGTTGTTGAGCCCTTGCGTCGGGAAACCCGGGTCCATCAGAGCCTGGGCTAGGGCATCGCTGTTCAGGGCATGCGTCACACGCCCGGCGCGGAAGACGCTGTGACCAACGGAGCTGACAGCGACGGCGGGAGGTTGACGGAGCCCGTTGTGCTGGAGTATTCCGGTCTGAGAATCGCTCGATCCGACGCTGCTGTTCTCCACCGACATCGCCACCGACCCACCTCCGGTGCTGGTCTGTATGCTATCCACCGACATGTTGGTGCCCTCGCCGAGCTTCCGGTAGTAGGCCATATCGTAGTAGTTCCCCCCACCCCCGCCTCCTCCAGCGATCATTCCGGCGAACTTAGGCGCCTCCATCATGGTGCGAATTCGCAGCTCAACTCAAAAACTTTAACAAAGTTTCGAGTCTACCTAGCAACTTAACCCGGTAGATCGATTGCTACTTCTCCGAAAAAACTTTTTCAGATGAAAGCATCGGGACAAAGAGAAACGCAGAACTGTTGAGAACTACAACAAGAGATGGAGCTCAGACGGTTTCTCTTCCTCAAGGGAACGCGCAACCAAGAGAGGGGGATATCGCCGGCGAGAAGATCGGAATAAGGGAGGCCGTCTGCTCTCTCTCTCTCTCTCTCCTCTTTCGCTGCAGTATGGCGACGGGCGGAGAGACGACCGCAAGTGGGGAAGACGAAAGAGCAAGTCACCGTTTTCCTCGTTGCTTATTTCTTTATACAGCGGGGGCAATACGGGATCGTGCACCCCCACCCTTTCTCGCTTAAAAGCTATGCACGGTATTAATCGTTAAACCGATGGTGGAATCCTGTGCTACGGTATGATGGACGGCGATCCATCCCACCTCACGCAAATAAAATTTTACACGATATTTTTCTCCGGATAGTGGAGCAAAGCTAACAGATGAACACGTTTAAAATATTAGTTTTCATTTATTTTTGGCATTTACATGTTTATTATTATCCATACGGTTAATGAAGAAAGAATCTGTCGCACCATAAATTTTGGCGATTATTATGCGCACTATAAATATGATTATTCACAACTTTTTGATATTGACAAACACTTTTAAAAAGGATACCACAAACAAATTTTATATCCGCAAACAAACGTTAAATTTTCTTTAATAGTTCAAATTCATTCATTCATTCATCACTCGTAATCATTAAATAGTGCAAACACATTATCAAAAGTAACCAAAAAGCATTTTTTAAAGTGCATATAAGTGATTAACACACAAAATTTCAAAATAAGACACTCTTATATTCAAATAATTTTGTGTCCTTATATTCTTCCAAATTGTCATGCATTCACATCTACCTTTATAACAAAAATAACCTAACAAAAACAGGGGGAAGAGAGAAACAGTTGGGTGAAAAGGCTTGAAAGGGCTGTCTGCCATTAGTGAAAGCTGAAAACGAAAAAAAAAGCCTAATATTGAGTGCGAATGGCCGTATTTGCAGTGCGGATAACAATATTAGTAGATATATATGGTACAAAAAAAATCATCAAACAGTATAGAAGATGTGCAACTTCAATGGTGAGCGGATTTCTTATGCGTGATATTGGAAAAAAATTTAGGTGGGTTACTCTTATCTAGATATAGGTGCAGTATTACATACTGATTGTTGATCTGATATCCTACGGTCTATACGGTATTAAATACTCGCCGTTGATCAGTATTTCGATCAATCGTGCTATTTCTGTAGGAAATCAATGGTCGGTATTTAATAATGCACCTATTTCTAGATAATAGTAACCCATATAAATTTTTTTTGTAATATTGACTGCGGAATTTCGTTGGTTATCACGGGTGCACTGCGGAGAGCACCAGAGATTTCAGAAACGCAAGATATTCTTGATTGATCTCTCCTTCTTGAACATTGAGGATTTTAGGCTTCGTTCATTTGGACGAAATTATAATTAGATATTGCATTTGGGATACAGATAATTCGAAAGATATTTATGAAAAGTTTATTTAGAATTTCATATCCATAATTGTTCCGGGTCACCAAGTTTTTCCCCGGTCCGGAGAATCGGACCGTCTTTACTCAGAATTGGATTGGACACGCAAACAGTTAAAGAAAACAACAACAAATGACAAAAAAAGCTTTTTTGACATGGAAAATCCGGAAATGGTGAAAACCATGTGGTTGGATCTGTGACGGATAAAATCTATTATTTTGTTGGAGATTACAAGAGTTTGAGATGATTTCCCAGAGGGTGGCAGATCACCTCTCTGTCACAAGTACAAGGTATGAAAATGATGAAAAAAAACTAAGTACTCTGAACCTCGATAGAAGCGTTCCCGTTGGGAAAATTGTTAAGCCCACGAAATCACGATGGATGCGCGCGCCTGCCTGCATCGCATACGCGAAGCGCGTTGCGCGCGCCCGCAGGGAGCACGTGCGGGTGCGCCGCGCTAGGGTGCTTTCGAGCCATGGGGGAGCGCGGCTTTTTGTACGCGACTTGTTCGGTAGGGTTTTCCCCATGTGACCCCAGTCAAAGTCGTACTGGTTTGGTTCAGAAATTTCAGAACCCCATCAATAATAATTTTAAATTTTAGGGTATATAGAATGCTGAAAATCCACGTTTGTTAAACCTTCATTCTTTATTCACATCACTTCAAAATGTTATATTGGGTCTTCAATGCCATTACAGACCTCTCCTTCGGTTCTCACCGTTGCTTTCAGTCCCAAAACTCCAAAATTCTACTGCCAAAACAAAACAGATCGTAAGGCTCGGTTTGATGGGGTGTTTTTGCTCCGATAAGTTTAGACAAAAATGTCACCATCATAGATCATTATATTGTATGTTTTGCATGATAGCTACGAAGAAAAGTGATATGGTTCCAACCAAGCCGGTTCAACCGAACTCATAAGGCCGCATGAAATGGCCCGAGGTACAACCGTCACCCGGTGCACCAACAACCGTCATTGTCGCCGTGTCGGCTGCCTCCATCTTCTCCACCACATAGACTGATCGATCCTCACCGGCCGGTGTGCCCGAACTCACCGAACAGCCCTGATGTCGGCGACTTTGATCGCCGCCCCCGGAGGGGGCGACCTCTCCTTCTCCAAAGATGGGCGGCGACTTAGTCGTCCGCCGCTTGTTGGCCCCCTGCAGCAGGGGCGACGCTGCCCAGGTCGGGGGCCGCCCGACCTAGGCGCGTAGTTCTCTGTAAAGGGCGGGTGGCATTATGGCCGCCCACCTCTTGTCAGCCCCCGTGTGGAGAGGAAGGCCGCCCAAGTTGGACTGCCCTCCGGACGCCCATCCTCGACGCTTAGTTTCCCTGCAGCGGCGGGCGGCAGCATGGCCGCACGCCCCCCTTTCCTCCCCATTTCAAGGGGAAGGCTGCGCATTTTGGGGCGGCCCTCTAGCCGCCCGACCTAGGCGGCTAGATTTTTGTTAAGGGCAGGTGGCGACACCGCTGCCCTCCCCTTTTCAGAGAGGAGAACCGCCCAAGCAGGGCGGCCCTCTGGCCACCCGACTTGGGCAGCCAATTCCTTGCCAAAGGCGGGCGGCAACATGGCTGCCCGGCCCTTGCCAACCCCCCCCCCCCCCCCCCTAGTGGGGGCAAGGACATCTGGACCCGCTGGCCTCCTCCATTCGCTGCCCTCATAGGGCCGCCCCTCCCCTCGAGAGAGGGACAGTTGTTTTTTCGACAAGGGCAATTATTTTTGGTCGGGGGTAGTCTCGTCATTTGCATAAAATTTGTGATCTGCGTGATCTAAACGAATCGATTTTATTCGCCCGAGCGGTAGTTACCAGGAAAAATTACCGTCTTGCCGCTCCTAAAATCTATAAATATGACACATTTCACTTCATTTTGATCTTTTTCTCGGCCGGGAAATCCTTCTGCGGTTTTCCCTCTCCGCTGCTTCCCTTCCTTGTGCGCTTCCTTGTAACCTCTTCCTTGTACGCTCTCGCGCGCCTCTTTCGTGCACGCTCCCACGCGCGCCTCTTTCGTGCGTGCTTGCACGCGTGCCCCTTCCTTGCGCGCTTCCGTGCGAGCCCCTTACTTGCGCGCTCCCGCGTACCTCTTCCTCGTGCACCTCTTCCATACACAAGCCTTTTCATTGCGCGCTCTCGCGCATACTCCTTCGGCAAGCTCTACGCACGCTTTCCTCCAGCAAGTGCGCCTCCACGCTCTCCGCAGTCAAGACCGTCCGACCGCGCCTCCACTTGCTCCGCCATCAAGACTGTCTGAGTGCGCGTCTGCGTGCTCCATTGTCAAGACTATCAAAGTGCGCCTTTGTTCGCTCCGCCGTCAAGAACTTCCAGGCGCACCTTCGCGCGCGCCTCCGTCAAGACCATCCAGGTGCGCCTCTGTGCGCCCCACCGTAAAGACCATTCCAAGCGCGCTCTGAAACCACCCGAGGTACAACCGTCGCCCAGTGTACCAACCGCCGTCATCACCGTCGTGGTGGCTGCCGCCGTCTTCTCCACCACATAGCCCGACCGACCTCACCGACCGGTGTGCCCGAACTCACCGAATAGCCCCAACGCCGCATGACTTTTGTCGTTGCCCCGGAGGAGATGACCTGTCCTTCGCTAGAGACGGGAGACGACTCGGTCGTCCTCTCCTTGTTGGCCCCCTGCTGCAGGGGCGGCACCACCAAGGTTGGGGGCCGCCTGACCTAACCGGATTATTCTCTGTAAAAGGCGGGCGACAACATGGTTGCCCGCCTCTTGTCAGCCCACCACCCTTTCATCCTCGTTTCACGGGGAAGGCTACTCTGGTCTGGGCGGCCCTCTAGCCGCCCGACCTGGGCGGCTCGATTTCTGTCAAGGGCGGGCGGCGACACAGCCGCTCCCCCTTTTTAGAGTGGAGAACTGCCCGGGTAGGGCGGCCCTCTGGTCGCCCGACCTGGGCGTCCAGTTCCTTGCCAAAGGCGGGCAGCAACGTGGCCGCCCTCCCATTGCCGCCCACACCCCCATAGTGGGGGTAAGGCCATCCGGGCCCGCTGGCCTCCTCCGTCCGCTGCCCTCGTCGGGCCGCCCCTCCTCTTGAGCGAGATGCAGTTATTTTTTTGACGAGGGAGGTTATTTTCTGGTCGGGGGTAGTCTCGTCATTTACATAAAATTTGTGATCTATGTGCTCTAAACGAAGTGATTATATTCGTTCAACCGGTGGTTACATGGAGAAATTACTGGCTTGCCCCACCTAAAATCTATAAAAAGGGCTCGTTTCTCTTCATTTTGATCTTTTCCTCGGTCGGAAAATCCTACAGTGGTTTTCTCTCTCCACTGTTTCCCTTCCTTGCGCGCTTCTATGTGCACCTCTTTCTTGTGCGCTCCAGCACGCCTCTTTCATGCGCGCTCTCGCACGCCTCTTCTATGCACGCTCGCACGCGCGCCCCTTCCTTGTGCGCTTCCATGAACGCCCCTTCCTTGTGCGCTCCCACGCCCCTCTTCTGTGTGCCTTTTCCTTGCGTGCTACCGCATATACGCCTTCAACAAGCACTCAACGCGCTCTCCTTCAGCAAGAGCGCCTCTGCGCACTCCGTCGTCAAGACCGTCCGAACGTGCCTCCGTCGTCAAAACCATCCAAGCACGCCTTCGCGCGCTCCGCCGTCAAGACCGTCCAGGTGCGCCTCCACGCGCTGCGCCGTCCAGACTGTCCTAGCGCGCTTCCACGCGCTCCACCGTCAAGACCATCCAGGCGCGCCCCGCCATCAATACCTTTCCAAGCGTGCTCCGCTGAGACCACCGATTCTCCTCATTGTCAGCAGATCAAGCCCACTAGAGCACCCAAAGTTCGTATGCCTCCCACCTCTAGCAGTTTGCAAGAGCAAATTCAGAGCCCGCAAAGCACCGACCGCTCAACTACAGTCCAGCGTGCAGTATGCACAAAACTCTCAGTGCCCTTGACTCTACAACAAGCTCGTTGGTGAAAGTGTAGGTTAGATCTGAAATACTCTAGAGGGGGGGGGGTGAATAGAGTATTGTGCTCTCTACAAAAATCTTTACAACTTTTGTTGTAATTCTAAGTGAACAAGTTAGTAAATAAAATAATAAGCACAACAACCTAGAAAATCACAGAGCACAGCAAAAACAAAATAAAAAGGGCAATCAGACGATATAAGAAATTTATAGTGATTCCCCAACCTGGGTACATCCACTCTTCTACCACCTTGGTAGGAATCCACTCAGGTTTTTGATCAGGTGCCTGACACCAATAAGCTTTTATTCAGGTGCTCAAAAACCAAAACCTCAAGTCTTTTGGTAGGAGACTTGCAACCAGGAATAATTTTGAAGGGAATTAAAACCCTGTACAGTAGATGGAAAAGGGTGATGGTGTATTCTCTTTCTCAAAATCAACTGAGAAGACTTGTGGATTGATTTCAGCAGATTTTCTCCCCCTGAGATCTTGAATGGATCAGGAATTCTGGAGCACTGCTTTAGGGTGATAGGTCTTCAAAGCTTGAGTGCCTGGACCAGAGATTGCTTCAGGAACTTCTTTGACAGATAGAGTAATTGTTGTCCTTCTGAAGTTATCCTTGAGGATTGAATGAAGAAGACTCTTGATAGAGATTGAATGTTCTTCTTCTTCTTCTTGAAGATGCTCTCTGGCCAATGCTGATTGCAAAAAAAAACTTTAGATTTCTGTGAGATTGTTCTTGAGTACAATGTCTGTCAGTATGTTTGTAGTACTGCTTGATCTTTTCTTTTCTGACTCTAGACTGACTGAAGAACATACAAAATTTGAAACCTTGAGCAGTAATTGCAGTCGGCCTGGGAAGGAAGCGACAATCAATGATTTCCCTAACTGTCCTATGAAAAAACGGCATGTAATAATCCATGATCAATGCTCGTTCCAACGGTAACATTCCGAGAAAATTCAGCATTAATTGCTCAGGATTCATCGCCAAGAAAAGGGACGGAAAACTGGAGAAGACCTAGTCTGGAATCGTCGAACGAAGAACACAAATCGTCGAGCTGAGCTTGCAGTTCGTCGAGCTGAGCTTGATGAGTTCGTTGACCAGACAATAGCAATTGGTCTTCAAGGGAAACTTGTCAATTCTACTTCAAACTTCGTCGAACTGACAATCTTCATTCGTCGAGCTGACAATCATCATTCGTCGAACTAAGATCCAAATTCGTCGAGATGAGAATGATTGTGGACTTAGAATCTGAGAAGTCTCTGACTGACAAGGATTCAAATCGTAGAACAGAAATTGTCGAGTAGAGTACTGAATTAGACGACGTGAGAAGTTGACTTCGTCGACCTGAGAAGTTGTGAACTTGAGGTCCAAGTTCGTCGAGCTCAGAATCCCGTTCGTCGACCAAAGCTTGAAATTGTACTTATAAAAATCTAGAGTTACCCTGACTTTAGCTTGTTGAAGTATCTCAGTCTTCGTCGAATAGAGAACAAAGATCGTCGAGCTGAGCACAGAGAAATGTCTCAAGATCGTCGAGCTCAGAACGCCTTTCGTCGACCTGAGTTCGACGAACGTCGAACTCATTTTACTTAGTCTGGAAATCTTCTAAGTCTTAAGTCTCTGAAGGTCTTGTTGATAGCTGGTCCATCGGATATTGACTCTAAGGACTTGACCTAGACTCTAGGACACAAACTTGACCCTGGCTATACATGTTGGGTCACATCCTAAGCTAGTGAACCTAGCCCAAATCAACTAGGGATCCAACAATTGGGTCACGATGCGTCAGTAATTCCAGACCCATCAAAGTGTAACATGAGACAAACCATAGAAAATACAGCGCACAGGATGCGTCGCTCGAGCTTCCAAGCCCTAAACATCAGGGCGAGAGTAGCGAGTCGCCCCACTTCTGAGCTTCAACAAGGGACTTCAAAGCGAGGCTAGTGCATCACTGTCCACAATGAACAGAGAAACACTTAGCTCTGAGAGTAGTGGTTTGTCACCCTCTGAGCTCTCCCTCCACTCTCTCTCTCAACAATTGTAACGAGAGGCGGTCTATCGCCATCGAGTTATTTGAGAAATCCATGTACAACAACTAGCAAATAGTGGAGGTTCGGCCAGCAAAGACCCGACCACATGGTTTTTCACTCAATTGACGGGTTTTCCACGTTAAAAAAAAATCTTTCTCAACTTTTTTACTTAAATGTGACTATTGGCACGCTCAACTGCTCTTGGGCTAAGGCGGTCCAATTTAGTCCTGTACGTCTACTAGAGGCTTGAGCGATCACCAACAGTTTCGCGTCGTCTATGAGAAATGGTTCCCAGCTTCCTTAAGAAGGCCAAGAAGACAGTGTCATCAGCACAATGACATTCATGACTAAAAATCATGGCGGGACAAGTTCCTCGCACTCTTGAATGATTAGTCCACAGGAGGGGGCAAGACAATCCAATTCCCCCTCACTTGCTCGAAGGATGGCTCCCCAACGCAGATACTCAATACCGTGAAGTCCATCCAGATGAAGTACCTGAAGCACAATGTCATTACAACTGCCTGGAAATGGCAGACATCGAGCACGCAGCACATGGGTCACTCATAAAGAAGTTTGAGTCATGATCAAGGAAAATATGCAAGTCAGGCAACGTGTTGCCCACTATCCCCGCTCATTGTTGGCACTAAAGGTATTAACGCATCCAACTCTGAATGGCTACAAGCTCCCAGAACTCGAAACATTTGATGAAACAGACGACTCACAAGACCACATCGATCACTTCGTCGCCATAATGAGGCTCGACAGTGCCCCCGATCAAATGCCATGTCAGGCGTTCCCCAAGACCTCGAAAGGGCAAGCTCGCACTTGGCTCTATTCACTGAACGAAGGAAGGATCGTCAGCTTCACAAATCTATCTCAACTCTTTGTCGACCAGTTTGTCGCTAGCCGCAAGATCGCCTGAGACCCCTCCTTCCTTTTGGGGGTTTGTCAGTATAAGGGAGAATCCCTCAAGGACTTTTTTCGTAGCTTCATGGTTGAAGCACGACAGATCCCGGGAATCGGCCCCCATCTCCTGCGTGACTTCCTCCTAGGAGGGCTGCGACCCAGCTGATTTTACTCAGTACTGGTAAGGGAAATGGTCCCCAGCCATGTTGACCTTATACACCATAGTAAGGATCAAATTGCAGCCGAACTAGCAGTCAAAGCACATCAGCAACGGTTTCAAGATAGTTCGGAAGATTGTTCCAAACTATAGAAAGAAATCAAGCGCCTTCTTCAACAAGGGTTCTTGAAAAGATTCTTGCGAAACAAAGCACCAAACAAGCAAGTGTCGCTCAGGCCGACAAAGGATTAGTCGCCCTCTTGCTAGAAGGGATTGGGGGCAACTCCCAGAGTAATCAGTCCCTAAGAATAACTCTTTCCACAACCATAGAACCGTGTCAACACCTCTTCTTCTACCCTGCAGGCTTTATCAGCATTAAGTAGAGCTATCATGGTTCCGGTTCGGTTCCGACTCTACTAAAATTATGAACCGAACCACTAAGGTAACTGTTCCTCAAATTAGAACAAAAATTTATTTGGTTTGACCGGTTCCGGTTCTGGTTCCGATTCCAGCTTAATTTTGGAACCATGGTTTCAACGGTTTCGGTTACGGTTCAACAAGAACCAAAACCAAACCGGCCACTAACGGTTCGGTCCAGTTCCATATGGTCCGGTCTGGTTCCAATCGGTCTCAACTAAGACCAAAATCAAATTTGACGGAATGAAATAAAAGTGGGCTGCAAATAGTAAAACTCAAAACAACATCGAAATAGAAATAATTATGTTGCACATTTCACGACGGTCTTTTCCACGATCGGTGGGATAGTATTCATTGCCTTTCTACGCGTGTAGACTTGTCACGACGTCTAGTTGGCTTGCACACGTCTCGTCAGCATGCTCAACAGTAACAATCGGCTACAATTAGTTTTCTTTCATGATTACTAATAAATAGTAGTCGTATATCTTCTATATTTTTTAAATAAAATATTTAAAAAAAATTTGTAAGTAAATTGAAAATACATTATATAACTGTATAAAAATCAAAAGTGCACTGCAAAAATTAACTCCAAACTGCAGCAATGTCAAACCATACCACACGATTTTTATGCGGTGAAGTTTTGTTCTATCCAAAATTGACCTCCTTTAGTGCGATTGCGGTTTGGGTTTAAACAACACCAGTTTCACTCAAGATAGTAAGCATAAATATTATAGATAAATTATAAAATAATAACAATATAATAATAATAATAATAAACGGGTTGCGGTTCGGTTCTACTTTGGCCCGGTTCGGATTGGGTCTAAAAATCTTGAAACCGCTTGAGACTTGTATGTTGCAGTTGCGGTTCCAGTCTGGATAATAAAATGTAAGAACCACACCCAGACCAATGTTGTTCACGGTTACAAAATTCAAACCGAAACCCGAATAATTTGCGAACGGTCTGGTCTGGTTCTTTGCGGTTTTGATTCGGTTTCGGTTCGATTTGCGATTTTCGATTTTAAGTGACAGTTCTAGCATTAAGACATTTGTTTAAATTTTTATGTTTTTCTAACAAATTGACAAATTAACATAGCTTTTTCATACACTTCAGATGGAAGACTGCAATAGGTAAGTTCGCAAGACATAGTCCTACCGTCGCTAAGGGCGAACCCCCTTAACGGTCGGCTCCTTCCAATAGGTAAGGTTGTGAGACATACACCAATAGGTAAGGTCGCTAGATCTACGCCTATCGTCGCTGGGGGCTAACCCCCTTAGCGGTCGGAGCCTACCAATAGGTAAGTTTGCAAGATCTACACTTGCGACCTCCCACTGTCGATGATCAAAGGTCTGCCCTTCTCTCCGTAGTAGGTCGCGGTGTCTCCAGGGCCTGCCCTTTAACACCCCAAATGCATAAGGAGGTAATAGGCTAAAGTCGAACAGAGCTCGACGAAAACGTCGAGCAGAGCTCGACGAAAACAATCTCGTTCGATGAATTTCATTCGACGAGCTCAAACCCATGTGACGACTTGTCGAAAGAAGATATCGCCGACTGGCGACTCGTGTCAGATGGCTGATGAGAGGCCAGTGAGTGGCGATTGACTTTTCAGCTCAAATCCTGGCCTTTGTTTGTTTTGAAGGAGAGATCCTGTGGCTGGGATTAGTCCCGAATCCACTGAACCAGAGAAGAGTAGGAAGGAGGTTTCATTCTCTCTTTTTTTTTCTCTCTCTCTTCATCTCTTGAGTTTCCTTGAGTAAAAAGGAAGAAGCTAAGAAGGTGTTGAGCTGATCTTTGTAAGCTTACTGAAGGATATCTTGTGGTCGGAAGCCAGATCTGAGGCTATAACCGCAAAGGGGAAAGTGAGGCGCTCACTTCCATCCGCGTCGAAAAACTTCGCCATGGCTAGGAAGAGAACTATAAGGGTAACGAGTTTCTCTCGGACAAGTGAAGTCCTCAATATGCATACTTGCATGGATCCCCTCACCAAAAGGTGAAAAAGGATGGATTACAATGGGTTGATCGGTTTGATCCCCATATATTTCTGCATATAGATTCAGAAATGTAGAGTACAGAATAGACATGTTGTGTGAAGTCCATCTGTACAGGTTGGTCTGGATTGGTTATGTTTTTGTGTTTGCATGCCAGAGAAGACTTCGTGGATATACGTGTGATGTACCTGTGAAATCTGGAGTCTAGGGGTGTGCAGGATGCTGCATCAAAGTACTAGAAGCATTTCCAGAAAATTACCCGGGAAAGATTACAATTTGGAGAACTGTTAGTGTCGCCGGGCGATAGTGAATGTCGCCAGACGATAGCTTCCAGTTGTTGAAGCCAAAAATTGACCTCTGTGGAGTTCGGGGTCCCAAAAGAGGGGTGACCTCACACCTACTACACTCAGGAGAACGTCACAGGCCAAAAGATCAAGAAGTTAGGAACAAATCCTCGGCTCTATCACGGAGGTCCCACCTCACACCCGGAAGACCTTTGAAGTATCCATCTCCCTAGCCAATGCTGAGCTAGGTGCCTTGCAGGAAGAAAGCAAAGGGGTTTTTGTGGCTGAAATGCAATGCTCTCCAAGGCACCCTTAAGGGTCTATTTATAGTTTTCTCAATCCCATGGACCAAAAGGTCAGCAATATCCCTACGCCAAATTGTCCTTGGGCCAATAGAAAACATCCACATTGGGGGGCAAAGGGGGAATTCCACCCTTGGGGGTATCACGGTAAAAGCACGCCCCCTACCCCACCGGACAGCTGAGGCGAATGGTAAACCCCGCGAGGGAACCCAAAGCTGGGGGCGAGACCAGGCTGGCCACCCGGCCGAGACCAGGCCACTGAGCGCCTCGCCCGCGGGCAGGCCGCCCGGGCGAGACCAGGCCGCCGACCGTCTCGCCCGCCGGGCAGGCCGCCCGGGCGAGACCAGGCTGCCGGCCGTCTCGCCCGCCGGGCAGGCCGCCCGGGCGAGACCAGGCCGCCGGCCGTCTCGCCCGCCGGGCAGGCCGCCCGGGTGAGACCAGGCCGTCGGCCATCTCGCCCACCGGGCAGGCCGCCCGGGCGAGACCAGACCGCCGGCTATCTCGCCCGCCGGGCAGGCCACCATGGGCAGGCCGCTCGGGGGAGACCAGGCCGCCGACCGTCTCGCCCGTCGGGCAGGCCACCCGGGGCAGGCCGCCCGGGCGAGACCAGGCCGTCGGCCGTCTCGCCCGCGAGCAGGCCGCCCGGGCGAGACCAGGCCGTCGGCCGTCTCTCTACCCCTACTTCGAACTCTTGGGCTAGGCCTAAATTGGCCACCAAGTGTACAACCTCGGGATCGCGAGAGGACCTCAAAAGCGCGAGATAGTTGAAGCAGACAAGAGGAACTGATGGGCAAGTGAGACCGTGGGGCCCACTCGCAATAGGCGAGACGGGTGGTCCCGACAAATAGGCGAGACGCCCCTCCTGGGGTCGCGAGAAGACCGATAGATGTGAGAAGGACTCACAGAATGTAAGGTATAGGCGAGACGAGAGGAAGATTCGCCTCGCCGACAGGTACCTCCCCCACTCGCCATACAGGAAGAAGGCCATTTTCACATTTCTATACCCATGTGGATTTTACTCTTCTACCCCAGGTAATTTTACACTTTTGCCCCTAGTGGTCTGCATATAACTCCTCAGAACAGCTGAGTTTGGCTGTTGGCAGACCCAACCAGGGGTATTATGGTATTTTCAGGTTAGCCGAGTATGGTTATTTGCAGATCCAATTCAAAAAAACTATAAATAAACCTAGAGGGGTTTTTCAGAAGAATATAGACACATCTTTCCCGGGACTTAAGAGGCTTTTGTCTGTGCTTTCTGAGGAGATCCAAGCCCAGTTTTTGGCTTTGGAGGGGAAGCTCTCAGAGATCTTCCGAGTAAGCGGTGAGAACTTCCATGCTGAGGCCTTGGGTCAGTTTCTAGTCCTTCACGACCAGTCGGAGGTCAGAGCTTGGGATGAGTAGGTGTTGGCTAAGCCCCTATTTTTTGAACTCTTGTCGAAGTCAGATTTTGGCTTCAACAGTTCTGGTGCAGTGAGCGTGGAAGGTAGCTGATACAAGAAAAGCTTGAGTTTAGCCCGATGGCAGGAAATGAAGGTGAACGATCTGGTTCAGGAGGTTCCCCCTCCCGGGGAGAAGAGGCGACGAGGAAGATGCTGGATGACTTCAGGCGAGAGGACCTCAAAAGCGCGAGATAGTTGAAGCGGGCGAGAGGAATAGATGGGCGAGTGAGACCGTGGGGCCCACTCGTAATAGGCGAGACGGGTGGTCCTGGCAAATAGGCAAGATGCCCCTCCTGGGGTCGCGAGAAGAACGATAGGCGCAAGAAGGCCTCACGGAATGTAAGGTAGGCGAGACGAGAGGAAGATTCGCCTCGCCGACAGGTACCTCCCCCACTCGCTATACAGGAAGAAGGTCATTTTCACATTTCTATACCCATGGGGATTTTACTCTTCTACCACATGTAATTTTACCCTTTTGCCCCTGGTGGTCTGCATATAACTCCTTAGAACATCGGAGTTTGGTTATTGGCAGACCCAACCAGGGGTATTTTGGTATTTTCAGGTCAGCCTAGTATGGTTATTTGCAGATCCAATTCAGAAAACTATAAATATACCCAGAGGGGTTCTTCAGAAGCACATATACTCATCTTTCCCGGGACTTAAGAGGCTTTTGTCTGTGCTTTCTGATGAGCTCCAAGCCCAGCTTTTGGCTTTGGAGGGGAAGCTCAAGAGATCTTCCGGATAAGCGGTGGGACCTCCCTGCTGAGGCCTTGGGTCAGTTTCTAGTCCTTCACGACCAGTCAGAGGTCAGATCTTGGGACAAGTAGGTGTTGGCTACGCCCCTATTTTTCGAACTCTTGTCGAAGTCAGATTTTGTCTTCAACACCAAGAGTGTCAAACCACTCCAAAAGCTTAAAAATACAAAGCTGGTCCTGCGCCTGCCGAGGGGACCCTACTCTGCGAATACGGGGTTGTACACGATCGCCGCTCTTTTCGAGCGAGTTCCACGCTTGGAAATAAACATCCAACCCAACGTATTCGCTGAGTGACCTTCTTAGAGCCGAAAATACTTGGCCTCCCCGAGGGGTCAACCTGTCATGCCAGCTAATGGGAGCCTGGGTGACGAGATAGCCTCGAGGTAAAAAACACTTGGCCTCACCCGAGGAGTCAACCTGTCGTGCCAACTAATGGGAGCCTGGGTGACGAGACGGCCTCGGGGTAAAAAACACTTAGCCTCCCCCAAGGAGCCAACCTGTCATGTCAGCTAATGGGAGCCTGAGTGACGAGACGACCTTGGGGTAAAAAAAATACTTGCCATCCATAAGAGGTACCCCCGGCCCTGCCTAGCTAGTGAGAGCGTAGACAACGGGACCATCTCGAGGTGAGACCTACCCCATCCTCCGAGAGATCAACCTGCCCTACCAGCTAGAGAGAGCCTGGCAGCGGAATCCATCTCGAGGTGAGACCTACCCCACCCTCCGATAGATCAACCTGCCCTGCCAGCTAGTGAGAGCCTGGCAGTGGAATCCATCCCGAGGTGACCCCTACCCCACCCTCTGAGAGATCAACCTGCCCTGCTAGCTAGTGAGAGCCTGACAGCGGAATCCATCTCGAGGTGAGTTCTTCCCCACCCTTCGAGAGATCAACCTGCCCTGCCAGCTAGTGAGAGCTTGGAAGTGGAATCCATCTCGAGGTGAGACCTACCACACCCTCCAAGAGATCAACCTGCCCTGCCAGCTAGTGAGAGCCTGACAACGGAATCCATCTCGAGGTGAGATCTTCCCCACCCTCCGAGAGATCAACCTGCCCTGCCAGCTAGTGAGAGCCTGACAGCGGAATCCATCTCGAGGTGAGACCTACCCCACCCTCCGAGAGATCAACCTGCCCTGCCAGCTAGTGAGAGCCTGATAGCGGAATCCATCTCGAGGTGATACCTACCCCACCCTCTGAGAGATCAACCTGCCCTGCCAGCTAGTGAGAGCCTGACAGCGGAATCCATCTCGAGGTGAGACCTACCCCACCCTCCGAGAGATCAACCTGCCCTACCAGCTAGTGAGAGCATGATAACGGAATCCATCTCGAGGTAAGACCTACTCCCCTCCGAGAGATCAACCTGCCCTGCCAGCTAGTGAGAGTCTGACAGCAGAATCCATCTCGTGGTGGGACCTATCCCACCCTCCGAGAGATCAACCTGCCCTGCCAACTAGTGAGAGCCTGACAGCGGAATCCATCCCGAGGTGAGACCTACCCCAACCTCCGAGAGATCAACCTGCCCTGCCAGCTAGTGAGAGCCTGACAGTAGAATCCATCTTGAGGTGAGACCTACCCCACCCTCCGAGAGATCAACCTGCCCTGCCAGCTAGTGAGAACCTGACAGCGGAATCCATCCCGAGGTGAGACCTATCCCACCCTCTGAGAGATCAACCTTGTACAACCCCGTATTCGTAGAGTGGGGTCCCCTCGGCAGGCGCAAGGCCAGCTTTGTATTTTTAAGCTTTTGGAGTGGTTTGCACTCTGGGTGGCCGATTTAGGTCTAGCCCTTATAATATACAAGTAGGGGGAGGAAAAATCTGCCTCCCCCAGTGGCCCCTTTTTGGGGGGCGGGTGCGACAAGTTGGCTGACACACGCCCCCAGCCTGATAGGTGCGAGGAGGGAGCAGCGGGACCGGCCGGTGGCCGGGTTCTCGCCCCTGCTCCGCGGCCTGGCGGGGCGGGACCGGCCGGAGGCTGGGTTCTCGGCCCTGCCCCGCGGCCTGGCGGGGCGGGACCGGCCGGGGGGGGGGGGGGGTTCTCTCCCCTGCCCCGCGGCCTGGCGGGGCGAGACCGGTCGGGGGCCGGGTTCTCGCCCCTGCCCCGCGGCCAGGCGGGGCGAGACCGGCCGGGGGATGGGTTCTCGCCCCTTCGCCGCGGCCTGGCGGGGCGAGACCGGCCAGGGGGCAGGTTCTCGCCCCTGCCCCGTGGCCCGGCGAGGCGAGACCGGCCCGGGGGCAGGTTCTCGCCCCTGCCCCGCGGCCCGGCGGGGTAATACCGGCCCGGGGGCAGGTTCTCTCCCCTACCCCGCGGCCCGGCGGGGCGAGACCGGCCTAGGGCCGAGTCCTCCCAAGTGCCCCGTGGTGTGGCGGGGCGAGATCGGCCCGGGGCCGGGTTCTCGCCCCTGCCCCGCGGCCTGGCGGGGCGAGACCTGACCGGGGCCGGGATCTCGCCCCGGCCTCGCGGCCTGGCGGGGCGAGACCGGCCCGGGGCCGGGTTCTCGCCCCTGCCCCACGACCTGACGACATTAGACCGGCCCGGGGCTGAGATCTCGCCCCTGCCCCGCGACCTGGCTGGGCGAGACCGGCCCTGGGTCGGGTTCTCGCCCCTACCCCGCGGCCTGGCGGGGCGAGACCAGCCCGGGGCTGGTTTCTAGCCCCTGCCCCGCGGCCTGGCAGGGCGAGACCAGCCCGGGGCCGGGTTCTCGCCCCTGCCCCGCGGCCTGGCGGGGCAAGACCGGCCAGGGGCCGGGTTCTCTCCCCTGCCCCGCAGCCTGGCTGGGCGAGACCGGTCAGGGGCCGGGTTCTCTCCCCTGCCCCGCAGCCTGGTAGGGCGAGACAGGCCAGGGGGGCCGGGTTCTCGCCCCTGCCCCACGTCATGGCGGGGCGAAACCGGCCAGGGGTCGGGTTCTCGCCCCTGCCCCACGGCCTGGCAGGGCGAGACCGGCCAGGGGCCGGGGTCTCGCCCCTGCTCCCCAGTTCTTTGGGATTCGCCCGCTCGCTCAGCCCCAAGGTGGAGGAGGAGTGGAGTGGTTTAACCCCCACTCACCTCAAGCATCCGGGGAAGGTGAGGGGGATGATTTAGCCTCCTTTTCCACCGGACCTCTTTTGTCCGTGTTTTTACCATTATACCCTCGGGGTGGAATGACCTCTTTACCCCCCGGTGTGGATGTTTTCTATTGGCCCAAGGCTTATTTGGCGTAAGGGTATTGTTGACATTTTGATCCATGGGATTGGGAAAACTATAAATAGACCCTTAGGGTGCCTTGGAGGGCATTGAATTTTGAGCCATAGAAATCCCTTTGCTCTTTTCCTCCAAGTCACCTAACTCAGCATTGGCTAGGGAGTGGGAGACTTCAAAGGTCTTCCGGGTGTGATTTGGGACTTCCACACTAGAGCCGAGGGTCTATTCCTAGTTCCCCAAGTCTTTGGTCCGTGACGTTCCCCCGAGTGTAGTTGGTGTGAGGTCACCCCTCTAATGGGTCCCCTAACTGCATAGAGGTCAATTTTGGCTTCAACAAACCTACCCTGCCAGATAATGAGAGCCTAGCAGCGGAATCCATCTCGAGGTGAGACCTACCCTACCCTCCGAGAGATCAACCTGCACTGCCAGCTTGTGAGAGCCTGATAGTAAAATCCATCTCGAGGTGAGACCTACTCCTCCTCCGAGAGATCAACCTGCCCTGCCAGCTAGTGAGAGTCTGACAGCAAAATCCATCTCAAGGTGAGACCTACTCCCCCTCCGAGAGATCAACCTGCCCTGCCAGCTAGTGAGAGCCTGACAGCAGAATCCATATCGAGGTGAGACCTACCCCACCCTCTGAGAGATCAACCTGCCCTGCCAGCTAGTGAGAGCCTGACAGCGGAATCCATCTTGAGGTGAGACCTACCCCACCCTCCGAGACATCAACCTGCACTGCCAGCTAGTGAGAGCCTGGCAGCGGAATCCATCTTGAGGTGAGACTTACTTCACCTCCGAGAGATCAACCTGCCCTGCCAGCTAGTGAGAGCCTGACAGCGGAATTCATCTCGAGGTGAGACCTTCCCCGCCCTCTAAGAGATCAACCTGCCCTGCCAGCTAATGAGAGCCTGACAGCGGAATCCATCCCGAGGTGAGACCTACCCCACCCTACGAGAGATCAACCTGCTCTGCCATCTAGTGAGAGCCTGGTAGTGAAATCCATCTCGAGGTGAGACCTACCCCCCACCCCTCTGAGAGATCAACCTGCCCTGCCAGCTAGTGAGAGCCTGACAGCAGAATCCCTGTCGAGGTGAGACCTACTCCCCCTCCGAAGGATCAACCTGCCCTGCCAGCTAGTAAGAACCTGGCAGCGGAATCCATCTCAAGGTGAGACCTATTCCCCCTCCGATTGATCAACCTACCCTGCTAGCTAGTGAGAGCCCGACAGCGAAATCCATCCCGAGGTGAGACCTACCCCACCCTATAAGAGATCAACCTGCCCTGCCGGCTAGTGAGAGCCTGGCAGCGGAATCCATCCTGTTAGAAAGTAGAGAAAAGAAGCGAAAAGTAGAGAACAAGCCGAATAAACTTTTGAATAATCGAAATTTTATTATCCAAAAAAAGGTATCTATTACAAAGGTATGCCCTCCCTTATATAGAATGGAGGAGAGATGAGAGAATACAAATAAGAGATGTGGGACTAAAATTTACAGGACTAGGCGGACTATACAAAACAAACCGCACAGGCCGCGCGGTTAGACAGCAGGGCTAACCGCACGGCTACCACCAGAGAGGAAGAGAGACCGCCAGGGTAGACCGCCAGACCGTCCGGTCTCCAAGCCGGCTGAGACAAACCGCCAGACCGCGCGGTCTTCAACCCGTCAAGACAAACCGCCAGACCGCCCGGTCACCAACTTCAACACTCCCCCTCAAGCTGGAGCATATATATCGATCATGCCCAGCTTGTCGCAGATGTGGAAAAAGGAAGCGGACACCGGCTTGGTGAAGACATCTGCCAACTCGTTGTCGGAAGTGACAAATGGAGTGCAGATCTGTTTCTTCAATATTTCTTCCCGAATAAAATGACAGTCGACTTCTATGTGTTTTGTTCTCTCATGAAAGACCGGATTTTTGGAAATGTGTATCGCGGCCTTATTGTCACAGAACATAGGAAGAGGATAGTTGTAAACCTCTCCTAAGTCAAGCATGAGAGCCCGCAACCACTTCAACTCACATGTAGTCGATGCCATGCTGCGATATTCTGCCTCTGCACTAGACCTGGAAATGACAGACTGTTTCTTGCTCTTCCAACTCACAAGATTACCTCCAACAAATGTGCAGAAACCTGAAGTCGACTTGCGGTCCACTTTGTCATCCGCATAGCTTGAATCAGAGTAAGCTTCAACCCTTAGGTGACCATTTTTCTGAAATAGGAGACCTTTCCCTGGAGCAGCTTTAATATACTCTAATATTCTCATAGCAGATTGTAGATGACACTCCCTCGGAGCTTGCATGAACTGGCTCACTTTGCCAACAGCATAAGAGATGTCGGGTCTGGTTACCGTGAGATATATGAGCTTGCCCACCAGACGCCGGTATCTCGTAAGATCGGAGAGAAGAGGTGAGTTATCTGTCCAAGTTTTGTCTTCTCCAGCAGCCATAGGACAACGAGCAGGTTTAGCACCAGTGAGTCCTGCCTCCTTCAAAAGATCAAGAGCATACTTCCTTTGTGAAAGGACCATGGAGTTGGGTTTTCTAGAGATTTCAATCCCCAGAAAGTATTTCGGGGAGCCCATATCCTTTGTGACCAGATGGTGACGAAGGTGTTTCTTGGTCATCAATACCCCATCCTGGTCATCGCCAGTAAGAAGAATGTCATCAACATAAACCGCAAGAACAACAAGACCAGATGCGGTTTTCCGAACAAACAAGGAGTGATCTGCTGAGCTTCTTGTAAAACCAATGGCCGCAACAATGCTACTAAACTTGTCAAACCAGGCACGAGGACTCTGCTTGAGGCCATAGATAGCCTTCTGTAGCCGGCATACCCTTGTCTCCCCCTGAGCAACATACCCAGGAGGTTGCTCCATGTAAACATCTTCCTGCAGATCGCCATAGAGGAAGGCATTCTTAACATCGAGCTGCGAGATGGGCCAATCCCGGTTGACAGCCACAGAGAGAAGAACCCGAATAGTGCTGAGGCGAGCCACAGGAGAGAAAGTGTCAAAGTAATCAAGCCCATAAGTTTGGGTAAAACCCTTGGCAACCAGGCGAGCCTTATAACGATCCACACTGCCATCCGGGAGAAACTTCACCACGAAGACCCATCGACAACCAACAACATCTGTGCCGTAAGGAGGAGGAACAAGGGTCCAGGTACCCCGTTCAGTCAGAGTAGCAATCTCCTCATCCATGACAGCTTTCCAATGAGGAATAGTAAGGGCCTCCTGATAGGAACGGGGGGTGGTAGTAGCTGAGATAGCCAGAGCGAAAGCTCTGCGAGAAGGGGTAAGACGATCATAGGAAACAACTGCAGCAAGCGGGTGTTGGGTACATGCCCGAACCCCCTTACGAAGAGCAATAGGGAGATCCAGGTCAACAGGGGCCTCAGTATCCAGAGTATCCGTGGTGGAGAGAGCTGGCCCGGGAGCAGAGAGAGATGGCAGCGGAGTGGAGGGAGAAAGCGGAGTAGAGGGTGGAGATGGTGGAGGTGGTGGAGATGGTGGAGATGGTGGAGATGGCGGAACATCAGTGGGAGCAGAGGGGAGGGATGGGTTGGTAGGAAAAGTAGGAGCAGGAGGAGGAGAGGAGGAAGCGGGAGAGAAGTAAGAGACATTGTCGAAGAAGGTGACATCCGCAGAGACAAATTGCTTGCGGGTAACGGGATCAAAGCAACAATAACCTTTCTGAGTGGGAGAGTAGCCCAGAAAGACACATTTGGTGGCACGTGGTGAGAGTTTATCACGGGTGGCAGCGGGAGAGTGCACAAAAGCGGTGCACCCAAAGATGTGTAGAGGAAGAGGAAAGGGATCCTTGTCTGGATAAAGAATGGAGAAGGGGGTAGCACCATGGAGAACTGTGGAGGGAAGGCGATTGATGAGATAGCAGGAGAGGAGGACAGCATATCCCCAATAGGAGCGAGGAACATGCATTTGAGTCATCATAGTGCGAGCGACATCAAGGAGGTGACGGTTTTTGCGTTCCGCCACCCCATTTTGTTGTGAGGTGTAGACACAGCTGGTTTGACGAATGACACCATGGTGAATACAAAAGGATGAGAAGTCGTGACTAAGATACTCCTTGGCATTGTCAGAACGAAGGAGTTTAATAGACGTATCGAACTGAGTCTTAACCATAGAATAAAAGGAGGTCCAAACAGAGAACAGCTCGGAGCGATCTTTGAGAAGATATACCCACGTACATCGAGAGAAATCATCAATGAAGGTGACAAAGTAGGAACTACCCCGACCGATGGTGAGGTTAGGAGCGGGACCCCATATGTCGGAGTGAACGAGGTCGAACGGACGGGAAGAGCCCCGACTCTGCGTTGGGGGGAAGGATGAGCGGTGATGTTTGCCAAGTTGACAAGCATCACAGTTGAGAGGAGGATGATGAGGAGGGAGGTGCGGCAGGAACTGTCGTAGAATGCGGGGAGGAGCATGTCCAAGGCGAAGATGCCATTGGAGAAGATCTGTAGAGGAGGAGGAGAAGGCGGATAGAGCAGAAACGTTATCGAGGAAGTAGAGACCACCACTCTCTGTCCCGGTAGCAATCGTCCGTTGGGAGTCCGGATCCTGAAAAGTGCAAGAGGTAGGGGTGAATATGACAGAACACCGTAGTTGCTTGCATAAAGAAGTAACCGATAGTAAATTGCACGGAAACTTGGGCACATAGAGGGTATCAGCCAAGCAGAGAGATGGAGTGACGGGAACCAGGCCCGTCCCATGGACCGGGGAGGGAGATCCATCAGCAACAATAACCGGGGGCAACTGAGCATGTGTGTCAAGAAGAGAGAAACAGTGAGGATTGCCGGTCATATGATTTGTGGCGCCAGAGTCTATTAGCCATCTTCCGCGAGTAACAACATGAGCACTACCAGAAGAGGTTACTACAGAGGCGGACAGGCCGGAGGAGGGGAAAGCCATGGAAGCAAGAGAGGAGCAAACCGCGACGATAAGAACAAGCCGCGAGAAGAGAAAAGAGCACCAAGCCGGGCGAACAGAAAACAGGTCGGGCGGCTAGAAAGACCGCTACCAAGAAGCAGAGCAAAGCAGAGGGAAAGAAGTCGCACGGCCTGAAAAAGTCGGGCGAACAGAGGAGAACAAGTCGCACGGAAAAAGAGGAAGCCGGGCGACTAGCAAGCAGGAGCGGGTGACCGCGACCAAGATGCGGGTGAGAAAGGAACAACCCGCACGGTCAGGCAGATCACAGCAGCTGCTAGAAAGCGGTCAAAGGCACAGCGGGGAAGAGGTCGCGCGGACTGAAAAGGCCGAGCGAACAGAAGAGAGGAGAAGAGCCGGCGAGCGCGACCAAGATGCGGGTGAGAAAGGAACAACCCGCACGGTCAGGCAGATCACAGCAGCAAACCGCGAGTAGAGAGACAACACACGCGGACAGAGACAGACCGCAACGACTAGGAAGTCGGAGCGGCAAGAAAGAACAAGAACGCGGCGACAAGGAAACAGGTCGCTGCGACAAAGAGCAGTAGGTGAAGAGAACCAAGAAGAAGCAAGCCGCGCGAACAGGGCAGCGGACAGAAACAAGCCGCGCGGATAGAAACAAGCCGCGCGGACAGAAGAGAAGTCAAGTCGCAAAACAAGTCGCAGAACGCGGAAAACAAGCCGCGAACAACAGAGAGCGCACAGAATCAGGAGGAAATGACTGTGTCCTCTGATACCATGTTAGAAAGTAGAGAAAAGAAGCGAAAAGTAGAGAACAAGCCGAATAAACTTTTGAATAATCGAAATTTTATTATCCAAAAAAGGTATCTATTACAAAGGTATGCCCTCCCTTATATAGAATGGAGGAGAGATGAGAGAATACAAATAAGAGATGTGGGACTAAAATTTACAGGACTAGGCGGACTATACAAAACAAACCGCACAGGCCGCGCGGTTAGACAGCAGGGCTAACCGCACGGCTACCACCAGAGAGGAAGAGAGACCGCCAGGGTAGACCGCCAGACCGTCCGGTCTCCAAGCCGGCTGAGACAAACCACCAGACCGCGCGGTCTTCAACCCGTCAAGACAAACCGCCAGACCGCCCGGTCACCAACTTCAACACATCCTGAGGTGAGACATACCCACTGTCCGAGAGATCAACGTGCCCTGCCAGCTATTAAGAGCCTGATAGCGGAATCCATCTGGAGGTGATACCTACCTCACCCTCCGACAGATCAACCTGCCCTACCAGCTAGTGAGAGCCTGGCAGCGGAATCCATCTTGAGGTGAGACCTACTCCCCCTCCGAGAGATCAACCTACCATGCCAGCTAGTGAGAGCCTGACAGTAGAATCCATCTCGAGGTGAGACCTACTCCCCCTCCAAGAGATCAACCTGTCATGCCAGCTAGTGAGAGCTTGGCAGCGGAATCCATCCCGAGGTGAGACCTACCCCACCCTACGAGAGATCAACCTGCCCTGCCAGCTAGTGAGAGCCTGGCAGCGGAATCCATCTCGAGATGAGACCTACCCCACCCTCTGAGAGATCAACCTGCCCTGCCAGCTAGTGAGAGTCTGGCAGCGGAATCCATCTCGAGGTGAGACCTACTCCCCCTCCGAGAGATCAACTTGTCATGCCAGCTAGTGAGAGCCTGGCAGTGGAATCCATCTCGAGGTGAGACCTACCCCACCCTCTGAGAGATCAACCTGCCCTGCCTGCTAGTAAGAGCCTGTCAGCGGAATCCATATCGAGGTGAGACCTACCCCACCCTCAGAGAGATCAACATGCTCTGACAGCTAGTGAGATCCTGTCAGCTGAATCCATCTCGAGGTGAGACCTACCCCACCCTCCGAGAGATCAACCTGCCCTGCCAGCTAGTGAGAGCCTGACAACAGAATCCATCTCGAGGTGAGACCTACTCCCCCTCCGAGAGATCAACCTGCCCTGCCAGCTAGTGAGAGCCTGGCAGAGGAATCCATCTCGAGGTGAGACCTACCCCACCCTCTGAGAGATCAACCTGCCCTGCCAACTAGTGAGAGCTTGGCAGCGGAATCCATCCCAAGGTGTGATCTACCCCACCCTCCGAGAGATCAACATGCCCTGCCATCTAGTGAGAGCCTGACAGCGGAATCCATCCCGAGGTGAGACCTAACCCACCCTCCGAGAGATCAACCTGCCCTGCCAGCTAGTGAGAGCCTGACAGCGGAATCCATCTCGAGGTGAGACCTACTCCCCCTCTGAGAGATCAACCTGCCATGTCAGCTAGTGAGAGCCTGGCAGCGGAATCCATCTCGAGGTGAGACCTAACCCACCCTCCGAGAGATCAACCTGCCCTGCAAGCTAGTAAGATCCTGACAGAGGAATCCATCCCGAGATGAGACCGACCCCACCCTCCGAGAGATCAACCTGCCCTGCCATCTAGTGAGAGCCTGACAGCGGAATCCATCTCGAGGTGAGACCTACCCCACTCTCTAAGAGATCAACCTGCCCTACCAGCTAGTGAGAGCCTGGCAGTAGAATTCATCTCGAGGTGAGACCTACTTCCCCTCCGAGAGATCAACCTGCCCTGCCAGTTAGTGAGAACCTGACAGTGGAATCCATCTCGAGGCGAGACCTACCCACCCTCCGAGAGATCAACCTGCTCTGCCATCTAGTGATAGCCTGACAGCGGAATCCATCCCGAGGTGAGTCCTTCCCCACCCTCCGAGAGATCAACCTGCCCTGCCAGCTACTGATAGTTTGACAGCGGAATCCATCTCGAGGTGAGACCTACCCCACCCTCTGAGAGATCAACCTGCCCTGCCAGGTCGTGAGAGCCTGACAGCGGAATCCATCTCGAGGTGAGACCTACTCCGCCTTCGAGAGATCAACCTGCCCTGCCAGCCAGTGAGAGCCTGGCAGCGGAATTCATCTCGAGGTGAGACCTACTCCCCCTCCGAGAGATCAACCTGCCCTGCCAGCTAGTGAGAGCCTGGCAGCGGAATCCATCTCGAGTTGAGACCTACCCCACCCTCCGAGAGATCAACCTGCCCTGCCAGCTAGTGAGATCCTGGCAGCGGAATCCATCCTGAGGTGAGGCCTACCCCACCCTCTAAGAGATCAACCTGCCCTGCCAGCTAGTGAGAGCTTGACAGTGGTATCCATCTCGAGGTGAGTCCTACCCCACCCTCCGAGAGATCAACCTGCCATGCTAGCTAGTGAGAGTGAAATAAATTGTACCTAATCACCTAGAGGGGGGGGGGGGTGAATAGGTGACCTTAATCTTTTTTAAACTTTTAGGCAGAATTAATCACAGAATTCACAGAACTTTAAACAACAAACACAGAATCAGTCACACACAGAGTACACAGGATTTATAGTGGTTCCCCAAGGTCTGGGTACATCCACTTTCCCCCTTCGCCTATCTAGTAGTGTACTAGATTCGGCCCAACTTCTCCACTATTTCTCAGATCCTCAGATCTTACACTCAGAACCCCAAATAGGTTCCTAAAGCTTAGAGTGATCCCACTCTTACAACTCAGGCACAAAAGCCCTACCACTCAGTCTTCATCAAAACCTACACTCAGCCTTCAACAAGGCCTACACTCAGCCCTCAACAAGGCCTACACTCAGAGAAATGAATCTCCTACACTCAGGCACACAGACCCTACCACTCAGCCTTTATAATTTCAGGCTTACAACTCAGATACCTTAGGATCCTACAAGAAATTAAAATTACAAAGTATATACCCACAACTCAGAATGAGAGAGAAGAGTTGACTGGTTTCTTGATGAGTTCTTGGAAGAACTTTGCTGAGATCAACCTCCCTTGGCTTTCTTCAAAGCTTCTTGAATTAGAATACAGTAGGGTTGAAACTCTATGCAGATGATCTTCAATCACTGCTGACTTAAGAATCAGATCTCAATCTGAAACTTTCTTCACAGCCTGGTTCAACAGCTGTCTTCTTAGAAGGAGCTCTCTCTCTCCAACTTCTTAGATCTTCACTTGAAGGTCTTCTTCTTTTAGTGTTGTTAGATCTTCAATGAATCCAATACTCAATCTTCAATCTTTTTGATCAATCATCCGTTCTGTCGAAGGAGAAGGGTCTTTATATAGACTTTCTCCAAGGTAACCGGCTGTTCCGGTTTCTAACAACTTTCTGACAGTTCTGACAGTTGCAGTAGACCGGCTGGAATGACAGCTGTCAAGTCATCCAGTCACTTCTTGAATTTTCTGTAACTGTCTGAAAGTGTCGAGACAGTCAGTCTTTAAGTGTCGACACTGATAGACTAAGTGTCGACACAAGTAGACTAAGTGTCGACACTAGCATTCATGGTGTCGACACAACTCCTTGTGTTGTAGAAATTACTTCTCGACACTGCTTATTCAGAATGTGTCGACACTGATCCTGTGTGTCGACACAAGTCTTCTTCTTCAATACTTAGTTGATTTCTGCTAAGTGTCGACACAACTCCTTTGTGTCGACACATCTTCTTGTGTTGTACTTGTTAAGTGTCGACACATCTTCTTTGTGTCGACACATGTCTTCTATGTTGAAACTTTTGCTAAGTGTCGACACTTCACCTTTCTGTCGACACATTCTTCTTGTGTTGAGACTTTTGTTGTGTGTCGACACATCTCCTTTGTGTTGACACATGCCTTCTGTGTTGAAACTTTTGCTAAGTGTCGACACTTCACCTTTGTGTCGACATATTCTTCATGTGTTGAGACTTTTGCTGTGTGTCGACACATCTCCTTTGTGTCGACACATGTACTTAAACTCTGTTGAACTTTGCTGAGTATCGACACAGCCTCCTAGTGTCAACACTTGTACTTAGACTTTCTTGAAATTTGTTGAGTGTCGACACAGCCTCCTAGTGTCGACACTTGTACTTGAACTTTGTTGAAGATTTGCTGAGTGTCGACACAGCCTCCTAGTGTCGACACTTTTGCCGTCGACAAAGCTCCTCTAGGTGTCGACACTGCTTCTAAGTGTCGACACTGATTCTTTAGACATTTCTTCATTGTGTGTCGACACTGCCTGTATGTGTCGACACTTTCCTTCTGGTGTCGACTCTGCATCCCTGGTGTCGACACAATTACTCCAAATGTCGATACAGCTTCTCTGGGTGTCGACACAAGCCTTCTCAAGTGTCGACACTTTTCTTCTAGGTGTCGACACATGGACTTAGAAACTTTTCCTGCAAACCTGCAGTTACTTAACCTGCACAAAGAAACTCAAAGTACATCAAATACACCTTGATGTATATCATTGAGTAGGGTGAGGCTTCTTCAAATCAGGTACATATATTCCAATGTACCCAACAATCTTCCCCTATTTGGAGAAGTCATAACCCTTAGTCAATGATATACACCATACATAACAAATTCACAGTATGATGTAAAACAATATTAAATGACAGGGTAAGTACATAAACATGTATAAACAAAACATGTATACACAAATATCTCAGAACAGTAATGTAATAGGTTTAACACATATCACATTGTTCTAACAATTTCAACATTTTTATTATTCAAAAGTTTACATTTTAATACAAATGATTACAACTTGTAAACTAAAGATAATGCTATCCTAAGACTGCTCTGGCTCCTTGATTACAATCCCTTTTCCAGATTAAATCTTTGCTTGAACTTGAGCTTCAGTGTCTTCAGCAGCAGCAGGCTTCTTCCCTTTGAGATCTTTCTTTTACAACTCTTCAGCCTTGATCTTTTGCCTTTCAAAATAATGATAAGGCTTAGGAAAGTACTTGCCAGGCTCCTGCGTATTAGGAGGTAGCTTTCCCAGCTTAGCCTTTCTCCTATACTGTACAATGGCCTCTTGCCTATTCTCATACTTCCTCCACTTCAGGTCAGAATACCATTTGCCTATATCAAGGACATTGTCCTTAGCAGCCTTCCATGCAGTCAAAATGATATTCCTGGAAGTGGGGCTCCATTGTTCAAAATCAGGCCTTAGTTCAACTTGCTCTCTGAATCTTTTCTTAGATAATTGAGTCTCTTGTTCTTTTAGCAAAGCCTCTTATTCTTTCAGTATTGCCTCTGACACATGTTGAACAACTTTCTCTATGATGACATTCTGATTGCCCTCAGGAGGGCTATACATTGACTGTATCTCTTGATGTATCATGCCAAAGTCTGGTGGAGGGTATATTTCTTGAGCCACTTCAGCTTGCTCCCCTCCAAGATATGCAGGATTGATTCCAGACTCTGCAACATTGTCATCATCACATAAGGGTGGATATCCCAGGGTGACTCTGATGGAATTTGAAATCCATTTGGCATGATCAGAGTCTGCCTTGACTAATACCATCTCCCCCTTTATGACTTCTCTCTCAATATGATCCTTCAGATCATCTTTCTGGAACCTTATCTGTGCATTCAGATAGTTTACTCCATCCTTATAGAAAGGTTTCAATCTTTGAAGCTTGTCAATAATTGCCTTTTGAGAGTCTTCAATAGCAGTCTTAACAGCAGTTAGGCTCTCTTGCAATTCTTTGTCAAATTTAGCCTTGACAGTAGCACTTGTTGTAGTCTGAGCAATAGTCATATTCTTCATTTCAGTTATAATAGCATTATGTGAAGCTGTCAAATTATCATTCATTCTTATTTGGTTTTCCAGGACATAGTCTTGCTTTACTTCTAGCTCATCAAGTTTTGCCTTTAGTTTCTCTTGATGTGTGGCCAGATAGACTACTACATTGCCTCCCTTATGGAAACAATCAGTCATTTTCTTCTTGTTTAGATTTACTTCAAATCTGATTGACTTAATATCTTGGGCCAGATCAAACTGCAGTGACTTATGCCCTTCATCCATATAAGTTTACAAAGCCTTTCTTTGCTCATCTAGCTTGATCTGTAAAGCTACCATCAGTGAACTGTAATCATTAGTGATGGCAGGCTGTGGAGAAACTGTCTGTAGGGCTTTCTTATAGTTCTGACTTCTTCTTTTGAAGACCCGGAACTTCCTCTTTTTGGCTTTTGTAGCCTCTTCATCTTCTGAAGCAGAAGTGCTAGCAATATCCACTCTTTCTTTAGGACTAGGATGAGAATCCTTCTTAGTCCTCTGTGGTTCCTCAGCATCCTTTGGCTTTTCAGTTTCTTTGCTTGCAGTTTCTTCTATAATCTCCACTTGCTCCCCCTCAATATGGATCTCCTCCCCCTCAGCAGCAGCTTTCTCTTTCTCAAAGTCAATCTGTAAAAGATCAGGGAATAGCTCTTCTAAAGTAAACTCATGTTGAGGAAGGGCTGGAGAATCTCTTCTCTCATCAACCACTTGATCAGCAATAGATGTGTCTTCCATGACAACATCTTGGGGTTGAGGTTGTATCTGTGTTTATTGATGCACATCATGTAATGAATCAGACAAAACTTCATCCTCTATAGGAAAATCTAATTGATTAATGTCAGTTATTACCTCTAGTATGGTTTGAGTATCTTGTTCACTCTCTAGTGGAGTTGGCTCTTCCACAAGTAAAGGCTCCCCCTGGATTGAATCCAGGTGAATTGGGCTTGCTAGTGGTAGCTCCCCCTGCCTCTGTGCTTCTTCATGTCTTACTGGAGACTGTCCAGCATTTCTTATCTCTTCATCATCAGGAGTAAACACTACTTGCTCTTCTGAGCTGCTGGAGGATTCTTGTTCCACTATGACTGTCTTTTTCTTTTTCTTTTGTGGTGTGTCCTTTACAGGAGTTGACAGTTCTTTGGTCAGTACTCTATCCCACCTAGAGAAGATTCTCATATCCATCTTCCTCATGTGGTTAATCTTAGATCCAGCTGCTTGATTCATCACCTCTGGAATACTTCCAGCAAGGTAAAAACTTAGAATTCTACCCATATTGGGTTTCTTCAGGCTCTCTTTAATCTTATCAAATAATACTGCAGACCAATCAGTATTAAGTTGGAAGATTATCCTTGTCATTAGACTGAACATGTGAGCTGAAATTCTGTCATGCCCACCAGGCTTGCTCAGTATGACCTTGCCCACAATCTCAGATAGAAACTTGTCTTGCATATTCATTCCCTTTCTATTGAACACAGATCCTATCTTCAGGTTTGAGTCCAAACCACACCATGTCAATGCTTCTCTAGTCTTAGAAGCAGAAACATCTTTTTCTTCCTTAGTTCTTGCTAGTTGAAGTACCTTTCTTAGACTTTTAGGAGAGACCTTCACCTTTTCCCCGTGAACTCTTGACTTAATCTTGAGTCCTGATTCATCCAGTGTTGCTGCATTCAGAAACTCTAGGACCTCCTTCTTCCAAATTTTGATCGGTTCTGAAATAAGAAATTCTAACCCAGTCTCTACTATTAGGGTTACCACTCCTTTGATTTCAGGTTCCGCCTCATCAAAAGCGTGTCGCATGAGTTCATATCCTTCGTTAATGTTCTCTTCTAGCTTGAGCGCCATTAGGGTTTGAAGAAATTTGAATTTAGAGAAGAGAGATGTCGACACACAAGTTTGGTCTCGAAACTTTGGTGAGCGTGTCGACAAACAATGGTGAAAACCTATTTATACCTTTCTAGAGTCAAAGATGAAAGGGCGCGTCAAAATACTTAAATTGTGTCAACACTGTGGAAAAGTGTCGACACTTACTTATAATGTCTCGACAACTATGTGTCGACACAAGTATAGTTGACAGAATATATGTGTCGACACCACTTAGCTCGACACTTAGTCGAGACTTACTAGACTAATTCTGTGTAAATCTTAAGTGTCGACACCACCTTGGATGTGTCGACACCTACACTGCATGTGTCGACACTAATTCTCTGAAGTGTCGACACAGACTTCCTAGATGTGTCGACACCATTTCTCTGAAATGTCGACACCACTTCTATGTGTCGACACAGACAACTCTGTGTGTCGACACCATTCTACTTAGCCAATTTTTGTAAATTATTCCAAGTTTATCATTCCTAATTCAATTTTAAATTTATTGAATTTGTTTTCATCTAAATGCTTAGTATATATGTCAGCTAGCTGATTATATGTATTAATATACTCTAGTGAAATATCTCCTTTTTCCACATGTTCTCTTAGAAAATGGTATTTTATTTCTATGTGCTTAGTCCTACTATGGGAGACAGGATTATTTGCAATAGAAATAGCACTTGTAGAATCACAAAATAAAGGTGTTCTACTTACTTGAATACTATAATCTTCTAGCTGATGTTGAATCCATAGAAGTTGAGCACAGCAACTTCCTGCAGCAACATACTCTGACTCAGCTGTGGAGATAGCCACACTTATTTGTTTCTTGCTACTACATGATATCAGCCTTCCACCTAGGAATTGACAGGTACCTGTTGTAGTTTTCCTATCTTCCTTGCAGCCTGCAAAATCTGCATCTGAATAACCTGTCAGTTCAAACTCTCCATTCCTAGGGTACCAAAGGCCTAGATAAGGAGTGCCCTTAAGATATCTCAGAATTCTTTTGAGTGCTGTCAAATGAGATTGTTTTGGGCAAGCTTGGTACCTAGCACAGACACATGTAGCATACATGATATCTGGTATACTTGCAGTCAAATATAGTAGGGAGTCAACTATCTCTCTATACAAAGTTTCATCTACAAGTTTCCCTGCATCATCTTTGCTTAGAGACATGCTTGACCCCATAGGAGTTTTCATGGTAGTGGATGATTTCATACCATACTTCCTTATCAATTATAGGGTGAACTTTGTTAGGTATTGTATCCACAATGTACCTGATTTGAAGAAGCCCCTGGACAAACTAAGGTCAATAGACTATGTATTTGATAAAATCCTTCTAGTTGTGCTTGCAGTTTTTCCATGCTAAGTGCACACCAATGTCAGGGTGCAGTAGGTCAATATACACGGGTCTGCACGACGTAATCCCTCGTTGAGCAGATCAGTGTGTTGGCCTACGTGTACTCTCTCTATTGGAGTGCACTTATTTTCAAGCACAGGGCTGTAAATATGCAGGAGCAGACAAGGAGCAAGGATGGGTCAAGGAGCATCTCATAGGTGGAAAGACGAAAATTCGTCCAAGTTAGAATCGACGAGAATCACTAAGTGATTCTCGCCGATTCGGCGAGAATCACTTGGGATTCTCGCCGATTCGTCGAGAATCAGAAGTTGATTCTCGCCGAACTCGATCCAGCAACTTCTAAGCTAGCATCTCTGCGTATAAGTAAGAATCGACGAGAATCACTTAGTGATTCTCTCCGATTCGGCGAGAATCACTAGTGATTCTCGTCGAATCGACGAGAATCACTGGTTGATTCTCGCCGTCTCGACCTGGCTTAAAGCAGTGTGTGCAACCAAGGCAAATTCGACGAGAATCATCTTTGATTCTCGCCGAATCATCGAGAATCACCTTTGATTCTCGGCGACTCGGCGAGAATCACTTTCGATTCTCACCGATTTTGACTTGGCATTTTTCTGGAACTTCCTGAACCGGATCTGCCGCTGTTAAGTTTCTGGACCGGGATTTGGGGATCTCTTTTGTGGGTCCCACAAACGGTCATATTGGAAAACCTCTACAGTATTTATATACAGGTATTTTGAACGGAATACGGACACAGAAAGAAGCCGAGCACGAAACCCTAATATCGCGATTTCTCTTCTCCGCCGCCGTCGCGCTCGGGCTAGTACGTCGCCGCCGCTGATCGTTCTTCTTCCCGATCTCCGGCGACAGAAGCTTAGCAAAGCTTGCGTCTCACGTGTCTATCCAGAGATCTCTTGTCTCTCGATTTGTTGACCGGGAAAAACTCTCCCGTCCGAATCGATCGAGACGACCGATCCTAGAGTGACCGTTGGTAGACCTAGTTTGCTTCGCAAAGAAGTTTGGATCTCAAAGCACTGCAGCAGCGCACCTTCGTGGCAGCCGACTCCGAACGAAGCCGCCGCTCGGATTGCCGCCGCCGGTTCCGGGAGATCCTCTCCAAGTGAGACTAAGGTCGTAGACTCTTCATCGACCTCGAGAACACGTCATCGAACGAAGAGGAACACCGTAGTCTCCGAAAGAAGTTTGTATCTCATATACATTCCATATTTACTTTTGTTGTAAAGGAACTTTTGTTCCGTGTTGTAAGGGTTGGGTGCAACCCATTTTGTGGGAGTGTTGACTCTCACGTGTGGAAGGGCTCCTTCCGTTAGTGAAGGGATTGGATTTCAATCCCGTTGGAGAAGTGACCGAGTCGTCCCTTGTTGGGGAGATAGGTCGAAGGGGGAAAGTGGATGTACCCAAGTCGGGGAACCACTATAAATTTGCTGTGTATTCTGTGTGTTGTGCTTGTTGTTTTTATTGTGCAGGTACATCCGTAAATTCCGCAAAAGAACCACACGTCACCTATTCCCCCCCCCCCCATAGGTGCACATAGCTGACACTAGGTGGACTTTCAAGTGGTATCAAATCGAGGTTACTCATCAATAAGGTTAACACCTTGAGTTGAATCCTGCCCCTAGTGTCAAAAGAAGAAGACAAATATCTACTATGGACGGGCTCAAGTACTCCGGCAAGATCCCAGTGTGCAACAGACTCAACTTTCCGATCTGGAAGGAAAGAATCAGGTTTTACATGGAAGCAGTCGATCTTCGACTCTTCATGATTGTGGAGGAGGGACCTTATGTACCCACTAAGGCCTCCACCATCGATCCCACCAAGAAAGTGCCGAAGACACTTTCTGAAATGGACAAAGACGAGATGGTACTCGTGGGACTGGACAAGAAGACACGAAACATTCTGGTGAGCGCAGTTGATGATTACATGATGCAAAATTTCAGCAACTGCAGGACTGCTCAGGAGATCTGGCAATGCCTGATCATCCTCATGGAGGGCACGGATGAAGTGAGGGATGATCGGAGATCCCTCCTGAACCAAAAATATGAGGCCTTCAGGCAAGGGCCTAAGGAAGAGATCGGAGTCACATACGAGAACTTCCTGAAGATTGTCAACGCCCTCAAGGGCTACGGAAGAGTGTTCACCAATGGTGAACTCAATGACAAATTCCTTAAGTCCCTTACTAAGGAATGAGACACAAAGATCTGCGCCATCAGAGAATTTGGCAGACTAGCAGAAACTGATCCACAGATCCTGTTTGGTAAGCTGATGTTCTATGAACTTCAGCTGAACACTAGGAAGGCAGAGGAAGAAGCAGAGAAGGCTGCTGCAAAAGAAAAGACTGTGGCCCTAAAAGCCAGTTACTCCAGAAAGGGCAAGGGTGCGATGTCATACCGTGCGAGGAGTAAGGAAGAGGAGGAGGACTCTGAACCATGCTCCTCCGGCTCAGAACTGTCGGAGGAGGATTTCTCCCTCATCACCCGAGAGTTCAAGAAGTTCCTCAAGATGAGGAATCAAAGAATGAAAGACAGCTCCTCCTCCAGGCATCAGAAGAAAAATTATTCTTCTGACAGGTATGCATCTAAACCTAACAAACATCGTTCTTCTGATATTATCTGCTTTGGATGCAATAAGCCAGGACACGTCGTGGCCGACTGCCATCAAAGCAAAAGAGAAAAAGGGAAAGGAGAGGAGCTCAAATCCTCCAGAGATAAGAAGAAGGAGCGGAGCTACATCGCAAGAATGCCAAAGACACTAAGTGAGTCTGATTCCTCAGACTCCAGTGATGACGAGGAAGCCTACTTCGGGCTGGTGGGTCGCTCAGACTCAGAAGGAGAATGCCCCCCATTTACTGGGAAGGTAAAAGCTCACACCCCTCTCTCCGACTCCGACTCTGATCCTGAATCTCAGGATGATGAACCTGAGGATGGCCCTTCAGCCCGTGAAGCTGAGCTCCTCGAGAAGTATGAGCTTCTGCTCAACACTTTCGATGAGTGCCGAAAGAGACTGAAGGCTGAGAAGAAGGAAGTAAAATTCCTTAAGGGTGAGTGTGTATCCCTAAGGGAAGAGGTCACTAGCTTGATTTCTCTCCGACAGGAACACCTTGACCTGACTTCCAAGCATTCAGAGTCTTTGAAGCTCCTTGATCTAAAGCAGGAGGAAGTCAACAAGTTGGAAGAACTACTTGCGGCAGAAAGGAAGATCGTCAAGAGCTTCTCCATGCCAAAAACAGTTCTTCCAGTCGTTGATACCTTCTCTGCTCAGGCCAAAGGAGCTGGCTTGGGGCATATAGGGGTACCTGGTTCTTCATCTAGGAGAAACAAGAACCAGAGGAAGAATAAGGCCGCCAAGAAGGCCTCTGCTGATGAAAAGGGTAAGGCTCCTCTTAGTCCTGTTGCGTTCAGAAAGCCTGGCTTTCCTTGCAACCAACACGACTTTGAGTCAACATTTGGGCATCATTTCCGGCCCTCGGTTGCAAAGCCAAAGAGCCGGTATGACGGTTGGAACTTTCCCCGGAACTTCGGTGAGAGTGCCTTCAAGGCACCTTATGAGGAAATCCACATAGGAAATTATGGTCCGTTCTCTAGCGGCCATAATGGAAAGCAGGCACCAATAGCCAAGCCTGTTATACAGAAGGTGACAAAGTCATGCGAATGTTGTCACCATGAGGCCTCCACCTCCAGATCCAAGGCCCCAGCAGTACCCACCGTTCCCAGGGTAAGGCAGGAGCCTAGGAAGAGGTACAACAGATTTGACTGTTGGTGCTGTGGCAAAGTCGGTCACTTTGCCGTGGATTGTTGGTTTAATCCAAGGAACTACGAGACTTCCCATGTTAGCAATGCGAGACAGACCACTCGTAGGGTTAACCAACCGAGGGGGAGTGTGCTAACCAGGAATCTAGGACCCAAGTTCGATTGGGTTCCTAAGGCAAATTAATTTTGTTTTGTAGGAATGTCCAAAGGCCACCAAAACGCCGATCTGGTATTTGGACAGTGGATGCTCCCGGCATATGACCGGGACAAGAAGCCTGCTGTGTGATTACGCTCCAGTCGAGAATGGACCCAAAGTCATCTTTGGAGGGTCAGATCGAGGAGTCACCAGAGGTTATGGTATGATTTCCAACGGTATAATCTCTATCACCGACGTGGCTTATGTTGAAGGGTTAAACCATAACCTGATCAGTGTAAGTCAGTTATGTGATAAAGGTTATGACGTTAAGTTCTGCAAGGATAAATGTCTGATAATTTCACGTACCTCTTCTGAAACGGTATTATCAGGTATTAGGAGAAGAAATATCTTTTGTTTAGATTTTCTCAGTTTAGATTCATCTACCCCCGTATGCCTTGTGGCAACTGGCAGTGCATCTCTTTGTGAACAATGGCACAAGAGATTGACACATATTAATTTCAAGACAATTAGTATGCTATTTTCTAAGGACTTGGTAAGGGATGCTCCCAGTATCAAGTGCATCAAAGATAGCCCATGTCCTGCATGCCAGATGAGCAAACAGACTCGGGCTACCTTTAAGAGCATCGCTGACAAAGACTCCTCCCGATGTCTTTACCTTTTGCATATGGACTTGTTTGGTCCAATGCAAGTTCATATCTTGGGAGGCAAGTCCTATACGCTAGTGATAGTTGACGATCATTCTCGGTTTACATGGGTGTTCTTTTTAAAACGAAAGTCAGATACGTTTGACATCTTCACTAATTTTGTCAAGCAGGTTCAGAACGAATTTAACTGCTCCGTGGTCAAAATCAGAAGTGACCATGGTACAGAATTCGAATCTGGTGCAATGACAGAATTTTGTGAAGAACAAGGTATCTTTCATGAGTTTTCCTCCCCGCGCACTCCTCAGCAAAATGGAGTTGCGGAGAGGAGAAATAGAACTCTCATTGAAGCCTGCACGACTATGTTGAAAGATGCTTCTCTCCCGGAATACTTCTGGGCAGAGGGTGTCAATACGGCATGTCATGTACAAAACCGAGCATTGATCAACAAGCATCATCGTAAGACGCCCTACGAGCTACTGAAAGGCAGGAAACCAACCATGTCCTACTTGAGGATTTTTGGTTGCCGATGCTATGTACTGAATAATGGGAAGTACCCGCGTACTAAATTCGGTGAAAAATGCTTCGAAGGCATATTCATGGGCTATAGCTCCCATAGTCGGGCATATAGGGTCTTCAATAAGAAAACCCTAGTGGTAGAAGAATCAATAAATGTTGTATTTGATGAAGGAAGTTTGCTTAACAGCAACTCTTCCAGTAGTATTCTTGAAGATGCAGGTGCACGACTGGAACAGCTGAGTCTGGATGAGACCGCTAAAGTTGACGCTCCTAAGTACGTCAAAGTCTCCACCTCCACGTCATCTAAAAGTGTTGAAGATCAAGATAGAACAAATCTCTTAGAGGAAAGAGAAGCCCAAGAAGTAGTTGAAGCTCCTGACTCCCGACTATTAGAGCTCCGGCACGTGAGGGATCATTCTAGAGATCAGATCATCGGGGATCCTCGTGTCGGGGTCAGAACTCGAAGAGGTACAATTAACGAGGTATTGCATCTTAGCTTCCTGTCACAGGTCGAGCCAAAGAAGTTCGACGAGGCGAACAAGGATGCGGCATGGATTCTAGCCATGCAAGAGGAACTACATCAATTCGAGCGGTGCAAAGTTTGGACTCTGGTTCCCAGACCATACAAGCAGAATGTGATTGGCACAAAGTGGATTTTCAGAAATAAGCTGGATGAACATGGTGTCATCGTTAAGAACAAGGCCAGGCTGGTGGCTCAAGGTTACAGACAGGAGGAAGGGATTGACTTCGACCAGACCTTCGCACCAGTAGCAAGGCTCGAGGCAATCAGGTTGTTCCTAGCGTATGCCTCACACAAAGGATTCGCAGTCTATCAAATGGATGTGAAATCGGCATTCCTGAACGGAGACCTGAAAGAGGAAGTTTACGTCGCTCAACCCCCAGGTTTTGTCGATCCTACTTATCCCAATCACGTTTATTTTCTTAATAAGGCCTTATATGGGTTGAAACAAGCTCCACGAGCTTGGTATGAGACTTTATCTAGTTTTCTTCTTGAGAACAAGTTCTCCAGAGGTAAAATAGATAAAACATTGTTTCTCAGGGAAGTCAAAGGCAAGATTTTGCTGGTGCAAATCTATGTCGATGACATAATATTCGGCTCAACGGACAACAATCTTTGCAAAAAGTTTTCTAAACTTATGCAAGGAAAGTTTGAAATGAGCAGTATGGGAGAGCTTAAGTATTTCTTAGGCCTTTAAGTGAAACAGTCTGAGGATGGAATCTTCATCTCTCAGACGAAGTTCACAAATGAACTCCTTAAGAAATTCGGAATGTAGAGTGCAACCTCTATGAGGACTCCAATGGGATCCACCATGTCTCTGGATAAGGATGAGAAAGGTAAACCTTTCGATGAAACCAAATACAGAAGCATCATTGGATCCCTGCTCTACCTTACTGCCAGTCGACCGGATATTATGTTCTCCACATGTGTCTGTGCCCGCTATCAGGTGAACACTAAGGAATCTCACTATGTCGCTGCAAAGCGAATTCTGAGATATCTTAAAGGTACTCCTAATCTTGGCTTGTGGTACCCGAGAAACAATGATGTCGAGCTAATAGGCTTTTCAGATGCTGATTTTGCAGGGAGCAGGGATGACAGAAAAAGCACCTCCGGGACGTGTCAATTCCTCGGCAGGAGGCTTATTTCGTGGAACAGCAAGAAACAGAATTATGTTGCAACCTCCACAGCAGAGTCAGAGTACATCTCGGCAGGAAGCTGTTGCGCACAACTTCTATGGATCAGAAACCAGCTAGCCGACTACGACCTTCAGTTCAAGAAAGTACCCATGTACTGCGACTCCTCAAGTGCAATTGCCATTGCCAATAATCCGGTGTCGCACAGCAGAACGAAGCATATCGAAGTACGCTACCACTTCATTCGGGAGCACGTGGAGAACAAAGATATCTCTCTCTGTTATGTCCCCACGGACAAGCAGATTGCTGATATATTCACAAAGCCCCTAGACGAGGCCAAGTTCAATCTTTTCAAGACTGAATTAGGGATGCTCAATTATGAGGAATGAAGACTACAGAGGCTCCAGGCCCGTGCAAGAACTGAGGGGGAGCAAAGGGTAAAACGCTACAGACCCTGATTTGTAGAAGCCGAAAAGGGGGAGATTACCCTCTCGGCTAAGGCTAAGGTGGCTCCAAGCTTACTCCCAAGAAATTGGTATTGGTAATGGATAACTCACTTAACTCTCTTTTCAGTTTATGGTTTTCATTCTCATTTGTTCTATTCACCTTAGCTTGTAGGGTTTAGGCTTCTTCAAATAGGGGGAGATTGTTGGGTATTGTATCCACAATGTACCTGATTTGAAGAAGCCCATGGACAAGCTAAGGTCAATAGACTATGTATTTGATAAAATCCTTCTAGTTGTGCTTGCAGTTTTTCCATGCTAAGTGCACACCAATGTCAGGGTGCAGTAGGTCAATATACACAGGTCTGCACGACGTAATCCCTCGTTGAGCAGATCAGTGTGTTGGCCTACGTGTACTCTCTCTATTAGAGTGCACTTATTTTCAAGCACAGGGCTGTAAATATGCAGGAGCAGACAAGGAGCAAGGATGGGTCAAGGAGCATCTCATAGGTGGAAAGACGAAAATTCGTCCAAGTTAGAATCGACGAGAATCACCAAGTGATTCTCGCCGATTCGGCGAGAATCACTTGGGATTCTCGCCGATTCGTCGAGAATCAGAAGTTGATTCTCGCCGAACTCGATCCAGCAACTTCTAAGCTAGCATCTCTGCGTCTAAGTAAGAATCGACGAGAATCACTTAGTGATTCTCGTCGAATCGACGAGAATCACTGGTTGATTCTCGCCGTCTCGACCTGGCTTAAAGCAGTGTGTGCAACCAAGGCAAATTCGACGAGAATCATCTTTGATTCTCGCCGAATCGTCGAGAATCACCTTTGATTCTCGGCGACTCGGCGAGAATCACTTTCGATTCTCACCGATTTTGACTTGGCATTTTTCTGGAACTTCCTGAACCGGATCTGCCGCTGTTAAGTTTCTGGACCGGGATTTGGGGATCTCTTTTGTGGGTCCCACAAACGGTCATATTGGAAAACCTCTACAGTATTTATATACAGGTATTTTGAACGGAATACGGACACAGAAAGAAGCCGAGCACGAAACCCTAATATCGCGATTTCTCTTCTCCGCCGCCGTCGCGCTCGGGCTAGTACGTCGCCGCCGCTGATCGTTCTTCTTCCCGATCTCCGGCGATAGAAGCTTAGCAAAGCTTGCGTCTCACGTGTCTATCCAGAGATCTCTTGTCTCTCGATTTGTTGACCGGGAAAAACTCTCCCGTCCGAATCAATCGAGACGACCGATCCTAGAGTGACCGTTGGTAGACCTAGTTTGCTTCGCAAAGAAGTTTGGATCTCAAAGCACTGCAGCAGCGCACCTTCATGGCAGCCGACTCCGAACCAAGCCGCCGCTCGGATTGCCGCCGCCGGTTCCGGGAGATCCTCTCCAAGTGAGACCAAGGTCGTAGACTCTTCATCGACCTCGAGAACACGTCGTCGAACGAAGAGGAACACCGTAGTCTCCGAAAGAAGTTTGTATCTTATATACATTTCATATTTACTTTTGTTGTAAAGGAACTTTTGTTCCGTGTTGTAAGGGTTGGGTGCAACCCATTTTGTGGGAGTGTTGACTCTCACGTGTGGAAGGGCTCCTTCCGTTAGTGAAGAGATTAGATTTCAATCCCGTTGGAGAAGTGACCGAGTCGTCCCTTGTTGGGGAGATAGGTCGAAGGGGGAAAGTGGATGTACCTAAGTCGGGGAACCACTATAAATTTGCTGTGTATTCTGTGTGCTGTGCTTGTTGTTTTTATTGTGCAGGTACATCCGTAAATTCCGCAAAAGAACCACACGTCACCTATTCCCCCCCCCCCCATAGGTGCACATAGCTGACACTAGGTGGACTTTCAAACTTAGACTGGCATATGGATAAACCATCCTCAGTCTGTCTAACTTGAAGACCCAAGAAGAACTTAAGTTCCCCCATACTGCTCATTTCAAATTGTCCTTGCATTAGTTTTGCAAACTTCCTACAAAGACTACTTTCTGTAGACCCAAATATAATGTCATCTACATATATTTGGACTAAGATAATCTTGCCTCTGAATTCCCTAAGAAATAGAGTCTTGTCTATTTTCCCCCTTGTGAATTTATTCTCAATGAGGAAACTAGACAGGGTTTCATACCAAGCCCTAGGGGCTTGTTTTAACCCATACAAAGTCTTCCTAAGTCTATAAACATAATTAGGTTTAGTAGAATCAACAAAACCTGATGGCTGTTCTACATAGACTTCTTCCTTCAGATTTCCATTCAGAAAAGCTGACTTAACATCCATTTGGTATACTTTAAACCCTTGATAGGTTGCATAGGCAAGAAATATCCTTATGGCCTCCAGTCTGGCTACTGGAGCAAAGGTTTGATCAAAGTCAATACCTTCTTTCTGCCTATATCCCTTAGCAACCAGTCTAGCTTTGTTCTTCACAATAACTCCATGTTCATCCATTTTGTTCCTAAAGATCCACTTAGTTCCTATAATGTTGTGGTTCTTGGGTTTAGGAACTAGCTCCGATACATTGCATCTTTTGAACTGATTCAGCTCTTCTTGCATAGCCTCAATCCAATGAGGGTCTAGGATAGCTTCTTCAAATTTCTTTGGCTCTACTTGGGATAGAAAACTGGAGTAGAGAACTGAACTTAGATTTCTGCTCCTTGTTTGTACCCCTTGTCTGAGATCACCAATAATTTGATTGGCTGGATGATCTTTTAGATGTCTATTTGCTGGAGGCAGCCTGTCTTCAGGTTGTACACCTTCATTCTCTTCAACTTGCTGCACCCCTTGGTATTCTTCTGCATCAGGTGTACCTAGTACTCCCCCTGGACAACAACCACTATCATCCACTTGCTAACTTGTAGTAGAACCTTCTTTAATAGTAAGCTTGTCCATCTTCTCAGTTACACCTGTGGAGCTGCAAATACTGCTAGACAATTCATTGTTAATGAGTCTGGCTTCATCAAAAACCACATGAACAGACTCTTCTACAACTTGAGTAGTCAAGTTGTAGACCCTATAAGCCTTACTATTGTTGTTGTACCCAACAAAGATCCCCTCTTGGGATTTGGCAGCAAACTTGGTTAAGTAAGACTTACCATTGTTAAGTATATATCATTTACAACCAAAGATCCTGAAATAGGATAGATTTGGTTTTCTGCCTTTCACAATCTCATAGGGGGTCTTATTGTGGCTCTTGGTGATAGTAGCCCTATTAATTACATGACATGCAGTGTTTACTGCCTCAGCCCAGAAATATTCAGGGAGAGATGTGTCACTTAATAGGGTTCTACCAGCCTCAATCAAGGTTCTATTTTTCCTTTCAGCAATGTCATTTCGCTGAGGTGTTCTTGGTGAAGAAAATTCCTGAAAAATTCCAAATTCTTCACACAGTTTTGTCAGACTGAAATTCAGTACCATGGTCACTTCTGATTTTGACCACTGTACTGTCCAGTTCATTCTGAATTTGTTTAACAAAGCTGTATAAGATACTTGGAGTTTCAGATTTCTGTCTAAGGAAGAACACCCAGGAAAACCTTGAGTAGTCATCTACAGTCACAAATGTATAGACCTTCCTACCTATGCTGTGAACTGGCATAGGACCAAAGAGATCCATATGCAAGAGGTATAAGCACCTCACAGCATCTTTGTTCTCAATGCTATTAAAGGTGGATCTAGTCTGCTTGCCCTTTTGACAAGCTGAGCATATTACATTCTTAATACACTTAACCTGAGGTCCATTCCTCACTAACTCTTTACTATAGAGTTGACCAATTGTCTTATAGTTAAGATGGGCTAGCCTCTTGTGCCATTTGACACAATGAGAGACTTTCTCATTAGCTACAAGACACACAGGAGAAACATTGTTCTCACACACAATGTCTAGACAATAAACATTTCTCTTCCTATAACCTGTCAGAATGATCTTTTGATCATTTGACCTCCTGATATGACAACCATCTTTGACAAATGAGATGTCATATCCTAAATCACTCAGCTGACTTATACTAATGAGGTTGTGTTTCAAACCTTTAACATAAGCCACTTGAGTAATTGTAATAAGGTTGCTAGAAATGTTACCAAAGCCTTTGATGATTCCTTTTTCAGAACCACCAAAGGTGACTTTAAGACCATCCTTGATTGATGTATAGTCCTTCAGCAATCCCCTAGTTCCAGTCATGTGCCTGGAACATCCACTGTCCAAGTACCAAATTGGGGCATGGTCACTTGGACTCACCTGCAAAACAGATTACTTCACCTTAGAACTCAAATAATTCTTGGGTCCTTAGTGCAAGTTAGTCTTACTCTTAACAAAACTACCTGTAGCATTTCTAGCAGGCAGTTTGCTACTCACTTTGGCATTTGAATTATGCCAACAATCTATGGCAAAGTGGCCTACCTTGCCACAACAACAGCACGCAAATCTGTTGTACCTTTGTTTAGCTACAACCCTGGCTGTTTTGTCTACAGCAGGCTTCTTGTTGAGTACTAGGGCTTTGCCCTTAGATTTGGACTTGACTGTCCATGCAGGTTTTGTAAACCCCAATCCAGTTTTACCCTTATGAGGTGCAAACTCATCTATCAAAGGTAGAACAGACTTTGGTTTAGAAAAACTTGCTATTATATCTCTCTCTTTCTGAAGACTAATCTCCAAATTTCTGATTTGATCATTTTTAAATGTTATAGTCTCCATCTGAATAACAGTAATGTGCTTCAGTCTGGCTATTTCATTTAATTTCTGATCAAGCAACTTGTCAAAATCTGTTGCAGCAACTTTAAGACTGACAATCTCCTTAGTCTAACTCTTGGCCAAGGATTTACTTTTCTTCAAAGCTTGCAACACTACTCTATATTCATCAATCAACTGATGAATATCTCCTTTAGATTCAGATCCACTAACATCACTTGATGCTGATGTATCTGAATCTGACTCAGTACTAGAAATTGAACTAACAGAATAATTTTGTACCTGACTTGGTCCAGGCTGATCCTGGATTTTGTCTCCTTCTGATAAGGCCATCAGTCCCTGGCACTGATTGTCCTCATGCTCATATATTGAGTTCATTAATTGTATGAACTCATCTTCCTCTTGTTTAGCAAACAGTATAATATAAGCTTCTGCTTCTGAATCTGATTCTAAAGATGACATATCAGACAGACTTTTGTCCTTCTTAGCAACAAAGAACCTTTCCTTTTTCCCTTTGATTTGAGTCTTCTTCTTATCAGTTAACTCTTTCCTCTTCTCTGGACAGTCAGCAACAACATGTCCCTGTCTGTTACAACAATAGCAAACTATCTTTGAGGATGTAGTTTTACTTTGCCTGGACTTTCTTCTTTCATTCTTTGATGACTTCTGTGAAGTGGATGACTTAGACCTCCACTGTTTCTTCTTAAGAAACTTCTGAAAATGTCTAGTGAAAGCTGCAAAATCTTCATCACTCTCACTGCTTTCAGAATTCTTGCTTTCTGACTCATCTGTCTCAGTCTCAGCAACTTTTGGAGGTGGAGATGGAGACTTACTTTTATATTTCCTATTGGCTTCTGTCTTGAAAGCCACAGCTCTTTCTTTGTGCTCAACTCTGGTAGTCTTCTCTTCCTCCTTTCTTACCATTAACTGCATCTCATATGATAACAGTTTTCCAAACAATGTTGGAGGAGGAATGTCTGCTAATTTGGCCATTTCCCTTATGACACAAATCTTGGTATCCCAGTCCTTAGTCAGGGATCTTGAGAACTTATCATTCAATTCATAATTGCTGAACTCTCTTCCATAAGATATCAACTCATTGACTATCCTATAGAATTTCTTGTAACACTCAATAATGCTATCAGATCTACCTTGTCTGAAGTTTTCATACTCTTGGTTTAACAAAGACTTCCTGTCTTGTCTAACTTCTTCAGATCCCTCCATATAGACTATCAGTGTATCCCACATTTCTTTAGAAGTTTTACAGTGAATCAAATTCTGAAATGTTGCATCATCTATTACACTCACTATAATATTTTGGGCCCTCCTGTCCATAGTGGCCAGAATAATCTCATCTTTAGTCATCTCCAAATAGTCCTTAGGAGTTCTCTGATTTGCATCCAGGACAGATACTTTCATTGGCACATATGACCCTTCTTTGACTGTGATGTAGATTTTAGGGTCAGAGGCTTCCATAAAAAGTCTAACCTTTTCTTTCCAAATGCCAAAAATTTCCTTTCAACAGATTGACAACTTCATGGATCCTAGCTCTTTGTGATTCTCTGTTGAACCCATTTTCTTGATTCTTGATTCTGCCTACAGGATTTTTACTCAGACTGTTATGTCCTTTTTGAGTAACCTGACTCTGATACCACTTGAAAGAAATTGTACCTAATCACCTAGAGGGGGGGGGGGGGTGAATAGGTGACCTTAATCTTTTTTAAACTTTTAGGCAGAATTAATCACAGAATTCACAGAACTTTAAACAGCAAACACAGAATCAGTCACACATAGAGTACACAGGATTTATAGTGGTTCCCCAAGGTCTGGGTACATCCACTTTCCCCCTTCGCCTATCTAGTAGTGTACTAGATTCAGCCCAACTTCTCCACTATTCCTCAGATCCTCAGATCTTACACTCAGAACCCCAAATAGGTTCCTAAAGCTAAGAGTGATCCCACTCTTACAACTCAGGCACAAAATCCCTACCACTCAGTCTTCACCAAGACCTACACTCAGCCTTCAACAAGTCCTACACTCAGCCCTCAACAAGGCCTATACTCAGAGAAATGAATCTCATACACTCAGGCACACATGCCCTACCACTCAGCCTTTATAATTTCAGGCTTACAACTCAGATCTCTTAGGATCCTACAAGAAATTAAAATTACAAAGTATATACCCACAACTCAGAATGAGAGAGAAGAGTTGTCTGGTTTCTTGATGAGTTCTTGGAAGAACTTTGCTGAGATCAACCTCCCTTGGCTTTCTTCAAAGCTTCTTGAATTAGAACACAGTAGGGTTGAAACTCTATGCAGATGATCTTCAATCACTGCTGACTTAAGAATCAAATCTCAATCTGAAACTTTATTCACAGCCTGGTTCAATAGTTGTCTTCTTAGAAGGAGCTCTCTCTCTCCAAATTCTTAGATCTTCACTTGAAGGTCTTCTTCTTTTAGTGTTGTTAGATCTTCAATGAATCCAATACTCAATCTTCAATCTTTTTGATCAATCATCTGTTCTGTCGAAGGAGAAGGGTCTTTATATAGACTTTCTCCAAGGTAACCGGCTGTTCCGGTTTCTAACAACTTTCTGACAGTTCTGACAGTTGCAGTAGACCGGCTGGAATGGCAGCTGTCAAGTCATCCAGTCACTTCTTGAATTTTCTATAACTGTCTGAAAGTGTCGAGACAGTCAGTCTTTAAGTGTCGACACTGATAGACTAAGTGTCGACACAAGTAGACTAAGTGTCGACACTAGCCTTCATGGTGTTGACACAACTCCTTGTGTTCTAGAAATTACTTCTCGACACTGTTTCTTCAGAATGTGTCGACACTGATCCTTCAATACTTAGTTGATTTCTGCTAAGTGTCGACACAACTACTTTGTGTCGACACATCTTCTTGTATTGTACTTATTAAGTGTCGACACATCTTCTTTGTGTCGACACATGCCTTCTATGTTGAAACTTTTGCTAAGTGTCGACACTTCACCTTTGTGTCGACACATTCTTCATGTGTTGAGACTTTTGCTGTGTGTCGACACATCTCCTTTGTGTCGACACATGCCTTCTGTGTTGAAACTTTTGCTAAGTGTCGACACTTCACCTTTGTGCCGATACATTCTTCATGTGTCGACACATCTCCTTTGTGTCGACACATCTCCTTTGTGTCGACACATGTACTTAAACTCTGTTGAAGTTTGTTGAGTGTCGACACAGCCTCCTAGTGTCGACACTTGTACTTAGACTTTCTTGAAATTTGTTGAGTGTCGACACAGCCCCCTAGTGTCGACACTTGTACTTGAACTTTGTTGAAGATTTGCTGAGTGTCGACACAGCCTCCTAGTGTCGACACTTTTGTTGTCGACAAAGCTCCTCTGGGTGTCGACACTGCTTCTAAGTGTCGACACTGATTCTTTAGACATTTCTTCATTGTGTGTCGACACTGCCTGTATGTGTCGACACTTTCCTTCTGGTGTCGACTCTGCATCCCTGGTGTCGACACAATTACTACAAGTGTCGACACAGCTTCTCTGGGTGTCGACACAAGCCTTCTCAAGTGTCGACACTTTTCTTCTAGGTGTCGACACATGGACTTAGAAACTTTTCCTGCAAACCTACAGTTACTTAACCTGCACAAAGAAACTCAAAGTACATCAAATACACCTTGATGTATATCATTGAGTAGGGTGAGGCTTCTTCAAATCAGGTACATATATTCCAATGTACCCAACAGAGAGCCTGACAGCGGAATCCATCTCGAGGTGAGACCTACTCGCCCTCCGAGATATCAACCTGCCCTGCCAGCTAGTGAGAGCCTGCCAGCGAAATCCATCTCGAGGTGAGACCTACCCCACCCTCCGAGAGATCAAACTGCCCTGCCAGCTAGTGAGAGCCTGACAGCGGAATCCATCCCGAGGTGAGACCTACCCCACCCTCTGAGAGATCAACCTGCCCTGCTAGCTAGTGAGAGCCTGACAGCGGAATCCATCTCGAGGTGATACCTACTCCCCCTCCGAGAGATCAACCTGCCCTGCCAGCTAATGAGAGCATGACAGCGGAATCCATCTTGAGGTGAGACCTACCCCACCTTCCGAGAGATCAACCTTCCTTGCCAGCTTGTGAGAGCATGACAGCAGAATCCATCTCGAGGTGAGACCTACTCCCCCTCTGAGAGATCAACCCGCCCTACCAGATAGTGAGAGCCTGACAGCGGAATCCATCTCGAGGCGAGATCTTTCATGGATCACAAAAATTTTTCGGTGGTTCCTGCCATTAATCATAGTTGATACAACTGCAAAAGAAATTCATTACAAAGAGATGATTCACTTCTTTCCTTCCTCCCTCTTCACTTGTGAATCATCGGATCCCTCCCCACGTACCCACATCAACCCTGTCCTCACATCTCTCCTCTGCCTCCCTGGGTTGGACTTTTTTAATCCTCACCGGATCTTGCGCTTGTTGAGGCTGATGAGGCTGTGGTACCAGAGCCCTTGTCTTTCTCAGCTCCAGGAACTCGGGGCAAGTAGCCGTGGCGTGACCTTCCAACTGGTGGAAGTCACAGTAGGGTGACTCTACCCTGACTCTTCTCCTTCCCTGGCGGTTCCTCCTATCCCTCCGACCAATCTCCATCGCTTGTTGTAGTGGGGGTAGGAGCTGCCTAGGAGCTTGCTTTTGGAAGTTGAACCTCCCTTGGCCTCCCTGAAGATCCCCCCACCTTGGATGAGACCTCTTCCTGGACCCTGAGCGGTCCTCTTTATTGTCTCCAACTTGGCTCCGGACCTTCTCGAGGTCCTTGGAGCCCCTGAGCTCTCTGCTCCTCTCTCCTTCTCCCCTCCTGAGGCCTCGAGCCACCTTGCTCCTTCGACTCTACCTTTGTCAACCTTGCCAACTTCTTGACAAATGCCGGGTTGGCCGCCTCAGTGGCTATCTCCTCTTCCGCCCTTTTCCATCAGCTTCTCGAAGGAAAGGGGGGCCTTTCGAGTCAGGCTCATCTTGAAGAACCCATCGTGCAACCCCACCATGAACGCCATCTGGAGGGTATACCCCGACATCTCTTGGACCTCCAGGATCTCTTCTTGGAACCTGTCAATGTAACGGGACAGCGACTCCTCGGCCCCCTTCCTTATCAGGAAGATGGACTCAAGACTACTCTTCCTCTTCTTGGAGGTGGAGAAGAGAAGTTGAAAGCTTCGACTTAAGTCCTAAAACCCATAGATCGATCTTGGAGGGAGTTGGTGGAACCAGTCCCTTGTCTTGTCTTTCAATGTGATCGCAAAGAGGCGACACTTAAAGACATCCGTCATCGGCCTGATGGAGACGACATCCTCAAACCACTGCAGGTGCTGGACGGGGTCATCCTTCTCGGTATAGTAAGCTATGTCAGGCTCTCGGAACCCCTCGGGAACGGGAGCTGAGATGATCAGCTCGCTGAAGGGTTACCCCCTGAGGGGTGGTCTCTCCACCTCTACTCGTCCGACCTGCTCGCCTGGGAGGCTGACACTTGCCGGGCTGGAGAATAACTCTCGGTCGGTGAGGTCTCGTTCGATCCCATCTCCCATCGTCTCCTTCCCGGGCCTTCTTCCTAGCATACTTCCTTCTCCCCCTGCTGGGGTCACCTCGCCTAGACCCCTGGGAGTCGGCTCGTCGAGATGGGGGGGGGGGGGCTAGCTCCTGGGGGGTTGGAGAGAAGCTGCCGCCTTGAGGAGCAATGCTTCGCAGCATCTCCATGATGCCCTAGATGGAGGCCATGAACTCTTGCCTCCCACAAAGGGTCCTAGGCTGGAGAGCTCGCCGAGATCATCACTACCTCCATGACCTCCAGTCATGACACTCTCCCGAGATCTTCTGTGCTGGTCACTCTCCACGCTCGCCGCACCAAAAGTGTTGAAGCCAAAAATTGACCTCTGTGGAGTTCGGGGTCCCAAAAGAGGGGTGACCTCACATCTACTACACTCAGGAGAACATCACAGGCCAAAAGATCGAGAAGCTAGGAACAGACCCTCGGCTCTAGCGCGAATGTCCCACCTCACACCCGGAAGACCTTTGAAGTCTCACCCTCCCTAGCCAATGCTGAGCTAGGTTCCTTGGAGGAAGAAAGCAAAGGGATTTTTGTAGCCGAAATGCAATGCTCTTCAAGGCACCCTTAAGGGTCTATTTATAGTTTTCCTAATCTCATGGACCAAAAGTTCAGCAATACCCCTACGCCAAATAGGCCTTGGGCCCATAGAAAACATCCACATCGGGCGGGGGGCAAAGGGGGAATTCCACCCTTTGGGGTATAACGGTAAAAGCACGTCCCCTACCCCACCGGACACCTGAGGCGAATGGTAAACCCCGCGAGGGAACCCAAAGCTGGGGGTGATACCAGGCTAGCCACCCGGGCGAGACCAGGCCGCCGACCGCCTCGCCTGCGGGCAGGCGCCCGGGCGAGACCAGGTCGCCGACCGGTCTCGCCCGCCGGGCATGCCGCCCGGGACGAGACCAGGCTGCCGACCGTCTCGCCCGCTGGGCAGGCCTCCCGGGCGAGACCAGGCCGCCGGTCGTCTCGCCCGCCGGGCAGGGCCGCCCGGGCGAGACCAGCCGCCGACCGTCTCGCACGCCGGGCAGCCCCCGGGCGAGACCAGCCGCCGGCCGTCGGGCAGGCCTCCCGGGCGAGACCAGGCCGCCGGCCGTCTCGCCCGCCGGGCAGGCCGCCCGGGGCAAGCCGCCCGGGTGAGACCAGGCCGTCGGCCGTCTCGCCCGTGGTCAGGCCGCCCGGGCGGGACCAGGCCTCCGTCCGTCTCGCCCGTGGGCAGGCCACCCGGGCGAGACCAGGCCGCCGCTGTCTCGCTGCCCCTACTTCGAACTTAGCAAGCTGGGGCGGGTGCCGGCCCACATGCCGCACCCCCCCCCCCCCTAAAAGAGAGGGGAGGGGGAGGCGGATTTTCCTCCCCCTATTAGTATATTCCATGGGCTAGGCCTAAATTGGCCACCAAGAGTGCCAACCACTCTAAAAGCATAAAAATATAAAGCTGGTCCTGCGCCTGCCGAGGGGACCCTACTCTGCGAATACGAGGCTGTACACCAGTGAGCTGAAATTTTGTGTGGCCTGTCTCAACGAGACCTGGGGGCCATTGTATGCGGGCTGTGTGCTTAAGTTGCCTGGCTTGTGGTGGGTGCCAGCCCGAAATGGACAAAGTTGCGTGCTTGTGATGAGTTGAGCTGTGAAGGCCAACTACTGTGCCATCAAGTACCTCTAAACGACTGAGTCATCAAGTTAATTACCTCTGAATGGGCAGTTGGTCGTCAAGTTAAGTACCTCTGAACGACGTAGTCGTCTTGTTAAGTACCTCTGAACGATAAAGTTACCATTAATTCATGGACCTCTGAACGGTGGTGATACACGGGGGAGTCTGGTACACCAAAAATGTGCCCTGAGTGCACGGGGCGTGTGGTTGTTGGGCCAACGTCTGTGGTGAATGATGCTTAAGTGCACTTTGATGTTGCCAATACATATATATGTTATGCCTTGTTGCAGGGATGGAGAAAAGCCGCCCCGAGTAAGTGATGAGATCGTTATAATCGGGTTAGCAAAATGCTGACCGTTGCTTTGTTTGCCATATTTTGGTGGGCTCTTTGTGCAGGTGCTGGAGAGCCAAGTAGAAAATAGCAGGCTGAAGCTCATGCGCTGCAATTGGCTGGCCCTTGAAGTCCCAAAAGCAAACGTTTACTATTTTCATGTGTGGCCGGCCTGCGTGCCGAAGTATGAAACCACTTTTTGTTAAATGAAATAGTTGTAATAAGGCTACGGCCGAAACATGTGTTATGTGTATATTTATGTGTCATTCTTTTTTGTGTGTAGTGGATATTCTCATTATGTGTGGGTCCTTAACTTAAAATGTTTTTGCTAGAATGCTCTGAGGTAGGGTGTGTTTATAATTGAACTTGGATTTATAAATAACTTGTAATCTCCTTACCTGTTCGTAGTATATGGTGTCGGGCCCCGACCGGACTTTTGTCATATGCTATACGACGGATGGGGGCGTTACATGCCCCCTCTCATTCGCCAATGGTTTGAAGGTCTGCCCTTTTCTCCGTAGTAGATAGCAGTGTCGTCAGAGCCTGCCCCTTGCGCTCGCTACCAGTTCAAAGGTCTTCCCTTCACCGCCTCTCCGGGACCACATTCGTGCGGCCTCCCACTATCGATGATCGAAGGTCTACCCTTCTCTCAGCAATAGGTTGTGGCGTTGCCAGGGCCTGCCCCCATCACGATCGCCACCTGTTCGAAGGTATGCCCTTCAACACCTCTCCGGGACCACGTCCCCGCGGCCTCCCATTGCCAGCGATCGAAGGTCTTCCCTTCTCCCGCAGTAGGTCGTAGGACCGCCAGGGCCTGTCGCCCGCAACCCCACCCCCCCCCCCCCCCCCCCCCCCCCCCCCACACCCCGCGGTCACCCAGATTCAAAGGTCTTCCCTTCACCACCAACTACTCAGCGACATCCCACAGGCTATCAAACCCGTCTTCTCACTGCCCGGCTAGAAGTGTTCACCCTCACCCTGATAGTAGGACATAAGACTATCTATGTCTCGTCCCTCAACCTCTAACCACTCAGCAACATCCCCCAGTCTAGTAAACCCAACCTCTCACTACCCGGCTCGAAACGTTCGCCTTTCGCCCTTGTAGTAGGTCGTAGAACCATCTGGGTCTCATCCTTTAATAGTCAACTTCAAAGGTGTGCCTCAAAGTTGACCGTACAAAGATAGCGGAACCAATATTACAACTTTCACAAGATCTCAAAACTACAATACGTCAATTAGTCCAAGGCAAAACACACGAAGCTGCTACAATAAAAAAAAAGATGCAAGGTCCAATTACAAACGCGCATACAACACAAGTGCAATCAAAGTAAGGTACAACAAATTAAGGAGACTTCTCCTCGTCAACAACAAACTCAACACAAGACCAACAACAACATACTCATGCTTCAAAGAATCATCCGCCCTTCGCCCATGCAATGGTCCGGGCGTCATCTGTATCTCGCCCTCTAATCGCTGACGTCTAAAAAGTAGAACAATATTGCTTACAAAGAACGATAGTTCCAACACCGCTAAAGCTCAATCATAGCCACAAGCAAGTGACTGAAGCTAGAACGGTGAACAAACAATCACGCAATGCTCAAGGAGTTACCAAAGCTCTGCAGGCAAAGTACAAAGCCACTACATAATGCAAGTGCACAAAGAAACAATAAAGACAGAGCCACTCCTCATCTACATCAACACTGAAGCATCTCACTCATCCTTGGAGGGATCGTTAGTGTCGGGTTTGGCCATGTCGTAACAACGCTTCAGCACCGCTATATGGATTTTCACATCCAATCTCGCAGGTATCTCGAACCATCTCATGCACACTACGCACTACGCGTTCAACACACGTGCCCTAAGCACGCATCTCGCTCATTGCACCTAGCATACGCTTTACACGAACTATGCCTTACACTGCACACGTTGAGTGCCTCGTACGCAACACGCACTTTGCGCACACCGCATCAATAGTGCACACCTCATGAACATCCCTTCCAGCGCACAAGGCACCCTGAGCACATCTCACTCCAACGCCTTTAATCACAAGCACACACCATCACAAGCGAGCATTTCACTCAGTGGATGGTTCACCTTTCACACCTCTATCACACTGGTCAACTCCACCATGCTCACCACAAATTATCACACGAACAACTCAAGGAAAAGTCCTCATCCTCCATTCGCTTCGGCTGTGGGTTGCAGGGATTTGAGGGAAAATGATGGGGTTCCCTCGAACCGGTTCAACCGAACCCATAGGGCTGCATGAAACCGCCCGACATACAACTGTCACTTGATGCACCAACCGCTGTCATTGCCGCCGTGGCGGCCGCCTTCATCTTCTCCACCACATAGCTCGCCCAACCCTCGCCGGTAGGTGTGCCCGAACTCACCGAATAGCCCAGACGTCGCGCGACTTCGGTCGCTGCCCCCGAAGGGAGCGAACTATTCTACGCCGAGAGGGGCGGCGACTCGGCCGTCCGCCCCTTATCGGCCGCCTGCAGTAGGGGCGGCGCCGCCCAGGTTGGGCGACCCTCTATTTGCCTGACTTGGGCGGGCATTTCTCTACAAAGGGCGGGCAGAAAAATGGCCGCCCACCCCTTGTCAGCCCTCGAGTCAAGAGGAAGGGCGCCCAGGTTGGGCGGCCCTCTGGCCGCCCATCCTAGGCAGTCAGTTTCCCTGCAGGGGCGAGTGAAAACATGGCCACCAGCCCCCTTTCCTCCCTGTTTCAAGTGGAAGGTCGTTTAGGTCAGGGCGGCCCTCTAGCCGCCTGACCTGGGCGGCTAGATTTCTGTTAAGGGCGGGCGACGACACTGCCGCCCTATAACGTCCCGGTTTAGAGCTCAGAGGCCCACGGTTGCATCCGTGCAGCTTGTCTCGCCCCAGTGCCCTGCTACAGGATTGCAATCCAGGCACCCAAACCCATCTCCGGCATGTTTCTCAACACGGCGGGTTTTTGAGCATGCCAGGTTTCAAACCCAACACCTCCTTGATAAGGCACCTTCCACAGTCCTCAAAAACCAGCCGTACAGGCCAGAGATGGGTTTGGGTGCCTGGACTGTAGTCCTGTAGCGACTAGCGAGGCACTGGGGCGAGACAAGCTGCACGGACGCAACTGTGGGCCTCTGAGCTCTAAACCGGGACGTTACATGCCCTCCCCTTTTTAGAGAGGAGAACTGCCCAGGTAGGGCGGCCCTCTGGACGCCCGACCTAGGCGGCCAGTTCCTTTCCAAAAGCGGGCGACAATGTGGCCTCCCGCCTCTTGTAGGCCCCCCACAGTAGGGGGCAAGGCCATCCGGACACGCTAGCCTCCTCCGTCTGATGCACTCGTCGGGCCGCCCCTCCCTTTGCGGGAGAGACGATTATTTTTCCGACGATGACAGTTATTTTTCGGTCGGGGGTAGTCTCGTCATTTGCATAAAATTTGTGATTTGCATGCTCTAAACAAAGCGATTCTACTCGTCCAGTCGGTGATTACGGGGAGAAAATATCGGCTTGCCCCTCCTAAAGTCTATAAATATGACTCATTTCTCTTCATTTTGATATTTTTCTCGCCCGGGAAATCCTCCTACGGTTTTCTCGCTTCACCGCTTTCCTTCCTTGCGTGCTTCCGTGCGCGCCCCTTCCCTGTGCGCTCCCCTTCCTCGCGCGTTCATGCGTGCCTTTTCCGTGCGCTCTCCCGCGCACGCCTCTTCCCTTCGCACTCCCGCATACACTCTCCTCCAGTAAGCGCTCCACGCGCTCTCCTTCAGCAAGCGCTACACGCGCTTTCCTCCAGTAAGACCGCCTCTATGCGCACTGCTGTCATAACCGTCCAAACGCGCCTCTGTGTGCTCCGCCGTCAAGACCGTTCAAGCGCGACTCCGGGCCCGTCAAGATCGTTAGTGCATCGATGTGCACAACTCACAAAGAAACACTTAGCTTCGCGAGTGGTGGTCTGTCAATCTCTGAGCTCTCCCTTTACTTACTCTCAACAATTATAACGAGAGAGAGAGACGACTTGTCGCCCTCGAGTTATTCAAGAAAGTCATGTACAATAACTAACAAATAGTGGAGGTTTGACATGCACAGACCCGGTCGACTGCTCCCATGCTAACACGATCTAATTTAATCCAATCTACCGAAGCCTTAGAACAATCCCCAATAAAAAAACTAATTTAAACATAAAATGAATGAAATTATTTACGTAAGATTGGACGTTCAAGAATGACAATTCATAAGTCATAACCACTGCCTTCGGCCCTTCACAACTGGAGTAATATTTATGTCAGGACACCTGACCATGAGCAAGGTCCGACACCAATGAGGAGTCTGCAAAGGAGGTGGGGCCCACGCAGTTGTGCTTTGTGCCATACACTTTTGCGCGGGGCCCTCATCATTTCAGGCCCCTCATTAGTTGTCCTAACCATGCTTATGATCAGGAGTCATAACCTAAAAATTTTCCTCGCAACTGCGATTCCTTCCCACAACTGCGGGTGCCGTGCCGGATAGAGCCTTCCTTAATCATGAGAAGAATCTAGCAAAGCGCAGAAACTAAAAGTTAGGAAGATTGATATTTTATTTAAGATGTAGATATTATTCATAATTGCTATGAAAGAATAATTAGGTCATATTTTTTAATATTAATATTATAATAAAATTTGTCTTTAAGGAAGATTAAAGATAAGATGCCCCTCCAATAATTAATTGTACGATCTGGGTCAAAGTTCCTGCTCAATTCCGTAACTCCACTGCTAACATGTTCTTTGATAGATGCATTGTGTATGCTTTTTTGACGGTAATGGTGATATGAAGCGAATGTACAATCACTATTGCACAATAAGCACTGTAAATGACAAACAATGGAGTAAGGTTGTCAGGATCGCGATTATAGATGAGATCATTTTGAGATAGGATCAGAACAGATAGTATGTTCGGATCAAGGATCACTTACAAAATCAGAATCGATTTACAACATTTGAATCGTAAGATCGTATGATCCGGATCGCGAGCCTGATAATCTTGCAATGGAATAATGTTGTCCGTATAGTAGTAAATAGGACGTAATACTGCCCGGCCATCATATAAAAGTATAAAACTTTAAAATTCATTGTGAAGGACGGATGTATATTATTAATATTTGACTTGTAAACAAGTTCAAAATTCAATTTATTATATAGCAAAGTATCTTCAATACTCGAGTTCAAAGTGGAAAGAATTCCAAGATTTTTGAAGTAATGTGTTATGAAAGACAGGCATATATAGCCTATATACATGAGCATGAGAAGAGCAGAAGAGACATTAGCTCATTAATCTCTTGTTAATAAGGGATTTAGGCTCCGTTTGGCACGGTGGTGACGGTCGTAAATGCATGTGTTAAATCGTCATTCGTTAAGAATCACTTACCAAACATCATCTTTTTGAATATAAAAGTGGATGAAGTGTTTTAGGTGGGCGTTAACAAATGACAATTTGACCCAGTGTTCATGACCACCACCACCATGCGGAAGGGAGCCTTCAAAACTAAAAAGTTCAATTGTTAATGATAGAAAATTGCTAAACTAAAAATAATAATAAAAAAAAAAGAGTATATCAAAGAGTTGCGGGTCATCCGGTTTTTCCTGGTCCGGAGAATCATCTGATCTTAGCTCAGAGTTGGACCGGCAGCGCAAACAGTTAATGAGAAAGCAGCTACAATGACATGAGGCTTTTATTACAGTGGAAAATTTGAAAAGGGTGAAAGCCACGTGGTCAGATCTGTGTCGGGCAAAATCCATTATATAGTTTGAGGTTACAAGCATAGGAAATCTCCTCGGAGGGTGGCAAACCACATTTCTCTTACAAATTTTAAGTACAGAAAGAGCAGGAAAATAATATAAGTCCATGATGTTCTAACGAGAGTGTCCAAATGGACTGTTCCGCTGCAGCTTCCTTTGGAGCAGGAAATTGGCTAAATCTTTTGGGGCTTTGATGAGCGCGTTTTCCTGGAGAAAATTTCTAAGTCCTTGAAACTTTGGAGTCTTGGGGCTTAGAGACAAGTGTCACGACGAGTATTCTTTTGGCATCTTCTCTTGCGCTCACAGGAGCATCCATATGAGAGCTAGGCCTTGGCGTTGAGCGGCCTAAAGAGGGAGCGAAGCAGATTTCAGGCAGAGGAATGCAGATCAGACTAAGTCTCACGTGCAGGAACCTCAGAGCTCGACTACATCCTCCCGAATGAAAACCTCAGGCTGCTCGCTCTGCGAGGCTCTGAGCGAAGCCTTATTCATAATGAGGATTCGGATTTGCTTCTTGTTTGTATTCAAATGAGGGTCTGGGGGCCTTATTATAGTTTTTTTAGAGGATCATGCTGGTAATTGCGTTGGGGCAGCTTTTCAAGGTGGTGAATGACATCGCTCCGTTTTGATCTCTTGGATCGCCAATTTTCATGAAACAATGAAAGTGCTCCCCGGGCGGCTAGGGCAGCCCGAAGGCGGCCGGAGGAGGCCACGGGCTCCCGAAAGGGGCGTGTGCGGGGGCGCCCAAGGGCCTCGCGTGCACATAAGGGCCACGCGCCAGTGCGCGCACTGGGGCACGCCGTTCCTGCTCCCATACGCCGCGGGTGTGGGGGTGGGGGGGGGGGGTGGGGGGGGGGGGGGGGGGGGGTGCGCTCGTGTTTGGGCCGATGTGCGTGCGTGTGCTTCCTCTCACGCGGGTGCTTGGCCTCCTACAGCTCTGTTCGGGAAAACTTAGTGGGAACTCCATCAAATGTCCCCAAATTTTCATGAGTCATGACTCGTAAGGCGATGAGCACGAAAATTTTACTTGCGATTACCATTGGCGGATCCAGAAAATGATAATGAGGGTACACAAATTTTTTAAAAAAGAAAGTTCGAGCAAAAATATTTATTATACCTTTTTAAATTAAAGTAGCACATTTTCAGAAAATCCATGAAATATCACTATAGTGTGGATCGAACATCAAACAATGAACATAGTACTCTTAGATGAACTCTACAATCAGAAAAAATTGAAATAATTTGTTAAACATACTAGATCAATAATGCAAGACACAATTTAATAGATTGTATTATTTAGAGTAAGCACACCTTTAGAAACCTATGATCAAATCCAAAAATAATTTGCTAACTTTAATGATTTAGACCTAACAATATAGTGGTGAAAATATTATAAAAACAAAAACCATCTTCTGTGTAAAAGTTTAACCATTCACATGTTGTGATCTCAGCCCATTAGCCTGGGTTTGAAGCCCAACAACCCCCATCCCCCCCCCCGACCACATTATTAACAGGGTCGCGACCCGTGCCACCCAACCATTGGCCCCACAAGTTCTCAGTGGGGGAGGTTGTTGAGGCGAGGATTCAAACCCTCACCCCCATGACAAGAAGACCTTATGTCATCCCTCATCACCAACTGCTGCCCCCCCCCCCCCGACCACATTATTAACAGGGTCGTGACCCTTGTCACCCCAACCACTTGCCCCACTTGTTCTCAGTGGGGGAGGTTGTTAAGGCGAGGATTCGAAACCCCCCACCCTGTTAATAATGTGGTCGGGGGGGGGGGGGGGATGTTGGGCTGCAAACCCAGGCCAATGGGCCGAGATGCCCCCAATCGACAACATAAAAGTGCACTTTTATGTTGTGAACCGACATCGGACTCTAGGTTGCCCACTCCCATGCATGAGACTCTGGGTTATCCCGCTCCGCGAAACCAGCCCATTGGGACTCTGGCACCCACATTGGGGTTTTCACTCGCTCCTATTCTAACAGGGTCGCGGCCCCTACACTCCAACCCGTCTCGACAACCAGTTTAATTGTCGTGGTATGTTGAGGTAGGGATTCGATCCCCCGACCTCCTTGATAAGGAGCCTTTAACACAGCTCTCATCACCAACTGAGCCACAGAGACAGGTTGGAGTGTTCGGGTCGTGGCACTGTTAAGAATGGGAGCGGGTGAAAACCCCAATGTGGGTCCGAGAGTCCTAGTGGGCCGGTATCGCTGAGTGGGATAACCAAGAGTCCTATGCATGGGAGCGGGCAACCCAAAGTCTGGTGCTGGGTCACAATATAACATCTCATCTAATGATAAATAATGTGAACAAAATACTTGAAATGTAGTGATTTAGATCTAGCAATTTAGTGGTTTGTGTTCGATGCACTTAGCTCATGTGCATCGAGTGCACAATATGTTTTCCTATGTACACCCCTTTCCATAGGAACATGTCACTGGATTCTAGAAATTTTAACAAGAGAGGCAAGACATTAACTTCCTCCAGCAAAAATTTTTTGAACGTTTCCATCTTATCGAAGTTATTTCTCCCTCATCAGACTACCATTTTTGACGTATAAGTAGTCAAAATTCATTGCCTTAGCGAGAGGAATCCAAATCTACTAACCATTTTTTAAAATAATGGGGGAGAGGGGCAATATCCCTCGACCCCCCCCTCTGGATCCGCCCTTGGCGCTTATGATGACTTGGAGCCATATGATTATGGGCTCGCATCATGGGACTTCATTTTCCGGCAACTTTGAAATCAAGGAAACATTTTGAGGCAGATATTTACTGTCATGAGAGGGGGATATTTTCTGCCCCTTTTGAGGGATAGCTAATGGAGATATGATTGATCCTACTGCTTCTTTGAGGGAGTGGAATTTGATAGGGTTTATTCCTGCCTTTACGAAACTTTTCAATACCGGCCTTGATAAGGCCATCCTAGAATTTATAGAAAGGTGGGGTGCTAACAACCCATCTCTCATGATCCCCACTAATTGGAGCTGTCACTTAAAACCAAAAATCGAAAACCAAACCGGAACCGCAAAGAACTGGACCGAATCGTTCGCGAATTATTTAGATTCTGGTTTGAATTTTGGAACCGTGAACATCATTGATCCGGATGTGGTTCTTTTCATTTTATTATTCGGACCGGAACCAGAACCGCAACCGCAATATACAAGTCTCAAGCGGTTCCAAGATTTTTAGACCCGATCTGAATCGCACCGAGGTAGAACCGAACCGCAACCCGTTTATTATTATAATTTATTATTATTAATAATTTTATTATATTGTTATTTTTTATAATCTATATATAATATCTATACTTACTAGCATGAGTGAAACTGACGCTGTTTGATCCAAATCGCAATCATACCAAAATAGGTTGGTTTTGGACTGAACAAAATCGCATCATACCAAAACTGTGCAGTGTGGTTTGACATTGGTGCGGTTTGGAGTCGGTTTTTGAGGTACAGTTTCGATTTTTATAGTATTATATAATATATTTTCAATTTTACTCATACATTTTCCTGAAATAATTAAAATAACTTGTACTTATTGACGATGATTGAAATATTATGGCCTCTCAAAGAAAACGATGCGACACAGTTTTGTCGATTTTACACCGCCAAAAAATGCACTGCAAACTATGTTGTTTTGCAAACAACGAAGTCACTCTACAACCAAACCATTTAGTACGGTTTAAAATCGGTGCAGTTTAAGATCAGTGCGGTATGATGCAATTTTATGATTTTGTGATTTCAGTTTTTAACTTTCAGTGTTACTTACTATATTATACAAAAAAGTAATCTCACTTGGAGTGATGCAAAATTCCTACGCCCGGGCCCCAGACTTCGAACTCCTTGCAAAAAAATCGAACGGATTTACATTTCTCTTCCGATTTTTTTATTTTTGACCTCCCCAATTCATTTCGCCAAATTTAGTTTTGGTTCTACTTAGAATCAATTGGAACCGGATCGAACCGCATAGAACCAGACCGAACCGTTAGTGGTCGGTTTGGTTTTGGTTCTTGTGGAACCGTAACCGTAACCGTTGACATGACGGTTCTAAAAATTATTCTAGAACTGGAACCGGTCAAACCAAATAAGCTTTTGGTTTTAATTTAAAGAACTGTTACTTTAGCGGTTTGGTTCACGGTTTTAGTAGAACCGGAACCGAACCGGAACCGTGACAGCTCTACCACTAATTAGTGGGATCATGGAGTAACTACCTCGCATGTGATTGGCGTGCCTAATCCCCCGCATGGCCCACACACGAATCCAACTACGCGTACCTTACACATAACCACCACGACCGGACGCCGACACCACCGTCACCGACGTCAAACGGTTCGTGCCGGACGGCCTCGCCAAGACCAGGGCCGCCCTCCCGAAGCCGTCGCTGGCAGCCCGCACCCTGTGGCCGCCCTCCCGCGGCCGTGGGGCTGCTCTCGCAAGGGCGACCACACCCCACTGACTCCCTTTCGCGGTCGCGGGACCGAACCCAAGTGGGGCGGCCGCACCACGCGGCCTACCTCCCGTGGATGTGGGGACAAGGTCGCAAGGGGCGGACGCATCCCCCCCCCCCCCCCCCCCCCCCCCCCGCGGTCGCCTCCCGCGATCGTCGCCTTGCCCGCCACGACCGGCTAATCCGTCGGCCGTGACTCCTTCGTCGGTGGCAGATAGTCACCGAGTTGGCTGCCCGCTCGTGGCGGGACTTCACCACCGTCCGATCACCCCAACACGATCACCACCATTCGTTGTAAGAGTAACCACCCGCGTAACCACTCATTAACCCCCATGATTAGTGGGGAGTATTATTTATTGAATTAATTGTCTGCATGTAGCAAAAATCATGGAAATAATATACCCCGAAACAATACTGAATGTTGTCTTCAATTGGTGATTTTGGGTGGTTACGGTGTGCAGATAGCCGCATAACCATCATAACCACTTCTTGGAGCCTATAAAAATGCCACATGACTCCTCTCATTTCTAACTTTTCCTCATCCCAATCTTTTTCTTCCTCAGGTCGAAGCTCTGCCGTAATCCTTCTACGCGCCTCCTCCACCCGCCGGGCCACCCAAAAACGTGCCCAAGTCCACAACGCTCCTGAGAAGAAGACATTATGTTTGCCATTTTGCGAAGCCTCCTACGCGTGCCAAGTAGTGTTCGAGAATGCTCGTACCCATCAAAAAATAGAAAGGAACAAGCTTCGTGTGAGGCGGCCTGTCGCCCATCAAGTGTAATACCGTCTCTCATTTTAAAGCTGTAACGATAAGTGGCCCGTTGCCCTCGATTCTCAAGACACTCTGTAAACTGCATCTAATATTGAAGTTTGACTGAAACCGTACCGGTCACGTAGTTTTTTATCTAGTCGAGTGGTTTTTTCACGTTAAAATTTTCTTGTGCACTTCTGCTTACTCAGTAACTGTGTGCACGCTTGACCGCTCCATAGGCTAATGCGGTCTAGTTTAGTCCGGTCAACCGGGAGGGTTGAGTTGGCCGCAATAGGACTACTGTGGGCTTTATAAATTGGAGACTGTGCGGCCTTCAATTGGTGATTTTGGGTGATTACGGTGTGCAGATAGCCACGTAACCATCATAACCACCTCCTAGAGCCTATAAAAGACCCCCTGACCCATCTTATTTCTAACTTTTCCTCCTCTCAGTCTTCTTCTTCCCTAGGTCGAAGCTCTGCCGGAATCTTCCTACGTGCCTCCTCCACCCGCCGGGCCACCCAAAAATGTGCTCAAGTCCACGACGCTCCTGAGAAGAAGACGTTCTGTTTTCCATTCCGCGAAGCCTCCTACGTTCGCGGTGTTTCTCAAGTCACCGCCGACGCATCTCCGCGCATCCTGCCATGAAGTTCGTCAGTCAAGTAACGTCCGAGAACGCTCATCCCCATCAGAAAATAGAAATGAACAAACTTGTGTGAGGCGGCATGTCGCCCATCAAGCGTAATACCGTCTCTCATCTCAAAGCTGTAACGAGAAGCGGCCTGTTGCACTCGATTCTCAAGACATATGTAAACTGCCTCCAATAATGAAGTTTGATTGACACCGTACCGGTCACGTGATTTTTTACCCAGTTGAGAGATTTTTCCACGTTAAAATTGTCGTGTGTACTTTTACTTACTCCGTGACTGTGTGCGCACTTGACCGCTCCACAGACTAATGCAGCCTAGTTTAGTCTGATATACCAAAAGAATTGAGTTGGCCGCATCAATAGTTAGACCTGACAAATTGGAGACCGTGCCCCCCCCCCCCCCCCCCCCCCCAAGTTGCCTTAGATGTTTGGCGTGCTTTTGTTTCTTTTATTGTAGAATTTTTAAAGTTGAATTAGAATATTAACAAATTATGTCCATTTAGTTAGAATTATAAACCAACGAGGCCGGTAAAATACCATCATCAGATCCTGCAAAAACAACATGATTGATCGAAATATTGTTGTATATTACAATATGACGGTATTTATAGAATACAGCAGTATTCAGCGAAAATATCTTCACGATAGAATATATAGTGCGACTTTATTTAATCTCATATCTAAAATTATGTGAAAGAAATACACCTAAAATTCTCTCTTTTTGAATCCACATTAGCCATCAAACTCCTAACTGAAGTAGTCCTTAAAGTTTGGAATTGAATTTTACTTAACAAATTAGAACATGCATATAATAAATGTTTCAATGCTTGAATTAAATATTATTGATGCGTCTCCCTAGAAGGGCTAGCCGCACCCCATGTGTGTGGTACGGATATCTGAAAGTCCTCATAGAACCGCATTCAGCCACTCGAGGTGTAGTCATCGTGCCAACTGGAGCATCGATCGTCGTCGTAGATGCGCCAACCAATGCTCCAGCCTCCGACGCCGTCACCGCCCGAGGCATGATCGTCGTTGCCCGTCCGGCTGCCGCCCCGAAGGGGGCGACGTCTCTCCTGCCAGGGGCGGGCATCCATATGGCCGTCCCGCCCCCTTGTGCCTCCCAGGGTTGGGCGGCCCTCTCCCGCCAAGCGACGACGACCATTTGGCCGCCACGCCCCCTTTGGCCGCCCAAATTTTAGCGACCTCTTGGCCGCCCAGGACTGGGCGACCATCTCCTGCCAGGGGTGGACAACCATATGCCGCCCGCCCCCTTTAGCCGCCCAGATCAGGGTCGCCTCTTGGCCGCCCAGGGCTGGGCGGCCATCTCCCGCCAGGGGAGGGGTGGCCATATGGCTGCCCCTCTCCCTTTGGCCGCCCAGAATTGGGCGACCATCCCCTGCCTAGGAAGGGCGGTTGCGAGGCCGCCACGCCCTCCGGCCGGGCTCTGCCGGCTGCCGTCCTGCCCCCTTTGGGTGCTTTAAGGCCCGCGGCTTGGTCAAGACCGTTCCAAGCACGTCTCTGCACGCTCCGCCGGGACCACCAAGTCTCCTCAATGTTAGCAGACCAAGCCTGCCAGAGCACCCAAAATTCGTGTGCCTCGCACCGCCAGCAGTTTACAAGAGCAACTTCAGAGCCCGTCAATGACCGCTCAACTGCAGTCCGACGAGCAGAACGCTCAGCATTCCCAGCACCCTTGACTCAGCAGCAAGCTCGCCAGGCGGCGATAAGTCCGCCACTTCAGGCTCATCCAAGTGCGACAGGAGACAAGCCCCAGTCACCAGTACGAGCGTTACAAGTCGTCCCACTTCCGAGCATCAACAAAAGACTCCAAAGCGCGGCCAGTGCATCACTGCCCACAACTCCCAAAAAAATACTTAGCTCTGAGAGCGGCGGCTTGTCACCCTCCGTGTCCTTCCCACACTCTCTTTCTGCACAATTGCAACGAGAGGCGACATGTCGTTCTCGAGTTCTTCAAGAAAGTTTGTACACCAACAAACAAATAGTAGAGGTTTGGCCGACACAGATCCGATCATGCGATTTTTTACCCAGTTGACGAGTTTTCCACGTTAAAAAGGTTCTTTTTCCAGCTTATTTACTTATTGTGACTGTTTGCGCGCTCAACCACTCCCGGAATAAGACGGTCTAATTTAGTCCGATCTATCAGAATTTCGAGCGATCCCCAACAATTATCTATTGGAATCTTCTTCATTTGGAGACAAAAAAAATATTATATATTTCATGGTTTAGATTCATTCTTAATTCATTGGCGAACTGTTGAGTGATTTTTATATTTTTTTATTTTTTATATTGCCAAAATATTTTGCGCTGGGAATTTGGCTTTTTGGTTCTATTTTAGAGACTATAGTCTCCATTTGTTTTGTTGATGACATTTTGGATTGGTGAGAATAGAGCGGTGAGAATGAATGTCAAAAATAGTTTTTCCTCCTAACGGCGGGAGCCGACGCGGCGTTTTCAGCCGCCAGTCATTTGGAAACCCGGTTTGTGACGGCGTTGGCTCCAAACGCCGCCTGAAAATGCCGCGGGCTTCATTGGCGCAGCGGTGTGCGGGAGCTACCGGCGGGTCCAAACGCAACATTCGAACTAGAGTGGGGGGGGGGGGGGGGGGGGGGGGGGGACGTGGGATCAAAACGGAGCCTCCACGGTAGCTTTTCCTCCTAACAGCGGGAGCAAATGCGGTGTTTTCAGCCACCACCCATTTGGAAAGCAGGCTTGCGGCAGCGTATGCCGGCTGAAAACGCCGCGCCAAATGAAACCCGACCATTGTTCCAAACCGTGGCCCAACATCGAAGTTTTGTTTGAGAATCCGGTGCTGTCCTTTTGGAGAAAAAAATGAAGCTTGGAGGAACATGATTTCTACAGACACCTGTGTATAACTTTTTCTACACACTGTTTAGGATGCTGACACATGGCGGCCCCACTCCAAAATCCCGGAAATCACCATAAATCCAGAAATTCCTAAATCGCGGAAATCACCAAAATCGTGGAGACAGCCGCCTAGCCCCTCCTCTTCCTCCCCCTCTCCTTCTCCTTCCTCTTCCGTCGGTGCTCCGACCCTTCCGCCGCTGCCTCTCTCGTCACGAAGTGACTCCTCATCTTCTCCGCCGTCATCGGCCTCCTCACCGGCCTCGACGACTACCTCTTCATCTCCTCCGCCGTCATCGGCCTCCTCACCGGACGCAGCTCGCCTTCACGGCCCTGTACGTGCTCTGCTCAAGCTTTTGCCCGACAATAAATTCTGCTCTCTGTTATTAATTATATATTTTACTGCATGACAATATATGATTAGTGAATCCCTCATCTGTTTTTTGTTAAAAATTTTGCCCAAGGCTCCCACATTAGAACCATTAATATCTATATTAATTAATAATTATAATAATATTATTTTATTATATATTTACATGTGTATAACTTTTTCTATACACACCTGTGTATAGAATCCGCATTCAGCTTGGAGTCCCACTAGTTCAAAACGAGGCAGCCGCTGTAAAGCGAATAGTTTTTTGAAGGGACGGAACTATACACACCTAAAATTTGCCTAAAAACGACAAAATGTGCGCCCCACATAATAAAATAAATTAAGTTTTGCTGAGTTTGCAGAGTTTGGAATAATGATTGGTTGTTTTTGCTATGAAAATATGGATGTGGGCCCCATTTTTTTGTGATATTTAGTTATGTTTTAGATAAATATAGAATTATCCTTTCTAAAGCGGATGACAAAAAAATCAAGTTTGCTTTGAAACCAATCAGTGGAGTTTCATCACACAAGTTCCAAAAACAAGAACAGAATCAATACAGCAAACAGCGAAGAAAAACCCCGCTTCTTCTGATTTCCAGAAATCTGGATCATGATCGGAAACTTGCAGGTCTCCATGGAAGGATCTTGATCCGTTGTAGCGCCCAAGTCTGAAAATCCACAAGCTCTCGTATCCTGATCATTCTCCTGGTAGTAGCTGTTGAAGGCATACGAGATGTTCCCACGGGCGTCGAGATTTCCACAAGAAGTCCTGTAACCCAAACTCGTGCAGTCGGCGTTGCCGCAAGCATAACTCACGCTCGAAGCCACGTTCGGATCTTCAACACTCGCCGACGGCTTCAGCACGCACCATCTCTTCTCCAGATACCCGACGCCCTTCGCCGGAACCAGATCTGAGTTTCCGATCTTCATCGGGTACTTAATCTGCCCATCAAATGTGAAGATCCCCCAATGCCTCTCGAAATTCCCCCACGAAATGCTCTTCTCATCCTCATCAATTAAGCTGAATAAGTACGCTTCCATGAATCCCGGCCTCATCGGGGTTCCCCGCCCGCTCAATATATGATTAACGAGACCCTGGTTGAATCTCTTCGCATACTCAGCATTCGCATTCATGTCCCCGTCCGTCGGCCAGCCGATCTCGCCGACTATGATCGACGTGTTGTGAAATCCGTTCTTCTTCAGAGCCCAGACGAGGGTGTCGTGGTTTGCATCCAAGGCGTTTGTGTAAATGGCCGAGCCGTCGATGATGGGGGACGAAGAGCCGTCGAAGAAGGCGTAGTCTATCGGGAAGTTGGGATCGTCGTGAAGGCTGATGAATGGGTATGTGTTGACTGTAACGGGGGAGGCGTTGTCGTCGAGGAACTCGACAATGGAGAGCATGAGAGCCTTGATGTCGGGGCGGAAGTTGCCGCCGGAAGGTTTGCCGGTCGCCGACTGGTAGACGTCGGCGTTGAGGGGGATTGTGACCTTTATCTGGCTTCCGAGGCCGGCTTTGACGAGCGCGCCCTGGACGTTCTGGAGTGCTGGGAAGGTTGACTGCAGGTAGGTGCCGTTTAGGGATTCCAGAAATGGTTCATTCCCAACTGCAACATAGCTGCAGAGAACAGCAGTTGATTGAATTATATTGCAAGGCTCGAACAAGATAAGCACAAATCTTTATCCCCGAGCATGTGCCCAACGATGCCGAGCGTCTGCTCGGACAATGCCGCTCATGGAAGAGAGAGAGAGAGAATTATATATTGATCAAGATCCAAGAACTGACACATGCGGTTGATGTAGGAAGCCGGCCGAATTAATTAATGAAGTAATTTTTAAGTAATTAAGAACCTTATATTAACTCCGGCGTTGACGTAGGAAGAGATGTTGTGAGAGACCCATTTCACGGCGGCGTCCATGTCGGCGGCCAAACGGGGAAGCATGTCGTTCTGGAGGCCCAGCATCACCTGAATCCCAGTGTTCTTGAGGGCGTTGAGAGGCCCTCCTCCGCTCCAAACAGCTTCACCTTGGAAATTCCGTTGTCCCTCAGCATCTCAACTACAGTGGAAGGCGACAGCGGATGGCTCGCCTGCTGCATTCCCCAATTAACACCGATGATCCCCCCGGCCTTCACACCACCGCCCGGCCCCCAAATAAGAAGCAGCCATATTACTCGTACTGCAAATCTCAGCCCCATATATCTTCTTATTAATTAACTAGATGCGTACGTGACTGCAGAAATTAATAAGAAGGTAGGGTAGCTCTGCTGGGAGAGAAGAAAAGTCTGGCTTGTCTGGAGAAATTAAGCTAAAAAAAAGGTTATCGGATTCCTAATCACTACTATTACTCAAGAACAAGATACTTGACTTCTTCGATCCCCAACTCAAGTCTTTACTCCCTCTGCACTCATCTCCTTCCCCACTGTTTTTTTAAAGAATCGTGTCTACTTGTGATTTAAGCATGGACAATATAGCTCCCATTTGTCTAAGAAACAAGCCGGAAGGGTTATGTATGCTGTAATTGTCAAACGAGCCGCATTAGTAAGATTATGTTTGGTGTCATGTTTTTGTTCCCGTGAGTTTAGACAAACATCACATTCATGAATTTTTTGTTTGGTATGACAACAGTTATATATGATTTTGTTGGGGTTCCTCTTAAATTTGCTGAGCCCAACCGGAAAGACATGGGCCGAGAACATGTGGGGGCAAACCAAACCGACTGGCAAGCCGCGCGCAGAAAGCCGCGCTCCCCTCGAAGACAAGAAAACACTCGAGAAGAGGGCAAAGATAAACACGCACCCATACAAGTGGCACACGTGGGTGAGCGGCGCACCCACGCTTGTGCGCGAACAGCCCCTGTGCGCGTGCGGGCATGGGGAGCCCGTGCGCGCTCCCCTGGCCGTCGGCGCCACCTCCGGCCTTCCGGGTCGTCGTCGCCGTCGGGCACCCTGCTAGGACTGCCCGAGGACACTTTCATCATTTCACTAAAATTGGTGATCTATGTGACCAAAACGGCGCAACGTCATTCACCAGCCCAAATGCTGTCTCGTCGCAATTACCGATATACCCCTCCAGAAAACTTTAAATAGACCATTAGACCTTCATTTGAAGACAAGCAATTCCGGAGGCTCGAGAAAGCTTTGAGGTTTTCCGGCGAAAACGTGAGACGTAATCGTTCCTCCGCTCTAAATTCTCTTTGATCCCTCTCTAGCACGAAGGCATTTCAAGACATCAAGAACGCTATTTTTCCTTCTCTAAATGAGCACTCTCATCAAGGCTCTGACTCAACAGGAGTGCTTTCACTAAGACTCCAAGGACTTAGCGTCTTTCACCATCAGAGCGCTTCCATTGAGGCTCCGAAGACTTAGTTTTTTCTCCATTCTTTTCATATTATGCACTTGTAACGGAGAGGTGGTCTGTCACCCTCAAAAAATTGTCTCAACTCTTGTAATATCAAGCGAAATAGTAGATTTTGGCTCAACACAAATCTGGTCACTTGTGTTTTCACCATTTTCTGGTTTTCCACGTCAAAAAAAGTCTTTTGATGCTGGTTTACATTGACTGTTTACGTGCTCGGTCCAATTTCGGACTAAGGCGGTCTGATTCTCTGGATCGGGGAAAAACTTGGTGACCTGCACAGTTTAACACCGTATGTGGGAAGGTGTTCCCAATCTCCACAACTCTCTGCAAGCAACGCTTGCCAACGCAAGCACCCCAAGCTAGCAACAACGTCAGAGAAGGCATGCCGCTTGACCCGCACTACAATTCCCACAAAACACCGTGAGGCACGGGGGGCACGCTCTCAGGTATGAAAGTAGAGATAAATACCGGATCCCCTACCTTGGATGGGCAAGATTTTTTCATAGCACGACACGAGGGGGACCACCCGGACAAAAGGGCGCGCAGGGACAACACCATCCGCTTTGGGGATGAAAACATGTTAGGGGTGCACAAGCCGCATCAAGATCCCCTTCTCATCAACGCAGGGATAAGAGAGTCTTGTCTTAAAGTCAAGTAGATTCTCATAGACAATGAAAGTTCGGTCTGCGTCCTTTTCATTACCACGTTCCGGAGCATGGAGATCCGTGAATAATTTATGTTTGGCGAACAGACCCATCTATGGATTCAACAACCGGACAGTCTTTGTACAGGGAGTGATCTTGCTCCCAGTAACCATGGGATGTGACTTCACATATAATGTCATCTTCGACAGGCCTCTACAAACTGCGTTCGGAGCAATTCCCTCAGTGTCGCACATGACAATGAAATTCTTGACACTCGACGACATATGCATTGTTCGGGGGAATGAATCGATGACACAAATCTGCTACCTCAACCAAGCTCAGCCGCCATAGGGGCAACCCGTCCCATCAAAAAATTTGATCTGCGGGATGATGCCACAATGCAAAGGGCAATCGTAGTGGAGGGCCTAATCGAGGTTCCGCTTCAGGCAAGGGACCTTGCTCGCACAGTGATGATCAGATCACTTTTGTCCCTAAAGTAGCAGGAAGAGTACATGAACTTCTTACGCATCAACCACGATATATTCACGTGGAGTCTAGAGGGCATGCCGAGAGTGGATCCGTGAATCATCACACACTCATTAAATATCAGTCTAGCTTACCGACCCGTGGTCCAGAAAACGCGCAACTGTGCTACTGAGAGGCTTCATGCTATTGAGGAAGAGGTAGACATGATTTTGGTTGCGTGATTCATCCGGGAAGCGGCATACCTCACTTGGCTCGTCAATGTGGTCATGGTAAAAAAGACTTCAGGAAAGTGGAGGATGTGCGTCGACTACAACAATCTCAATCAAGCCTGTCCAAAGGACAACTTCCCTCTCCCCAGCATCGATCAGCTCGTAGATGCAACAGTCAGGTACGAACTCCTTAGCTTAATGGACGTCTGCTCGAGATATAATCAGATCTGAATGAACCTGATAGATGAAGAGCGCACTATCTTCCCACAGACCGAGGGGTGTATTGTTACAAAATAATGCCTTTCAGCCTAAAGAACGCTGGAGCGACCTACCAAATGCTGATGAATCAAGTGTTCAGGAATCTCATCGTGCAGTCCATTGAGGTTTACGTCGACGACATGCTAGTAAAGAGCATCCGGCGGGGCCGCCACCTAGAAGACCAGGATAAGTGCTTCTAACTTTTTCGTCGTTTCCAACTACGCCTAAATCATTCCAAGTGCTCGTTCAGGGTAACCATAGGGAAGTTCCTAGGCTTCATGGTGACTCATCAAGGAATGAAGGCCAACCCCAAAAAGATCAAGGCATTAGAGGACATGTCTCCCCCTCGCACCATCAAGGAAGTTCAGCACTTCAACGGAAGAATAACTGCACTCTCCTTATTCTTGGCTTGGATGGGGGACAAGAACCTACCTTTCTTCAAAGCACTCCGCGGAGCACGCCACACAAGATTTCAATGGACGAATAAGTGTTAAATTGCGTTTGAATATCTCAAGCAGTACGTGACCACTGCCCCACTACTCTCGAAGCCCACCGAAGAAGAAGCTCTTTCCTTGTACCTGGCAATCTCGCCGCACACGCTCAGCTAAGTCCTGGTCAAGGATGAAGGAGGGGTATTATCTCAATAAGGTCGTATCCGACGCTAAGAACATGTATCTTACGACTAACAAAACCGCTTTGACCTTAGTGTTCTCCACAAGAAAGTTCTGACCAAACTTACAGGCCCACATTATATTATCAAGGTGCTCACGCAGCTGTCACTCCGCACAATCATGTAGAAGCCTGAGATATCTGGAAGGCTAGTCAAGTGGGCAGTGGAGCTGGGAGATCTCGACATCTAGTTCTTGCCAAGGTCCGTCATCAAGTCTCAAATCCTAGCAAACATCATATTGGAAAAGCGCACTATGATTTAGGGGCATATGATGGGGTTTCCCTTACGAAATTCTAAGTCAGGTCAAGATACCCAAGCGACTGCTCAAGAAGAGGCACACGCGAGCACAAGCACGACACGCCAAACTGGGCACCGCATGCCTCTTTGGGCGCTCGCGCCCAATAGGCGCCCACGCGTACATCGTGCACCCATGGGGGCGCACACGTGCCGACGGTAGTTGCCGGCGCCGACGGCCTCCGCCGCTTCCAATCGCCCCCGCTACCTCCGGTCACCGCCGACCTCTGCTGCCGCCGGGAAACCTACCTAAGCCGCCTGAACCGCTCGGGGGGCACTTTCGTCATTTCGCTAAAATGCGTGATTCAGGTGACCAGAATGAAGCAACGCCATTTGCCAACACAAAATCCGCCCCGACGAAATTACCAACATATCCCTCCAGAGAACTATAAAAAGCGCAAGTCTTCATTTGAAGACAAACAACTCCAAAAGCTAGAAAGAGCTCTGATATTTTTTGGCAAGAACGTTGGACTTAGATCGTTCCTCCGCTCGGAATTCTCTCCGCAACCTCTCCAACACGAAGACATCTTGAGGCTTCAAGAACATGGTTTTTTCCTTCTCCAATGGAGCGCTCTCATCAAGACTTCAACTAAACATGGGCGGTTCTATCGAGGCTCTGATGATTTAGCGATTTCACCATCGAAGCACTTCCACCTAGGCTCCAAGACATAGTTTCTTTTACATTGCTTTCATACTTTGTACTTGTAACAGAGAGATGGTCCGTTACCCTCCGAAAAATTATCTTAACTCTTGTAAACTCCAATGAAATAGTGAATTTTTTCCGACAAAGATCCGACCACATGGTTTTTGACCCTTTTCGGATTTTTCACGTCAAAATTTTTTTTTGTCATTTGCGGCTATTTTTCTTTAACTGTTTGCACATTCGGTCTAATTCTTAGCTAAGTCGGTCTGATTTTCCGGACCGAGAAAAAACTGGGTGACCCGCAATAATAATCAAGAAAATTTTAGCAAAAAATATGTTTTTTTTTTCTAATTTGGCAACAAAAAATTTTGTTTCTACTTAAGTTGGAGATGTCCAAATTCATATGCATTTATAAATTTATTCATAATTACCAAGAAAATATTATTCCTTTCTAAATTTTGTTTCAATATTGTGATTCTTCTGTTATACCTGTTACTAGATCAATGGGTATTAGATACCCGAATGATTGTCTCTAGTAGGAAAGTTGTGGATTGCATATGTGTCGGTTGTTATTCATGTGATGAATAGAGTGTTAGAGGCTCTACTCAAAGTATTCTACGAATACCACATCTATGTATGAAATGAGTATTTATAGTACTTTCAGCGTAGAGCAAGACTCTAGTATGACATGAACCCATTAACTTATTCCGAGTCGGTCTAACACACGAGCGAACATATATATAAATATCTAACAATCTTCTCCTATGTCCGTCGTAAACTCAGACTTCAAATAATGGGTGGTTTGTGCAAAGTTAAACCAACCGTGAATCATACACAACCGTGTTCAGCACCTGTTTCAAACAAAATTAGACTTAAGCACAAAATAATATGCACGTATAAGTAAACAAAACTCAGCTGCAACACAAAAATAGTCTCAGGTACAACAAAACACATGCCCTATATGCATGGTGTCATAAGTCAAGAGAGAGATGGAAAGTCCAAATAAACAGTGCATAAAGAAGAGCTAAATAATGCTCAGAACAGAAGTAGCAAAAGATAAACTAATAGCACTCTAAAACTCATTATCCAAAAGATCATCATGATCTGGATTCCGGTCAACCAGTGCTCCTCCTATCCCAACAACCCCTGCAATTTCAACAGAGAATTTCATTTCAGAATGAATTCTATCATTTGCAAATTTGCAAATATCTAGTTCTACTAAAAAAACTTAGTATGAATCATTTTAATTTGGCTGAGAGGACACGTTCACAGAGTATTATAGCTTTACCTCAGAACCTAATATCTGTTTCAACCGAAATGATTTCACACTTCTGCACACCGCAGCTATATCTGTGATTCTATATGGAGTATCACGATTACTGTCCTTCTAAAGTTAATTGGAACTCATCAAGTTTGGAATAGAACCAATTTCCAGAAGAAGAGACAAGACCAACTCAGATTGTGTTAATAAGTTTGGAATAACACTCTTCTCTAAGATAAAAGCCGAATCCAGGTGAAGTTGTTAGCATCAAGTTTGGAATGAAACAACTTACTAGATTTGAGCTCAGCAACCAAGAGCATCAACGGAACACAACATGCTTGTTTTGATAAAGAAAATCGGAATAATCAAAACGTTTGGACAAAGGCTGAACTAAATCGCCTATTGCTGAACCAAGACCGAACTAAATCGCCTTTAGTCTCATTTCCCCTACTATTTTGTTTAGTAGGTCTTTGAGCATTCCTTTCGTCAATGGATCGGCCAGGTTATCCTTTGAACGTACATCGATCAAAGTGATAATTTCTTGTTTTTTCAGATAATTCAACAAGACATGTCTCAGTCGTACGTGTCTCCTCTTAGTATTATAGATGATATTCTTAACGACTTGAACTGCTGCTTGATTATCACAATACAAGATCAACGAGTTGACGGTAACTTAGACAAGAGAATGTCTAAAATCAAGTTCCTGATCCAATCTGCCTCTTCACCAGCCGAAGCTAAGGCAAACAACTCGGCTTCCATAGACGACAATGCTATACAAGTCTGTCTTTTGGATTTCCAAGTGATAGCCACTCCACCCAAAGTGAATAAATATCCACTGGTGGACTTGTTGTTCCCGACTTCTGAACACCATGACGCATCAGAATGTCCTTCCACAGAAGGTGGGTAACCAGTGTAGCACAAAACATGATCTTTAGTACCTTTCAGGTATCTCAATAGCCTGTCTAGGGCTTGCTAATGCTCTTTGCCTGGACAACTGGTAAAACGGCTCAGCAAGCTAACCGAAAAAAGCAATGTTTGGTCTTGTATAACTTGTGGCGTACATGAGACTACCAATTATTTTGGAATATTTAACTTGATCAATGATGGTCTCTTTATTAGGACTCAACTTGACATTATGATCAAACGGTGTCTCAGCAGGGCTACAATTATCATAATGAGCATGGCTAAGAGTAACTTGACCCTTGTCAACTCTAACCTTCATACCTAACATGGTATCAACAGGACCAAGATCCTTCATGTTAAAGACTTCTGTCATAGTAGATTTAATATCCCTAACTGCAGCAAGATCTGACCCCAGAATAAACATATCATCCACATATAAACATATGATGACTATTCGATTCGACAATGAGCGTTGATAAAGGCATTTATCTGAAAGACTGGATTGAAATCCGAGGCTCTTTACCACCAGGTCAAACTTCATGTGGCACATCTTAGGCGCTTGTTTAAGCCCATAGATTGATTTATTCAGTTTGCACACTTTATCCTTTTGATCTTTCTGCACATAACTTTTAGGTTGTGCCATATAGATCTCTTCATCAAGATCTCTATTTAAGAAAGCTGTTTTCACATCAATCTGATGAACTATAAAGTTCTCGATAGACGCTAGAGCCAGAAAAATCCTGATAGTCGATAGGTGACACACATGTGAATAAACATCAAAATATTCGATTCCCCCCTGTTGTTTATAAACTTTAGCTATGAGACGCGCTTTATACCTAGCTATAGACCCATCACTATGTAGTTTCTTCTTCAACACCGACTTGCATCCTAGGACTTTAGTACATTTCAGCAAGACAACTAGATGCCAAGTATTGTTATATAACAGTGAGTCCATCTCATCATCAATGGCTTCTGCCCACATCAACGAATCTCTAGATCTCATTGCTTCTTGGTAGGAGAATGGATCATCCTTTAAGTGGTAGGTGACAAAATTCTCACCAAAGTTCTTAGGGATTCTCTCTCTTATAGATGTTCTAAGTGGGATAAGTTCCACCGCTAATGGTTGGGGAGCAGTGCTAGAAGGGCCAGCTACAGGTTCTATGATAGATTCTAAAATCATATCATTAGACTTGGAAATAGACAAACCATGATCTTTGATAAATTTATCTTTAAAGAATATGACATCTCTAGACTCTATCATGGTATTCGTGGATAGATCGAGAAATCTGTCGACTACACTATTTTCTACACTACCTAGATAGACGCATGTTGTCGTCTTAGGTCTCACCTTAGGCCTCTTAAGGTCTTGTATACGTACATAGGCAATACAACCCCAAGTATTTAGAGTATCGTATCTACAAAGATGATCGTGCCACAGCTCGTACGGGGTGTAGGACCCCCCAACCTTTTGCCCGGGTCGGGCCGGAGGGGTACTACTGGCGCAAGACGTCCACCCAGTGTTCTTAGGGGAAATGATCCACCCTATCTAAGCACTAGATGACCGTCTTGCTTGCCTCGAATCATAACATTCACAACCCATCAAAGTATAGCGGAAGCCTTAACAGGAAACCACTGAAAGTATATATATCACAACAAGTTAATACAGAGGTTCTAGGGCCGAAGCCTAAGCGTTTATAAAAGCCTGTGGGCTATATAGGTACTACATATAACCCTCACACTCCCTCTCTCTATGCTGCACGGCAGTACTCACGTCTCTAAACTCCGGGGACGGCGGGGGTGCATCTACTCGAGTAGTCCTAGTCGCTGGCGTAGTCTCCTGCGGCAGCGAGTCACTACGATGCTCCATTTCCTGTGAATGGTTAATCAGATAACCGTTAGTCACAGAGCTAAGTGGAAATAAATCTCCTCCCTGGATCCATATCATGGGGACGAGCACACACCCACCCAACAGAAGTAAATAGCCGAAGCAAGGAGAGGGTTAACACATCATTTCATATACGTATAGCTAGGAGAATCTATAGAAGAGTGCATGATAGTAAAACTGGGAAAAATCGCATGCATATGAATCAGTTATAATAAAGATCTACTATCACATCAGCACACCAGGTTTTCACATCATGAACTCTATCACAGACATTCATAGCCGCGCACACACCGCAGACATTCATAGCCGCACACACACCGCAGGCATTCATATACAAACCCTATGTCGATATAGTTTGAACCGCTTCTAATCCAGCAGGGTAGCAAGCCCCGCGGGCCTCACCGATGTGGCCGTCGGTGATAGTGGCCAGTACTGCCACTTCTGGGGGTGGTCGCACCGCACAACCCCAGGCCCTAACGTGCAATCTTGTGTACTCTTGGATGTGAGCGACATCCGGCGAATCGTTTTGACCGACCAGCGGAGGAAAAACCCGACACGGAATATAACGGCCGGTCACCCGTGGTACTCATCTCCCTGTCGCCTTGAGTCGTCGACCTTCCCGCACCGGTACGAATGGTCTGTGAGAGGGATTGATCCGCCACTGCTTCATCGCAAATAACTTACAAACAATCAAATAAAAGGGCAAATATAATATACACCGGGTCTACGTCGGCCTGCCCTACCAGAATTTAGTCTTCGGGCATCGACACTTAGCTCTACTTTTAACAAGAAGCGTGAGAGCGCAATATTTGGGACTAGACCTAGAGGACTGCTTCAACTCCGGTTATCCCCAACTATGACTCAACTTTAATGGCAACTGCTCGTCAGAGCAGGACGCTGGATTATAATAGTAAATTGCAATGAGGACAAGTGCGGTGATTATGCTACTTATTTAAAGTGCTGGAATGAAATGTGACCAGTATGAGACTGAAGTGGTACTGAAACGAAAGCACTAAAATAAGCTTGACCAGTACGTAACTAGAGATGTACTGTATTGAAAGCACTAAAGTAAGCTTGACAAATACGAGACTGGAGTAGTTCTGAAATACTAAAATAAGCTCGACCAGTACAAGACTGGAGATGAACAGAATTGAAAGCACTAAAGTAAGCTTAACAAGTATGAGACTGGAGTAGTACTGAATTGAAAGTACTAAAATAAGCTCGACCAGTACGAGACTGGAGATGTATGGAAATACTAAAATAAGCTCGACCAGTACGAGACTGGAGATGTACCGAAATACTAAAATAAGCTCGACCAGTACGAGACTGAAGATGTACTCAAATACTAAAATAAGCTCGACTAGTACGAGACTAGAGATGTACTGAAATACTAAAATAAGCTCGACCAGTACGAGACTAGAGATGTACTGAAATACCAAAATAAGCTCGACCAGTACGAGACTGGAGATATACTGAAATACTAAAATAAGCTCGACCAGTACGAGACTGGAGATGTACTGAAATACTAAAATAAGCTCGACCAGTATGAGACTGGAGATGTACTGAAATACTAAAATAAGCTCGACTAGTACGAGACTGGAGATGTACTAAAATACTAAAATATGCTCGACCAGTACGAGACTGGAGATATACTGAAATACTTATTTGATTATAAGGGGGGGGGTCCCACGCTCCAATTTTCACCTTCGAGGGAGAGTGGGCGGAAAAAGATCCGTATGCGACCCTAGACATCCAATATTTTTGGAAAAATATCAAAACTTAACCCCATTACCCCAAATTTTTATACAACCCTTAGGGGGGCCTAAAATGAGGCTAGTAATTGTTTTATAATTTTTCAAGGTATTTTGGGCATTTAAATTAGCCAAACAAATTTTATTTTGGCTTTTAAAAATACTAAATCAACTCAAAAATTATCAAAATTTTTGTGGAGATAACCCTCATTATGGGGAACATTTTTCATGTTGATCACTTTTCTCCTAAGGCCTAGTTTTGGCCCAAACAAAATCCAAAGGTTTCTGCCCATGATTTGGTCTGCCTATAGCAAATTAACCTGATCCTGCGGCTGAAATTGAGCCGCAGGACGTGAATTGTCCTTCTGTCCCCACAACGGATCGACAACGGATCCGCTGTGGGGGGCGCTGATGTTGAGGCGGAGGCGGGGATTAAGAAGATCACAGCCGTTCATTTCTTTTCATGAGATGAACGACAGTGATTCCTACCCGCCGGAGAAGGAGGCAGTGGCTCGCTGCAACCGCCGGCCGGCCACTGCCGGACACCGTCGCCACCCTCGATCGACTCGTCGGTGGCTGGCGAGTAACTGGGCTGTGGTCCGACGACCTGGCGTCTCCGGCCGTCGCCGGAAAACTCAACCCGAGGGCCTGGGGTGGCGCTGGCTCTGCTCCCGGCGCCACCGCGCCACCGCGCCACCCCCGCTTCTCGGGTGGTTGGCCATCCACCACTCCACCCCCGGCCAGCGCGCCGGGGGTCGGGCTTCTCGTCGGTGGTGGTCCGGCGGCCATGCGCCGCCGGCCGCCGCCGCCTGTTCTAAACAGAGTTTTTCTCTATTTTTGCGGGTGCCGCCGGAGCCGAAATTTCCGGCGGCACTGCCGCTTTCTGCCACTGGGGGTCGCCGCCCCCAGTGGACTAGCACTCCCTCAGTGCCACCACCCGCACTGGGGGAGGAGCCTTCCTCCTTGGGCACCACCCGACATGGAACAAGGCTCGGGTGGCGTCGACGGTGCTCCGACCGCCGGGATGCACATGCAACACGTCCAAAACGAGGAAGGGGGAGGGAGAAGGGTTCCACTTGGGTCTGGTGGGCTCGGGAGGGGCCGGCCTGGTCGGCCATGCCAAGTTGGCGGTGGTGGAGGGGGAGGGAGGCCTCGACTTACCTTTTCCGGCCACCTGGGCTCCGGCAAGGGTCAAACAGGGGGGTGAGCTGCTCTGAGAGTTTTGAGGGAAGAAGAGGGGAGGGGCCTTTTATAGGCTTGGGGAGGGGGGGGGCTCTCCTCCCCTAGCCAAGGTGAGATTAATCCCTCCTTAGGGAGGGGTTAATCCCCACCCTCCAGCTTTCCAAGGACAGCTGGAGGCCCTATCTTTTCCCCCATGTGGGGAAAAGAAGAAGAAGCCCTTATGGGCTTGGGCCTTTTGAATAAGAGAGGGGGAAAGAGAGGAAAGGAGGGGTAGGGTGGGCCACCATTCCTAATGGTTGATTGCTGGTTGGGGGCCCAAAGAAGAGTGATGAGGGCATGAGCTATCCTCCCTTGGAGAGGAGGTGGGCCCCTACTTGGAGAAAAATCCAAAAAATGGGTTTTAGGGGGGTTTGAACAAGTAAACCCTAGGGTGGGTCCCCCTTGCTGGTCAAAGTCAAAGTGGGTCCAAGTCATCAGCTTCGAGTCAAAGTTCGGGTGTCGTGTCACAATTGGTGTACACACGCTTTTCGGTGCACGACTATACTTGATTTGACCACGAGTTGACCAATTATCGTCGAAATTGATGGGGACGACTTTCATTGACTTTGTATTGACCATACGAGTCCAACACCACTAACTGGGGTTGAATCAGAGTCTGTTGGGCGAAAGTCCAAAATTTGCGTGCCGTAGCGCGTTAAAACGGTCAAAGTGCCTAAATCTGTCGTTAGATTTCGGATTGTGACGCGACGAGTTCCGATGCACCTGTCTAGGTTATATGAGGTCACATGAATCGACAGAACTCAATTCGGAGTTCTATAGCTCGATATCCAAAATCTCGCTCTTGTTGCGTTTTACGAGGAATGGTCATATCCACTATATGATCTCGGGGACCAACTGAACGAGTTCCGATGCACTCGTATCGACTATACGAGGTCACATGGACTAACAGAACTTAATTCGGAGTTCTCTAGCTCTATTTCCCGCCTAGGGTTATCTCCCACCGGGTCATGGGTAAGGTTCGGGACACTTTTATTGGGCTCACTAGGGCTCTGGTGGCCCAATAAAAGTCGGGATGTTACACGGGGTAGTAGTGAGCTGAGAATGAGACACTCTATTCAGAATATGATTTGCAGCACGAACTGCTTCTCTCCAAAAGGAATTAGACATGCCAGCTGTTAGGAGCATAGAGTTCAACATTTATGTTAAAGTTCTATTCTTACGATTGGCAACACCATTTGACTGGGGTAAGTAAGGAGCTGTGGTTTCAAGAATTATTCCCTTATAGGCACAAAATTCCTTGAACCCAGTAACAGTGTATTATCCTCCTAGATCACTTCTAAATCTCTTAATTTTCAGATTTAACTGATTTTCCACACAAGACTTGAAGGTCTTAAATGTCTCAAAGCTTCGCCTTTTGATTTTAACAGATACACTTGACAATATCTAGAAAAATCATCTATGAATGTAATCAGATACTTCTTTTCCCCTTTAGTGACGTGACTACGAAAATCACAGAGGTCTGAATGTGTCAATTCAAGAAGTTTCGTGCTCGTAGAAACCGATTTGAATGACTTTCTAGTGATTTTGGTTTGAGCACACACCTCGCACTTGTCTCTCCTCCATTGCAGTTCTCCACCTTCTCCTAAACCGCCTTGACCTCAGCTATTAGACCTTTGTCATTGGTCACATGACAGGTAGCACCGCTATCTAGCCACCACTCAGAGGAGGAACTACTGCGACTGCTTCCGATCATAGCCACAAAGGACTCAGGATCTGAGGCATCTATCAACATGTTCGCCACATTTTTGGGCCATCCTCATTTTTCTTCTTAGGAGGCTTACAATCAGCCGCCTAGTGACCCCACTTGCCGTAGTTATGACACTTGCCCATCTTCTTTTTTAAAGAGGGCTTTTTAGGCGCCAACTGTGTAACGCCCCGAAACTCAAAGGAGCGACGGGGGACGTTTTGGGCTAGTTTTGGGTTCTGGCTGAAGGCACACGGCCTGGGACACGGGCGTGTCTCAGGGCGTGTCAAGAGTGTGTCGACACTCAGTCGGGAAGTCGACATTTTGAACTCGACATTGTGTCGAGACAGGGCACACGGCCTGCGACACGGGCGTGTCGACCCGTGTCGACACTTAGCCCGCGAAGTCGACACTCTGCGTTCGATAAAGTGTCGAGACATGACACACGGCCGGCGACACGGGCGTGTCGCAGGGCATGTCGACCCGTGTCGACACTCGTCCCGGGAAGTCGACACTCTGCTCGACGATGTGTCGAGACAAGGCACACGGCCTAGGACACGGGCGTGTCCAAGGCCGTGTCATTAGGTCGACGATCTTCGCTCGACGAAGTGTCGAGTGTCGAGACCGTGTACACGGCCTGGAGCCCAGGCGTGTTGAGGTGACACATGCAAGTACACGGGCGTGTCCTAGAACCCGTGCAATGCTCGGGTTGTTTTCGGGGAAAAATGATGGGGGTACACGACCGGTCACGAGGCCGTGTCAGGTGGAACACGGACATGTCAGGTCGAGCACGGGCGTGTTCGATACCCGTGTGAGGTTCCAGGCGAGCCGATTTTGACGGCGAATGAGGCACACGACCCTGGACATGGGCGTGTGCCAGGCCGTGTGCGGTCCAGATTGGGCATTTCAGTCCCGAATCAAAGCCGTTCATTTCTTTAACTGGTGATCCAACGGCTGGGGGTTGTTCCTGAAGGGATATACCCGGGATTGGACTTAGAAACCCTCACTTTTCATAAGTTATCATCTTTCTAAAAGCTTAGAGAGAGAGGAGAGCCAAGGAAGGAAGAAGGAGCTAGATCCGGCCATTGGAGGAGCTTCGAGGCTACAAATCGCGAGCCGACTCCGGATCCACGGAGGCAAAGCTAGTGCGGTGCTTTTAATCCGCTTACTTTTCCATGGTGCCAAAGAGGAACGCTAGGGTAACGATTCTCTTCTTGAGCATGAGTAGCTCTCCTTGTTTGCATAGGAAGCCCGCTCTCGCGAGTTTGTGGAGAGTTGGAGGCGTTCCTTCGGGTAGATATGTGAAGTCCCTGTTGTTTAGAGTCCGTAAGCGAGAACGGACACATGATGTGTGAAGCCTACCCGGACATGTTGGTCTGGATCGGTGATGTTGCATTGCAAAAAAATCCCGGAGAAGACTCCGTGCTATTGATTGTTTTTCGGGTTTTCTACGCGGTAGATTGCAGCAGGAAGCCTTGGGGATTAACCCAAAGGTGCACCCGGAAAACTGGGCGGATGCGAGATCTTGCCAACTGGTGGCCTGAGAGCCAACTTGAACATAACCGGGTTATGTGAATTGTGATGGAAATGGGACTCGGTGGAAGCTTGACCCACGCAAATGGCTTAAATTATCGTTGCGATGTGAGCACGGGTTAGATGGAACCGTACCCATTCTATGTCGTTCGGTTAAAGAGACCTAAAGGTACTTGGCACTTGCCGTTGGCATAGATTAGGGTCTTCGACAGTCAATGGCTTAAATTGTCGTGACCCAGGCCCGAAAGACAAAATGCTCATAGGTTTGGCCGTCAAAGTGGCGGTTGTGAGTCAGGAATGTCTATGGCTTTAATTGACGTGACATCGACCGGTTCACCGAGAATATGCCCTGAGAGCACGGGGCGTGTGCTGTGCGAGCCAACGTCTGTGATGAATGAATATTGATATATATTGCTCGCTTATGCTAATGAATGCAGGGAGGAGCATCGCCGCCCCGAGTTGGGGGCGGGATCGTTATAATTTGGTCAGCATTGCTGACCGTTGCCTTGTTTTGCCACCGTGCGGGTGGTTTGTTGCTTGCAGGTGCTGCTGGACCAAGCAGTCAATAGCGGGCTAAAGCCCAAGTGCAAAGCCGGCCCTCGAAGGCCTAGTTGGAAGTGTTTACCGTTTTATTCATGTATGACCGGCCCGCGTGCCGTGGTTTGTAAATCATGTAATATCAAGTGAAACATTTTGTAAGGCCTTAAGGCTTTGTTTAGTTTTTGTATAACATTCCTATTTTGTATTAGTGGACATTCATGCTTTAATGCTGGGTTCTTATTTGCAACTTTTATAAACTGCTTCCGCTAGTATGCTTTGTGTAGGATGTTGAGATTGGTCGGATGGTTTCCATGATTAACCACCCGGTCTGTTTGTGGCATACGACGTCGGGCCCCGGCCGGACCTACTGCTATATGCTATGCGATGGATAGGGGGCGTTACAATTTGGTATCAGACTAGTGGTTTTGGTCGGCTTAAAGTGAATTCGTGGGCAATTCTTTTTTGGGGTGGTGAGCACATTGTTGTCGTCATCGTTATAACAGTAAAAAACCCATGAATGTCCTTAGGAATGAAAATACATGTGTTTTGTGGAACCTGCGTGTTCCTATAATTGCTATTTGTATTTATTTGGTTCGCTTAACGGTGTTTTGTACCATTATAGGTGACCAGAAGTGTGTTGGGCCGTCAGAACGCCGAGTTTCTGAGGCTAGCAGTGCACCAGATGTTGCTTCCTGCGACACCTCTATCGGCTGAGAATATACGATTTGGTGGCTGAAGCGGTGTTGGCCGTGATAAATGCGCAGCCTGCAAGCAAACGCACAGTCCGCTCCTGTGATGGAGCAGGAACCTCTTCAAGAGGCTGAGCCGAGGAGAGTGGAGCAAGTGGTTGTGGAACCGGTGGTGCAAGGAGGGCACCGAGAGGCAGCTTAAGCTTGTAATGAGCTTTAACCCTCCGTTATTCCTCGGGGTTGGGAACCCCATCTCAGGCTGAAGACTGCTCTCCAGGTGAAGAGAGTCATGATAGCAACGAAGACGGAGGATTGACAAATGACCACCATTGCTACGTTCCTTTTGGACGGTGAAGCGAGAATGTGGTGGGAAGGATTGGAGCTGCACTTACTGAGAGGTAGGCAACTTGGTGATGTCTCGATGGAAGAGTTCTCGAGATTGTTCCTTGCTAGATACCTCCCTTCGACGCAGAAGATAGCGTTGGAGAATGAGTTTCTGAAGTTGGTTTCAAGGTGAGAGAGAGCGTGGATGAATATCTCCACGAGTTATACTCGTCTGGTCGTTATGCTAGCTCCACTATCGTGGATGAGGAGCGCATGACTAATCGCTTCTACGAAGCTTGAGTTGAGAGATGAGTTGAGATTACTACTTTCGGGGTCGATGACGCAGGGTTCTTAACCTTGGTCAATACTGTCCGGTCCTTGGAGAAGGACATGAAGAATGTACAAGCAAAGAAAAGCTTGGGTGATAGGAAATCTGAATTTAAAGTGCCGACTACTTCAAAGTCCGGCTATCAAGGTCTTTCAAGAAGCATATGACTTTGGGTCCAGCTCCTTCTGGTGCTTCTGGGCGACTACGGGTCGGACCCCGGCGCGTGTTTTACTTGTGGAAAGACGGGGCATTTTGCCCGTGATTGTTGGAGCGGACGTCCTAAGTCCGAGAGGGGCCGGGAGCGACTTGTACACCCCTGTGTCCGGCGAGCGGGTCCCACCAGGGAGGTCGAACAGGCCTGCCCCGCGACTCGCCCCAAGCGGCAGGACGGGCTGAACGACTAGGGCTGGCCCGCTCCTGCCCATCTCAGGCGAAGCGAGCTGGCGACCCGCCGCAAGCGAGTCGGACCCGCGACTGCGACCCGCAGCAAGCAGGCCGACCCGAGCTGGCGACCCGCAGCCGCGAGCCGGGCGGGCTGGCAAACCCAGGCGAGCGAGCTTGACCCTAGAATGGCGACCCCGCCGGCTGACCCCCCGCATGCGACCTTTTCACTCCCTCACCGGTCCGCCCGCCGGCAAAGGCCGGCCAGCTCGCCATATCGGCTCGCACTCGCCCAGTGATGGTAGGCGAGCCCCAGAGCCGGTCGCGCCCCGCCCCCCACGGATGGAATCGGGAGGCGAGCTGACTCCCCATGGGTGCGAATAGCTACTCAGGGCAGCGGAGCTCGCTGTTGGCAGACCATGTAGGACTGCGCATAGCTATTCAAAACAGCGGAGGTTGGCTGTTGGCAGACCCCACCAGGGCTTTTTGGTATTTCCAGGTCAGTTCTTTTGGTTATTGGCAGTTCAGATTCTGAAAATCTATAAATAAGACCCAAGGGTACCTCAGAGGACACGCTTTCAGTGCCTCCTTGCTCTCATTTCAAGTTTCTCTGAGAGTACCTTAGCTCGGCTCTTGGCTAAGGAGGGGAATCGCTCAGAGATCTTCCGGGTTTGTGGTGGGACCTCCCTGCCGAGCCCTTGGGTCTGTCTTTCCTTGCCTCTCTCGTTGTTTTCTTGCAGGTGCGAGTAGGCGCGAGACCACCCCTTCCCCAAGGGTCGAACTCCACAAGAGGCCGGATTCCGGTTTCAACATCCTGGTGTCGGTGAGCGTGAGTTGGTCAGTGCAGAAAAGCTTCGGCGAGCTCAATGACGGGAGGTCAAGGATCTGACAGGCAGAACTCGCCGCCCAACCCAGCTCTCGCGACAGTGGGGATGTTTGAAGACTTCAGGAACGAGGTGCTGGATCTCGTCAAGATCGCACTCGCGTGCGGGCCGAGTGTTTCGACTCCGGCGGCCCAGATCGCGGCCGGCCCCCCTCTCTGGGCGAGGACGCTCCGGGCAGGCGAGCCGGGAAGGAAGTGGCCGAGGAAGGTCGGGGGAGCGAGCTCTCGGGCGCGAGCTCTTCCCCGGCTCGGCAGGCCGAGCCGATTCGGCGAGCTGGGTCCGCGTGACCCTCGCCGGCCCGCCAGGTGGGGGGGAGGCAGCCCCTTCAGCGAGCTGGTCTCCTCAGCTCCAGTACCAGACGGGTTCAGAGAGCCCGAGATGACTTACTACACACACCGGGAGGGAGACCCGGTTCAGCACGTCCAGTGTTTCGAGGACGTGGTCTCCATCCGTCAGATGTCGGACGGATTCAAGTGCCGTCTCTTCGCCATCACCCTCCTGGATAAGGCGAGGGAATGGTTCCACCAGCTGCCGGCCAGTTCCATCTATTGCTTCGAGGACCTGCGCCGAGGGTTCATGTTGAGGTTCACCACCGCAAAAAGAGAAGAAGGAGTCCGAGTCCCTGTTCCACATAAAGCAGGGGTTGAACAGACGTTGGGAAGCTACGTCGATCGTTCCAGGAGGAGGTCACCCAGGTCCAGGAGATGCCGGGCCACAGTCTGATGATGGCCTTCACCCTAGGCCTGCAGCAGGTTTCTTCCGCATGGAGCTGAAGAGGATCCCCCCTCTCTCCTACGAGGAGCTGATGGAGAGGGCGGCGAGAGAGGTCGACGGGGAGGCGTCGAACCCAGAATTTGCGAGGAAGTTGGCCAGGTGGGCGACGAGGAGGAGAAGAGTCGAAGGGAGGAAGAAGACAGGAAGAGAGGAGGGAGGAGCCCAGGCCGAGGGAGCAGAGGGAGCAGAGGCAGCTCCAAGGACACACCCGGGATGGGGCGCCAGGGAGCCCGACCGTAGGCTGGCTGGAGACCAGAGTGGCAGGGGCAGGGGCCACAGAGGGGATATTACGGGAGAGGTCATTATCAGGGGAGGCAGGACCAGTTCCACCCCCCAGGCTGGAGGCAGGGTCAGAGGCCGCGGCTCCCCGATCAGAGGAGGCCATGGCCATAGCTCTGGGAGCAAGAAGAGGGGTCATAAGGAGGAGGAGAAGGAGTTCAGGGTGGAGCTGCCCTACTGCGACTTCCATCAGGAAGAGGGGCACGCAACGGCCACGTGCCCGGAATTCTTGGAGATGAGAGAGAACAGGGGCGGCAGCAGCAGCGAGGAGGTGCGGCAGGAAGTGAGGATCGAGGAGTCCTGCCTCGGACGGAGGAGGATCGCTGTGAAGACCGGGTGGATGTGGGGACCCGAGGAACGATCGGAGTGATCCACGGGGGAGTGGGGATCGAGGCTTCCCGCAAGGCAAGTCTCCACACATGTATCGGCGGAGCGTCGCCTCCACGTCCCAAAACCCCGCCGCAAGAGGAGAGGATCACCTTCTCCAGAAGTGATATGCCGGACCACGAGATCCGTTCTGTGATGCTCTGGTCATCAAGCCGCCATCGAGAACTTCACGGTCACTCGGATCCTAGTGGACAATGGGAGTTCCGTGAACGTCGTCTTCAAGAAGGCGTTTGACGTGATGCAGGTAGAAGCCAAGAGGGTGCTAGCCTCAGACGGGCCCCTGTTCGGGTTCTCGGGAGAAAGGAAGGAGTAGAGGAGGAGTCGGCCTCCATGTCACCCTGGGGGGCAGTCCCGAACTGCAAGTTTCGTCATTGTGGACGCCCCCAGCAGCTACAGCGCAATCTTCGGGAGGCCCCTGATCAGCGCCTTCCGCTGCGTCCCCTCTCTTTCCATCAGTGCTTGAAGTTCAACGCTGAGGGGGCGCAGGTCAGGGTTAGGGGAGACCCTAAGGTGGCACGGGAATGCTACGTCACCGCGGTGAACACCCATCTCTTGGCAGGAAGGGGCCGAGGAGATGGGGCGGAGGATGGAGGCAAGCGAGCAGGGAGCCGGAGAGGTGGAGCTGAGGTGAAGGGCTGCGCAGAAAAGGCGCGGAGGAGGTTTGGAGGAAGTGGTCGAAGTAAGGGCCGTGGCAGGGGGAATGGAGGTAGAGATCCCCTTCAGGAGGAGGGATGCCGAGGGATGGGGGGAGCAGTCCAGACTGGAGGCCGCAGAGGAGGTGGTGGGGCTAGAGGTGCTCACCCGCGGAGGTAGGGTGGAGAAGGTCCGCGTCAGCGGGGGGCTGACCCCGGAGGACCAGGGCAGGATGCTGGAGTGCATCCAGAAGAACGTGGACATCTTTGCCTGGAGCGCCGCGGAGATGCCGGGGGTTGACGCGGATGTGGCTTGCCACCGCCTCAACCTGGACCCGGAACGCGCCCCGTCCAGCAAGAAGGATCCACGCGGACAGCTAGCGGAGCCCATCAGGGAGGAGGTGGCAAAACTTCTCAAAGCGGGCTTCGTGTCCGAAATCCAATACCCCGGCTGGGTCTCGAACGTTGTGATGGTCAAAAAGGGAGACGGCCGCTGGCGCCTGTGTATCGATTTTTCCCTTCTTAATAAAGCTTGTCCTAAGGTTGTTACCCCTTGCCTCGGATCGACGCGCTGGTTGACTCAGCCGTCGGTTTTTCTGTAATGAGTTTTTTAGATGCATTTTCCAGGTTACCATCAGATCAGGATGCACCCCCCGGACATAAAGGATGTCTCATTCATCACAGGGACGGCTGCCTACTGCTACAAGATGATGCCATTTGGGCTGAAGAACGCCGGGGCCACCTACCAAAAATGATGGACAGTGGTCTTCAAGGAGCAAAGGGGGAGAAACTTGGAGGTCTACGTGGACGACCTCATGATCAAGAGCCGAGACGTGGACTTCCCACCTCCGGGACCTGGAGGAGACTTCGCCACCCTGCGCCGATACAAATGCGGCTGAACCCCCTTAAGTGTGTCTTCGGGGCTAGCCGGGGAAATTCCCTTGGGGCATCTCCTCACCCCCGCGGGAGTCGAGCCGAATCCCGACAAGGTCAAGGCTATCCTGGAGCTGGATCCCCACGGAATGCAAAGGAGGTCCAACGGTTGACAGGAAGCTAGCAGGACTGAGCCGCTTCCTCTCTCGGGCAGGGGAGAATTGGTCCCCCTTCTTCAAACAACTGAGGGGGGGCCAGAGGTTCGAGTGGACTAAGGAATGCGAGGAGGCTTTCCAGGCCCTCAAGGCGCAGCTAGCACAGGCTCCGCTGCTCCAGGGCCGAAAGAGGGTGAAGATTTGTTCTTATACCTCGGGGTCGGGCAGAGGCCCTGAGCTCCGTCTTGGTGCGAGAAGAGGGGAAGAGGCAGCTCCCTATTTATTATGTCAGCCCGAGTCCTGAGGAAGGCCGAGCTCCGATATCCAATCTTGGAAAGCTTGCGTTCGCACTGATCATCTCGGCCCGGAGGCTACGGCCTTACTTCCAGGCGCACTCGATCCGAGTGTGACAGACCATCCTCTCCGCAATATCTTCGAGGGGGTGGAGCACTCGGGCCGGCTGGCCAAGTGGTCGGTGGAGCTAAGCGAGTTCGATGTCTCCTTCGTGCCACGGCTCTCGATTAAGGCTCAGGCGATGGCCGACTTCTTGGCCGACTACGTAGTGGAAGTAGCGGAGGAGGAGCTCACTTGCCCGGCTCCTTGGAAGGTGAGGGTGGACGGAGCCTCAGGAAGGCATTCTCTCGGAATAGGAGTGGTCCTGGAGAGCCCCCAAGGGACTCGGATTGAGCAGACGGTGGTGGTACATTTTCCCCATACCAACAACCAGGCCGAGTACGAAGCGGTGATAGCGGGGCTGCGCCTGGCCAGGGAGCTGGGGGTGCTGGGATGTGGAAGTTCTGACCGACTCCATGGTGGTGGCTTCCCAGATCAACGGGGAGTTCGAAGCGAGGGAGCCCGCTTTGAAGTTATACTTGCCAAATTGAAGGGGGTCATAGGGACCTTCCAGACCTTCTCCATCCGACACGTGCCCAAGGGGGGGAGAATGAACAGGCCGACCAACTGGCGAAGCATGGCCCCCGGATGGGGGGCACCATCACCGACCTGTTCCGCCCCCTCCATTGAAGAGGGGGAACTCATGGAGATCGATCAAGCAGCCCTCGTGGATGGACCCGGTAATAGTTTTCCTCTCCACGGGAGAGTATCCGGAGGGAGTAGACAAGAAGAAGCTGAGACACAATCCGCCTACTACCTCCTCAAGACGGGCAACTATACAGAAAGACCTTTCCGGGATGCTGGCTCGCTGCGTGACCGAGGGCGAGACGCAGAGGATCTTGAAAGAAGTCCACTCCGGGGAGTGCGGGAGCCATTCCGGGAGTCGGACCTTGGAGGGGAGGATAGTCCGGCAGGGTATTTCTGGCCCACCCTGGGACGGGACGCCACGGAGTTCGCAAAAAGATGTCATAGTGCCAGCTATTTGCCCCCCTCCAGCTACAGCCGGCCCAGCAACTCAAGAGCATTACGGCCCCCTGGCCCTTTGCAATCTGGGGGATGGATTGGTTGGTCCGTTTCCCCAGCTAGCGGCCAGAGAAGGTTCCTCCTGGTGATGATCGACTACTTCTCAAAGTGGATGGAGGTGAAGGCGTTGGCAAAGGTGACCTCCCAGGTAATCAGGAAACTTCGTCTGGGGGGAGATCATCTGTCGCCATGGGCTGCCCCAGGCCATCGTCACAGACAACGGGCCTCAGTTCGCCAGCGCCGAGTTCACCAGCTTTTGCGAGCAGCTGGGGATCGACCTCAGATTCGCCTCGGTCCACCACCCCAGGAGCAACGGGCAGGTGGAGGCGGCGAACAAAATCATTGTCAATCTCCTCAAAAAGAAGGTGGAAAACTTGAGAGGGAGTTGGGTGGAGCAGCTCCCCGCCGTCCTTTGGGCCCTTAGAACCACTCCCACACAGCCACGGGGGAGACCCCCTTCAGCTCTCCATGGGTGCGAGGCGGTGCTCCCCATAGAATTTGAAGTCCAAACGCCACGAGTCGGGACGGCCAGAGAAGGCCGGGAGGAATGGCAAAGCCGAGAATGGGGAGGAACTGAGGCTTCTCTCCCTCGACATGTGGAGAGTTGAGAGACCTTTCGGCCATCCGCAGAAGAGGTCAAAAGGAGGATGGCAAAATACTTCGACAAGCATGTCAGGGTCAAGCAGTTCGCTGAAGGGGACCTGATACTGAAGAGGTGGCCGCGGCAGGGCGGTCAGCGTCCGTGGGGAAACTCAACCCCAGTTGGGAGGGGGCCGTTCATTGTGAAGGAAGCTTTGAAGTCGTGGGGCTATCGACTCCAAAATGTAGAGGGCGAGGCCCTGAGTCCTCACCTGGAGTGGAGACGACTGAAGAGATTTTTTTCCCGAATCCCTGTAAGGCAACACGATTTATTATAATAAAGCTTTTTCTTTTCCCCCCCCCAGGATTGTCATACCTAGGCTTGGTCGGAGAGTTGGAATGAGTTTGGACCCCGAGAAGATCCCGCTGCCAGGCTCTCACCTAGCTGGCGGGCCGGAAGTCACTCGGTGTCATCCCTAGCCTCGAGAAGATCCCCCTGTCCCCTCTCCCCCCCCACCGAGAAAGCCAGTCTCTCACCTAGCTGGCAGGGCCGGAAGTCACCTCGATGGAGAATGATTTTGGACCCCGAGAAGATCCCGCTGCCAGCTCTTCATCTAGCTGGCAGGCCCGGATGTCACTCGTGGTCATCCCTACCTCGAGAAGATCCTCTGCCAGGCTCTCACCTAGCTGGCAGGGCCGGAAGTCACTCGATGGAGAATGAGTTTGGACCCCGAGAAGATCCCGCTGCCAGGCTCTCACCTAGCTGGCAGAAGCCGGAAGTCACTCGGTGTCCTCCTACCCTCGAGAACCGAGTCCCCTAGCCAGGCATCTCACCTAGCTTGGCAGGGCCGGAAGTCACTCGATGGAGAATGAGTTTGGACCCCGAGAAGATCCCGCTGCCAGGCTCTCACCTTGCTGGCAGGGCCGGAAGTCACTCGGTGTCATCCCTAGCCTCGAGAAGATCCCCTGCCAGGCTCTCACCTAGCTGGCAGGGCCGAAGTCACTCGATGGAGAATGAGTTTGGACCCCGAGAAGATCCCGCTGCCAGGCTCTCACCTAGCTGGCAGGGCCGGAAGTCACTCGGTGTCATCCCTAGCCTCGAGAAGATCCCGCTGCCAGGCTCTCACCTAGTTGCAGGGCCGGAAGTCACTCGATGGAGAATGAGTTTGGACCCCGAGAAGATCCCGCTGCCAGGCTCTCACCTAGCTGACAGGGCCGGAAGTCACTCGGTGTCATCCCTAGCCTCGAGAAGATCCGCTGCCAGGCTCCTCACCTAGCTGGCAGGGCCGGAAGTCACTCGATGGAGAATGAGTTTGGGCCCCGAGAAGATCCCGCTGCCAGGCTCTCACCTAGCTGGCAGGGCCGGATGACACTCGATGGAATGACTCAGAAAGCGATGGCCTGCGACCTAGAGCGAATCGCGTTGTCAGACTCCCACCTAGCCGGCAAGGCCGGGAACTACCCGAAAGCGTGCGCAGAAGGACGGAATCGCAAGAGTTAGCTAGGAAAGAGGAGAGGGTCTAGCATAGCCCCACCCTCAAGCCCCGGGAGAGGTGGTCGAGTAAAGGCAAAGGCCTGGGCGAGAGTCCCCCGAAAACTAAGCGTGCGGCCGAGGAGCGAGCCGGCTCGCCTCGCTCGGCGGACGAACCAGCTCGCCTCGTTTCGGCGATGAACCGGGTCGCCTCGTTCGGCGGATGAACCAGCTCGCCTCGCCCGGCGGACGAACCAGCTCGTCTCGCTCGATGGACGAGCCAGCTCGCCTTTGTTGAAGTTGGAGACCGGGCGGTCTGTCTTGGCGGGTTAGAGACCGCGCGGTCTGGCGGTTTGACTCGGCGACTTGCAAACCGGGCGTTCTAAGCAATCTTCACAGGCGACCTCTCTGCATCTCTTATTGTAAGCCGTGCGGTAGTGCTTCTGTCTAACCGCGCGGCCTGTGCGGTTTACTTTGTACAGTCCGCTTAGCTTGTAATTTTAGTCCCACATCTCTTATTTGTATTCTCTCTTCTCTCCTCCATTCTATATAAGGGAGGGCATACCTTTGTAATAGTTATCTTTTTTGGATAATAAATTTCGATTATTCAAAAGTTTATTCGGCTTGTTCTCTTCTTTTCGCTTTCTTTCTCTACTTTCTAACATGGTATCAGAGGACACGGTCTTTTTCCTCCTGATTCTGTGCGCTCTCTGTTGTTCGCGAAGGCTTGTCTTCCGCGTTCTGCGGCTTGTTCGCGGCTTGCCTTCTCCTCTGTCCGCGCGGTTTGTTGCTATCCGCGCGGCTTGTTTCTGTCCGCTGCCTGTTTTGTGCGGCTTGCTCTTCTTGTTTCTCTTCTCCTCCTGCTCTTTGTCGCAGCGACCTGTTTCCGTGTCGCCGCGCTCCTGCTCCTTTCCTTTCCTGCCGCTCCGACTTCTAGTCGCTGCGGTCTGTCTCTGTCCGCGTGTGTTGTCTCTGCACTCGCGGTTTGCTGCTGTGATCTGCCTGACCGTGCGGGTTGTTCCTTCCTTACCCGCATCTTGGTCGCGTCACCTGCTCTTCTC
>CM077158.1:220756-272293 GCA_039583875.1 Platanthera guangdongensis | reverse complement strand
ATGTGTTGTTGCCCCAATGGGTGTTCGATGCGAGCGGATAGGATCTGCGATTTAAGATTCGTATTAGGGATCAGGAGTTCGACCTGCAGGCGTCTTTACTTCCGTTGGTGGAGTTCGACGTTATATTTGGCATGGACTGGCTCTCGGAGCAGCAAGCCTATATTGGCTGCGGTCGCAAGGAAATCAAGCTGGGAGCAAGTCGTGAGACGACTTTTACGGGCTTAAAGGGGTCGAGCAAGACGTTGATGTCTGCTCTTCAGGTGGTGAAGGCGGTTCGTGCCGATGCAGAACTGTTCTTTACGCTAGTGGAGGTTGCGAAGCCGAAGCCCGCGTTGGATTGTATTTCAGTGGTATCGAAATACCCTGATGTGTTCCCCGCAGATCTTCCTGGAGCCCCGCCTCAGCGGGAGATAGATTTTACGATTGAGATAGTGCCAGGTGCAAAGCCTGTGTCACGATCTCCTTATCGGCTAGCGCCTAAGGAAATGACGGAGCTGAAAGTTCAACTGCAAGAGTTGTTGGAGCAAGGGTATATGCGTCCGAGTTCTTCGCCTTGGAGCGCACCGGTCCTCTTTGTTAAGAAGAAGGACGGAAGCTTGAGGCTATGTATTGATTATCGGGAGCTCAACAAGCTGACGGAGAAGAACAAGTACCCAATCCCCTAGATTGATGATCTTTTTGATCAGTTAGTCGGGTCGACGGTGTACTCGAAGTTGGATCTCAAGGCTGGGTACTATCAGCTGCGAATAAGGGAGAGTGATATCCCGAAGACAGCGTTTAGTACGAGATACAGACATTATGAGTTAACGGTCATACCGTTTGGGCTGACTAATGCGCCGTCAGTGTTCATGGATTTGATGAACAGGACTTTCAGGGAGTACTTGGACCATTTTGTGATCATCTTCATCGACGATATTTTGGTGTACTCGCAAAGTGAGGAAGATCACTTCAAGCATCTTCACTTGGTTCTGGAGACGCTAAGGAGAAATCAGTTGTATGCCAAGTTCTCGAAGTGCGAGTTTTGGTTGTCCTCAGTGGCGCTCCTTGGTCATATGGTGAGTGGAGAGGGTATTGATGTGGATCCGGCGAAGATTGTTGCGATACGGGAGTGGCCTGAGCTTGCTACTGTAGCGGAAGTCCGGAATTTTCTGGGGCTTGCCGGCTATTATAGGCGCTTCGTAGAGAACTTCTCGCGGATAGCGTTACCTCTCACTACTTTGACGAGGAAGGAGCATAAGTTCGTTTGGACGCCGGAGTGCGCGCGAGCTTTTGAGGAGTTGAAGTGTCGGTTGACCACGGCGCCTGTGCTGAGTTCGCCATGTGGGACCGAAGGCTATGGGATTTACAATGATGCTTCGGGCAGCGGTTTGGGTTGCGTGCTACTGCAACACGGAAGTGTAATAGCTTATGGCTCGAGACAGCTAAAAGTGCATGAAAGGAACTATCCGGTCCATGACTTGGAGTTAGCGGTCGTGATTTTTGCCTTGAAGTTGTGGAGACACTACTTGTACGATGTGAAGATTGATATCTACACCGATCACAAGAGCCTGAAGTATCTTATTGATTAGAAGGATCTGAATATGCGGCAGCGTAGATGGATGGAGTTTCTGGGGGACTATACATTCAAGATCCACTACGTGCCTGGAAAAGGGAATGCGGTTGCGGATGCGTTGAGTCGCCGAGCCCCAGCTCAAGCCAATTGGCTATCGGTGCATGATGAGCGGTTGGTGCGGGAGTTGAAGGCGTTGGAGATTGTTTGTGTGGACAGACAATCAAGTGCTGAAGCAGTTCTGAATTGGACTGAAGTCCAATATGACCTGGCTGATCATATTCGGCAGACTTTGGATATGGATGCTCATATGAAGCAGTTCATGGTAGAGGCTCTGGATGAGTCAAATTCCCAATTCGTCGTGGAGGACAGATTACTTTGGAAAGACGGTCGTCTGTGCGTCCCAAGTGTGGATAATTTGCGGGTGGAGTTGTTGTACGAGGCACACCATACCAAGTACTCGATTCACCCGGGAGCACGAAGATGTACCGTGATGTGAAGAAACTGTTTTGGTGGCCGGGTTTGAAAAAGGATGTAGCGCTCTACGTAGCGAAGTGCCAAACTTGCGCCTTGGTGAAGGCGGAGTGCCAAAAGCCGGGAGGATTTCTTAAGTCCTTGCCTATTCCGGAGTGGAAATTTGACGACATCTCTATGGACTTTGTGCACGGTTTGCCAAGGTCGCAAAAGCGGAACGACGCCATTTGGGTGGTTGTTGATCGGTTAACGAAGGTGTCGTATTTCATTCCGCATAAGAAGGATGATCCGGTGGAGAAGTTGGCAAAGCTTTATGTGGAAAACATTGTACGGCTTCATGGTGTGCCCCGCAGCATCGTGAGTGACCGAGATGGGCGGTTCACGTCCAATGATTGGAGGCTTGTGCAGCAAATGTTGGGAACAAAGCTAAAATTCAGCACAGCCTTCCATCCGCAAACGGATGGGCAGACCGAGAGGGTCAATAGAACTATGGAAGACATGCTCCGCATGTGTGTCTTGGATTTGGGAAAGCAATGAGAAGACCACCTTTATTTGGTGGAGTTCGCATACAACAACAGTTACCAAGCGAGTATTCAAATAGCGCCCTTCGAGGCCCTTTATGGTAGAAAATATCGCACGTCGTTGTCTTGGTTAGAAACGGGTGAGTCAAAGTTGTATAAGCGATCAGAAGTGGAGGATGCTACTTCTTTGGTGAGAACCATTCGGGAGAGGTTGCTTATCGCTCAGGACCGGCAAGCGAAGTACTATAATGTCAAGCACAGGAACGTGGAGTTCGCTGTGGGCGACTATGTGTACCTAAAGATCAAGCCGTTCAAGGGTGTCTCGCGGGTGCGGCGATTGAAAAAGCTAAGCCCGAGGTATCTTGGGCCGTTTGAGGTTCTGGAGCGAGTCGGTGAATCGGCTTATCGGTTGAAGCTTTCAGTGGAGCTAAGTGGTTTACATGATGTATTCCATATTTCGGTGCTTCGGAAGGCAGTGCAAGAGCCTACGCAAGAGATCGTGGTTGATCAAGTGCCGGTGGATAGTGGGTTGACGATAAAGGTCAAGCCCGTGCGGATTGAGGACTCGGAGGTCAAGCGGCTACGCAATAAAGAGATCAGGATGGTCAAGGTCCAGTGGGACAATTGCGCTCGTGAGGAGCTCTCTTGGGAGCGAGAGCAGACTATGCTTGACGAGTATCCGGAGTTGTTCCGCTCAGGTACAAATTTTTGTTTTGTACATGTCTTTCCTTTATATAATTTCGTGGACGAAATTCTTTTAAGAGGGGGAGAGTTGTAACGCCCCGAAACTCAAAGGAGCGACAAGGGACGTTTTGGGCCAGTTTTGGGTTCTGGCTGAAGGCACACGGCCTGGGACACGGGCGTGTCCCAGGGCGTGTCAAGCGGGTGTCGACACTCAGTCGGGAAGTCGACATTTTGAACTCGACATTGTGTCGAGACTGGGCACACGGCCTGCGACACGGGCGTGTCGCAGGGCGTGTCGACCCGTGTCGACACTTAGCCCGTGAAGTCGACACTCTGCGTTCGACGAAATGTCGAGACATGGCACACGACCTGCGAAACGGGCGTGTCGTAGGGCGTGTCGACCCGTGTCGACACTCGTCCCGGGAAGTCGACACTCTGCTCGACGATGTGTCGAGACAAGGCACACGGCCTAGGACACGGGCGTGTCCAAGGCCGTGTCATTAGGTCGACGATCTTCGCTCGACGAAGTGTCGAGTGTCGAGACCGTGTACACGGCCTGGAGCCTAGGCATGTTGACGTGACACGGGCAAGGACACGGGCGTGTCCTAGAACCCGTGCAGTGCTCGGGTTGTTTTCGGGGAAAAATGATGGAGGTACACGGCCGGCCACACGGCCGTGTCAGGTGGAACACGGGCGTGTCAGGTCGAACACGGGCATGTCAGGTCGAACACGGGCGTGTTCGATACCCGTGTGAGGTTCCAGGCGAGCCGATTTTGACGGCGAATGAGGCACACGACCCTGGACACGGGCGTGTGACAGGCCGTGTGCGGTCCAGATTGGGCATTTCAGTCCCGAATCAAAGCCGTTCATTTCTTTAACTGATGATCCAACGACTGGGGGTTGTTCCTGAAGGGATATACCCGTGATTGGACTTAGAAACCCTCACTTTTCATAAGTTATCATCTTTCTAAAATCTTTGAGAGAGAGGAGAGCCAAGAAAGGAAGAAGGAGTTTGATCCGGCCATTGGAGGAGTTTCGAGGCTCCAAATCGCGAGCCGACTCCGGATCCACGGAGGCAAAGCTAGTGCGGTGCTTTTCATCCACTTACTTTTCCATGGCGCCAAAGAGGAACGCTAGAGTAACGATTCTCTTCTTGAGCATGAGTAACTCTCATTCTTTGCATAGGAAGCCCGCTCTCGCGAGTTTGCGGAGAGTTGGAGGCATTCCTTCAGGTAGATATGTGAAGTCCCCGTTGTTTAGAGTCCGTAAGCGAGAACGGACATAGACATGATGTGTGAAGCCTACCCGGACATGTTGGTCTGGTTTGGTAATGTTGCATTGCATATATGCCGGAGAAGACTCCGTGCTATTGATTGTTTTTCGGGTTTTCTACGCGGTAGATTGCAGCAGGGAGCCTTGAGGATTAACCCAAAGGTGCACCCGGAAAATTGGGCGGATGCGAGATCTTGCTAACTTGGTGGCCTGAGAGCCAACTTGAACATAACCGGATTATGTGAATTGTGATGGAAATGAGACTCGGTGGAAGTTTGACCCGCGCAAATAGCTTAAATTGTCGTTACGATGTGAGCACGGGTTAGATAGAACCGTACCCGTTCTATGTCGTTCGGTTAAAGAGACCTAAAGGTACTTGACACTTGTCGTTGGCATAGATCAGGGTCTTCAGCGGTCAATGACTTAAATTGTCGTGACCCAGGCCAGGAAGACAAAATGCTCATAGGTTTGGCCGTCAAAGTGGCGATGGTGAGTCCGGAATGTCTATGGCTTTAATTGACGTGACATCGACCGGTTCACCAGGAATGTGCCCTGAGAGCACGGGGCGTGTGGCCGTGCGAGCCAACGTCTGTGATGAAGTGAATATTGATATATATTGCTCGCTTATACTAATGAAATGCAGGGAAGGAGCATCGCCGCCCCGAGTTGGGGGCGGGATCGTTATAATTTGGTCAGCATTGCTGACCGTTGCCTTGTTTTGCCACCGTGCGGTGGTTTGTTGCTTGCAGGTGCTGCTGGACCAAGCGGTCAAAAGCGGGCTTAAGCCCAAGTGCGAAGCCGGCCCTCGAAGGCCTAATTGGAAGTGTTTACCGTTTTATTCATGTATGACCGGCCTGCGTGCCGTGGTTTGTAAATCATGTAATATCAAGTGAAACATTTTGTAAGGTCTTAAGGCTTGTGTTGGTTTTTGTATAACATTCCTATTTTGTATTAGTGGACATTCATGCTTTAATGCTGGGTTCTTATTTGCAACTTTTATAAACTGCTTCCGCTAGTATGCTCTGTGTAGGACGTTGAGATTGGTCGGATGGTTTCCATGAGTAACCACCCGGTCTGTCTGTGGCATACGACGTCGGGCCCCGGTCAGACCTACTGCTATATGCTATGCGACGGATAGGGGGCATTACAAACTGTGCAGATGCTTCACCTTTGGGTGCTGGTGGCTTCCGTCGAGACTTGCTAGGTCGAGAAATGAAGTTGACAGACTGTGAGGACTGACCACTTTGTTCCAAACTATTGTCAGCGATATTTTGATTCTCGATATGAATGAACCTTTTGAGTTCATTCAAAGCGATCTTTTCCTTCAGCATGTGCATTTCAGTCTTGAAAGTCAACCACTCAGGAGGTAACTTGCTAAGAATTATATACACAAAGAGATTATCCAAGATGTTAGACTTATCGTCTGTCAACTTGAGACGCAAACTCTACAGTTCAATTATTTGAGAGGTGATTGACGAGTTTAAATTAAATTTTGAAGTGAAAAGTCTCTTCCCAAGGAGAGTACTCAACAACCTCTCTTCCTTCTGGAAGTGCGCATTCAAGCGATCTCAAATCTTCTTTGTAGTCTTATGACCGTTGTAGGTCAGGACGAGCCGAGGGTTCAGTGAATTTAGGAGGTAGTCTCTGCAGAAATTTTCGTCCTTTTTCACTGTAATTCTTTTACGTCCTCTTCGATAGTGGCAAAGTCACTCAGGTCCGTAGAAAATCTCACATTCCTTCATATCAAGTTGGACGTGCAACATCCAAGCGTGAAAGTCGGAGAGGCCGAATGACTGTAGCTTGACGATGTCGTAGGAGGTAACCTTCGAGATTTCGCTAAAGCTAGAACAGTAAAAACCAGAAAGAAGTCATTTGATCTGCGTGAGATGAGAACGGGTCTTCAGATCCAATCCAGGTGTATGTCTGCTCATTAAGTAGCACCAAAGAGGTAGGAAACTCCTCCAGAGAACCTCTCTTGATCTCCCTACTCCAGACAAAAATGGGCCCTTTGACTGAAGATGAGCCAATCTCTAGAAATCCAGCACCATAGAATCTACTTCCCCTTTCCGATTTAGAACATTCACTTGCTGTAGTAGAAATGGAGAACAAAGTACCAGGACTTCCTTCTTCTTGGTCGGATACAAGGGAAATCAACAGCGTATTAAACACAGAGTCACACTTTTTGGAGTAGTTGATCGAGCGACGGATCTGTAATAACAGATTTAGCGATCAAGGTAACAGGTCTTGCGATCAAAACTGGACAGGCGGCGCTGGCAGGCACAGGTCCTACCGCCCTGTTGTTGGAGTCGACCGGATCTGCACGGAGGTGGCTGAACCACGAAATTAGAAACGACGCTCTTCAGACAGCTACGACGGAGGCACCAGATCCGGCAACACGCAAAATCAATCTCTTCCATTGCGAGAATAGGAGAAGAATCAGCGAGAACAGGGGCGCTGGAAGAGAGAGCCAGCGTGCTTTCCTGATCCCGAATGGTGGCGACGGAAACAAAACCTCTGATCAAGCGACAACCAGGAGCAGACGAGGGGCAGATCTCCCTTTTCAGATCTCCGAAAGCAGCGACAGATCTGGCAGATCTCACTACTTCCGACCGAGGGCCGCGACGCTGAGAGAAATCCGAACGACGGTGGGATACGAGAAAATCGCAAACGACGGGAAGAAAACCTAGCAGAGCGTTTTTTTTGCTACTTTGAGAATGTTAGAGGGACTGCTCAAAGTATTATACGAATATTACATCTATATTTATAATACTTTTAGCGTAGAACACGACCCCAATATGACACGAACTCGTTAACCTATTTCGAGTCACTCTAACACACGAGCGAACATATATATAAATATCTAACATAGAGTACTTTATATTTATTTTTATATTTATGACAAGTTTTTTATCATGTTAACTCTTTTTATATGATAGATTAAATAGTATAATAAATGTCTTTAGAATGTTGTTCCTGTTACAATAACAGAGCATTTATTATATTTTAATTTAGCAACAAAAAGAATTTTATTTCTAATTATGTTGGAGATCTCAAAATTCATATATATTGCTAAAGTCTTGCTTATTACCAAGCTTTTAAAAAACCGGACCGGACCGGCCGTCGGACCGGTCTGACCGCCGGGGACCGGGCACCTATCCGGTCCGGTCCATGTTGAAGAATGACGGCGGATTACACCTGAACCGCCCGAAAACCGGGAACCGGGCGGGTCGACCGAAACCCGGGAACGTGGCGTTCCCCGAACCGGCGGGTAAAAATCCAACTCAAGCCGGTAAAACCTAATTTAAATAGGAGCTGCTGTGATTCGAACCCGCAACCTATTAATATTAACTAAACGCCCCATCCACTTGGTCACTTGACTTTGGTTGCGTTTGGAAGAGCTTATGAAAGATATGATACCTAAACACCTAGAGGGGGGGTGAATAGGTGACCTAATCCTTTTTACACTTTATGGCAGAAAACAGTACTATCACAAAATCTACTTTAACTTTTGCACAGCAATAATCACAGCATACACAGTCACAGCACATTCACAGCACAACATACACAAGGTTTTATAGTGGTTCCCCAATCTTTGGGTACATCCACTCTCCCCCTTCGCCTATCTAGCAGTGTACTAGATTCGGCCAAACTCCTTCACTAGCTCAGAACCCAAATTGGTTCCTACACCTCAGGCTCAAAGCCTTACAACTCAGCTTTCTCCAAAGCCTACACTCAGCCACAAAGCCTACACTCAGCCACACAGGCCTACACTCAGCCAATCAAGGTCTACACTCAGAGTTCTTCAAACTCCTACACTCAGGCTATCAAGCTCTACCCTCAGCCTTTATAAATTTAGGCTTACAATGCACTCAGATCCAAAGATCCTACAAGTTAAAATAGTATTACAACAAATAACTCAACAACTCAGAAAATAAAAGAGGAGTTGAGAGTTTCTTGCTGAGTTCTTGGAGAACTCAGATAGATCCAAACTGACTTAGCTTCCTTCAAAGCTTCTTGAGTAGAACGAATAAGTCTGAATCCTCTGCAGTTGTTCCTTGACCTCTGCTTCTTAATATCCAGATGCTTCTGAATCCTTCTTCTCAGCCTAGTTCCAAAGACTGAATTCTTGATTGGAGCTCTCTTTCTCCAACTTCTTAGATCTGCCGTTGGACAGCAAGATCTTCTTGATTTGTATCACTTGGATAACTTGATCAGCAAACCACTTGAACAAATCTCTTAGATTAATCTGAACTCATCAGAACTTAATCTTCTTCTGTTAACTCTTCACAACAACCTTAACATTAACAACCTTTTCTGTAAACAGTCTGTGCTATTTTAGGCCTTTTTCATGGTATCCGGCTGGTCGGTTCATAACTGACTTCTGACCTCTCTGACAAGTGCTGTAGACCGGCTGGAACGGCAGCTGTCATGTCATCCAGTCATTCTTGAATTCTCTAACTGTCAGATAGTGTCGAGACTTTCTGTTCTTAAGTGTCGACACTTATAGACCAAGTGTCGACACATGCTGTGTAAGTGTCGACACAAGTCACAAGGTGTCGACACAACTCCTTGTATATCTCGACACAGATTCTTATTCAGGTGTCGACACTTGGAATTGAGTGTCGACACAAGTACTTGATCTTCTGTAACTTGTTAAATTCTTCTAAGTGTCGACACATCTCCTTTATATCGACACATCTTCATGTGTTGAAAACTGTCAAGTGTCGACACTGCTTCTTGTGTCGACACAAGTCTTCAATATAGATTCTTCAGCGAGTGTCGACACATTCCCTTAGTGTCGACACTTGTACTTAGAATATTTTTGTAGATATTTCTGTTCTTTGCTAAGTGTCGACATAGCTCCTTGTGTCGACACTTTCTTTGAGTCTTCAACTGAGTGTCGACACTTGTGCTGAGTGTCGACACTTTCTTCAAGTGTTGACTCTTCTGGTTGTGTGTCGACACATTTGTTGAGTGTCGACACATACTTCAAGTGTTGACTCTTCTGTTTAAGTGTCGATACACTGTGCTAGGTGTCGACACTTGCACTTAGTCTCTGCAGAATTTTGCTGAGTGTCGACACAACTCCAAGTGTCGACACTTTCTGGTGTAGACACAACTCTTCTAGGTGTCGACACTTCTGCTAAGTGTCGACACTGTTTCTCTGCATTCTTCTTCACTGTGTGTCGACACAGCTCCTTGTGTCGACACTTTCTGTCTGGTGTCGACTCATCATCCCAGGTTCGACACAATGACTCCAAGTGTCGACACTGCTTGTCTGGGTGTCCGACACAAGCTTTCTCAAGTGTCGACACTTTCCCTCTGGGTGTCGACACATGGACTTAGAAAGTTTTTAGCTTCAGTCCAGTGAATACCTAACCTGCACAAGTAACTCAAACATACATCAAATACATCATGATGTATATCATTGAGTTGGGTGAGGCTTCTTCAAATCAGATACATTTGACCAATGTACCCAACAGCTTATTTTCACCGTCAAGCGGTCATGACCGCATGAACCGGGACTTATTTAAGTCCGGATTCATGCGGTCATGACCGCTTGACCGGTGAAAATAAGTCCCCTCAAACGGAGCCTTTGTTGAAAACTCAAGAACTATATTATATATAAATATATCTATTCATATTTAGTAGTAAATACATCTAACATTTTAATTAAAAAACTATTATTCATTTTTTTAATATAATATCTTTAATTATTTTTATTAACTTATATACATGTTACCTATATATATTATATTTAATTTGATTTCAATTATTTTAATATTATATTTATAAAACAACACAACACTCAACGCCTTTATCCCATTTACTGTGATCGGCTATATGGTGCTAATGAATATATTGTTTTTATTATATACAAGAATATAATGATGATTAACAATATATATGCAAATATTTATTATAATATTATTTTTTTTATTTTCTAATATATAAGGGTGAATAACCCTTTGATGCAAGGACAAAATTGGAAAATCAATGTTGCACCAGCCGATATATTATATACGGACAACGGTTCGACCCCGGTCCGACCGTCCAACCGGTCGGACCTTGAACCTTTTAACTCACCGGTCGATCTCAGGTCCGGTTCTCAAAACCTTGCTTTATTACCAAAGAAAATTGTTCCTTTCTAAGTTTTGTTTCAATTTTGTGATTTTCTTGTAAGAGTACTAGTTGCATTAGCAGAAGAATACTTGTTGACTTTGTACATTAAATTTGGAAAAATGTTACACTCATAAAATATGTGTTTAACATGACAACTATTATGACCGCCATCAAGGAAAAAAAAATAATTTGAACATAAATGTAGATGATGTTCCATAGGTGAGGTCGAACATTCACGAACGACAGTTCACAACCATTGGGTGGTCGTTTGGCATGGGTGGCGATCATGAACGCGATAGCGGCGAACCATCATCTGTTTGTAGCCATGTCATTGCTCCTGTGAGTTTGGAATAAACCTCACCTTCATGAAATATGTGTTTGACATGACAACGGTTATGACCTCCACCCAAAAAAAATTTCCTCCTGAGCATAAAAATAGATGTAATTCTTTTTTGTGAGGTAGGTCGTTCACGAACGAAAGCTCGTAATCACAATGTTCACAATTTTCATTCACTGTACCCAAACATTTCTCCTTATTGCCTCACCGTTTATTCCTGATTCGAAGGTTTACTCCTAATTCTTATAGTGTGTTGTTACTGTTGAATTGGCTCCGCTCAAAGTATTCTACATGTCCCTATCAAGTTTTGAAATAGATATAGTTACCTCCAGCGTAGAGCCAAGCCCTAGAGCGACACGAACCCAAAAAACCTGTTCCGAGTCGGACTGACACGAGCGGACATAAACCCAATATTCCTAACAATCTCCTCCTATGTCCGCTGTGAACCCGACGTCGAAAAAGGGGGTGGTTTGTGAAATGTTCAGCCAAAAGTGAATCATTCACAACCGTGTCCGGCACCTGTTAAAACATTATTAGACTTAACACAAGAATTAGTATGCATGCATAAACAGAACAAGAGTTCAGCCACATCACATCATGTCTCAGATACAATCAGGGCACAGCCCTAAACGCCTAGCGTCCCAAATCAAACAGAGAGCAACAGAAGTCCAAACAAACAGGTGAAAGAAAATAAAGAGCTAAACAGTGCTCTGAAACAGAGATACCAACAAAAGGTCTAACAATACTCTAACTGTCAGAATCCAGAAGATCATCATCATGGCATGATCCCAGTGTACCAGTGCTCCTCCTAGATCACCAGCCCTGTAATTTCCAACAGAGAATTTCATTTAAAAATGAATTCAAACATTTGAAAAATGTACAAAATCTAGTTCTACCATGAGAACGTAGTATTTTATTATTATTATTAGAGTTGGCTGGGAGGACGCTTCTACAGAATATTATAGATAAACCTCAGAATCCGTTATCTGTTTCCAAATTAAACGATTTACGGACTTCTGGACACCGTAGCTATATCTGTGTTCCTATATGGAATGTCACGGTTACTGCTCTTCTGGAGTTGACTGGAACTCATCAAGTTTGGAATGGACCAATCAACAAGAGAAAAGTCAAGCCAAGTCGGATCGTGTTATCAAGTTTTGAATAACACTCTCCTCCACGGCAAGATAGCCGAATCCAGGTGAAGTTGTTGCATCAAGTTTGGAATGAAACAACTTACCAGATCCGAACTCAGCAACCAGGAGCATCAACGGAGCACAACATGCTTGCTTTGACAAAGGAATCTGAAAATCAAAACAATTGGACTAGGCTGAACTGAATCGCCTAACCTTGAACTAAGACCGAGCTAAATCGCCTTTAGTCCCATTTCCCCCACTGTTTTGATTAACCGGTCTTGGGCATTCCTTTCGTCAATGGATCAGCCAGGTATCCTTCGAACGCACATCGATCAAAGTGATAATACCTTGTTCTTTTAGATAATTCAACAGAGCATGTCTCAGTCGTACATGTCTCCTCTTAGTGTTATAGAGAGCATTCTTTACAACTTGAGCTGCTGCTTGATTATCACAATACAAGCTCAACGAGTTGACTTGTAGCTTAGACAAGGGTATGTCTAAAATCAGGTTCCTGATCCAATCTGCCTCTTCACCAGCTGAAGCTAAGGCAAACAACTCGGCTTCCATGGACGCAATGCTATACACGTCTGTCTTTGGATTTCCAAGTGATAGCAGCTCCACCCAAAGTGAATATATTCCCCTGGTAGACTTGCTGTTCCCAACTTCTGAACACCACGAGGCATCAGAGAATCCATCCACAGTAGGAGGATAACCAGTATAGCACAAGGCATGATCTTTAGTACCTCTCAGGTATCTCATCAGCCTATCTAGGGCATCCTAATGCTCTTTGCCTGGACTACTGGTAAAACGACTCAGCATGCCAACCGTGAAGGCAATGTCTGGTCTTGTACAACTTGTGGCGTACATGAGACTACCAATTATTTTAGAATATTTTAACTGATCAATGCTGGTCTCTTCATTAGGACTCACTTAACATTATGATCAAACGGTGTCTCAACAGGCCTACAGTCTATGTATCCCCAAGTAGAAAGTAGTTGCTCTATATAATGAGCCTGGCTAAGGGTGACTCTACCCTTGTCAACTCTAACTTTCATACCTAGTAGGGTATCCACAGGACCAAGGTCCTTCATGTCAAAAGCTTCTGCAAGAGTGGATTTGACATCCCTCACTGCAGCAGATCTGAACCCAGAATCAACATGTCATCCCATATAGGCATATGATGACTGTTTGATTTGCCATCGAGCGGTAGTAGAGGCACTTGTCTGAGAGACTGGACTGAAATCCAACGCTCTTTACCACTTTGATCAAATTTAATGTGCCACATCTTAGTGCTTGTTTAAGCCCATAAATCGATTTTGTCGAGCTTGCACACTTTGTCTCTTAGATCCTTATGTACATAACCTTCAGGTTGTGCCATATAGATCTCTTCATCAAGCTCTCCATTTAAGAAGGCTGTCTTTACATCCATCTGATGAACTATAAGGTTCTCGATAGAAGCTATGGCAAGAAGAATCCTAATAGTGGATAGGTGACAACAGGTGAATAGACGTAAAATAGTCAATTCCCCCTTGTTGTTTAAAACCCTTAGCTACTAGACGTGCTTTATATCTATCTATAGACCCATCACTATGCAATTTCTTCTTCATACCCACTTGCATCCTAAGACTTTAGCTCCTTTCGGCAGGTCAACTAAATGCCAAGTGTTGTTTTGTAGCAGCGAGTTCATCTCATCGTCGATGGCTTCTGCCCACATTAGCGCATCTCTAGATCTCATTGCTTCCTGATAGGAGAATGGATCGTCCTCTAAGTGGTAGGTGATGAAATTCTCACCAAAATTCTTAGGGACTCTATCTCTCGTAGACGTTCTAACCGGAACAGGTTCCACCTCTTGAGGTTGGGGAGCAGTGCCAGAGGGGCCAGCTTCAGGTTCTACAGTAGATTCTGCAATCACGTCAGTAGACCCGTACGGTTAAGCCATGATCTTTGATAAATTTATGTTCAAAGAAATAGCATCTCTAGACTCTATCACTGTATTAGTGATAGATCAAGAAACCGGTCAGCTGCACTATCTTCTGCACTACCTAGATAAACACATGTTGTCGTTCTAGGTCCCACCTAGGTCTCTTAAGGTCTTGTAAACGCACATACGCGATACAGCCCCAAGTCTTTAGAGTATCATATCTACACGGATAGCCATGCCACAACTCATACGGATAGAAACGAGTTTCGAGTGAGGCACTCTATTCAGAATGTGGTTCGCAGTAAGAACTGCTTCCCCCAAAAGGAGTTGGGCATGCCAGCTGTTAGGAGCATAGAATTCAACATCTCTATTAAAGTTCTATTCTTACGCTCGGCAACGCCATTAGACTGGGTTGAGTAAGGAGCTGTGGTTTCAAGGATTATGCCCTCAGAGGCACAAAATTCCTTAAACTCAGTTGCAGTGTATTCTCCTCCTCGATCACTTCTGAGTCTCTTGATTTTAAGGTTCAACTGATTTTCCACACGAGACTTAAAATTTTGAAAGTCTCAAATGCCTCGTCTTTCGATCTCAACAAATACACATGACAATATCTCGAGAAATCGTCTATGAAGTTAATTAGATACTTCTTTCCCCCTCTAGTGATATGACTCCGGAATCACAAAGGTCTGAATGTATCAATTCCAGAAGTTGTGTGCTTCTAGACACCGACTTGAAAGGTGTTCTAGTGATTTTGGTTTGCGCACACACCTCACACTTGTCAAATCGAATAGACAGATCTAAGGGAATGTTTTTGACTCTTAGCTAGGTCTAGCATTTTCCTATAGTTCACATGTCCTAGTCTGTTGTGCAACAACTTGGATCAATGAGGTTAGAACTCACTTGGTTAATGCTATCGTTATTTAGGCTAAGTCTATACATTCCATCGATCATAAACGCACACCCAAAATAATGTGAATTGACCATTAGGTCATTCTACCGTTTTGAGTAGTGAAGGTCATCCCAGCCTTATCTAATAAGCTTATGGAAATCAGATTTTTAGTTAAGTTTGGAACTACTTTAACATTTTGTAAATTAAAGTTTTACCTGAAGAGAGCACAAGCTCTGCAGTCCCAGCATGAGTAACATCAGTCGCTCCTCCATTGCAGTTCTCGACTCTGTCCTTGACCGCTGTCACCTTAGAAAGAAGACTCCTATCATTTGTGACGTGACAGGTAGCACCACTGTCCAGCCACCACTCAGAAGACGCACTGCGGTGACTACTCCCAATCATAGCCACGAAGGACTTAGGATCGGAGTTGTCGACCACCATGTGCGCCACATTTGTGGGGCGTCCTCCTTTACCTTCTTCGGACCCCTGCAATCAGCGGCCCAGTGACCCCATTTGCCGCAGTTGTGGCACTTGCCCTTCTTCCTTTTGAGAGAAGGCTTTTTGACCGCCAACGGTGCTGGAGTGTCACGCTTGGGTGTCGGGGGCTTCCGAGAGGGCTTATAAACTAGGACGTGAAACGAAGTTGACAGCCTGTGAAGGCTGCGCAACCTGCTCCAAACTCTTCCGAGCAATATTCTGGTCTTCAATATGGATGAACCTTTTGAGTTCGTCCAAACTGATCTTCTCTTTCAATCGGTGCATCTCGGTCTTGAAAAAGAGCCATTCAGGAGGCAGTTTACTCAGGATCATATACACAAAAGAGGCTGTCGTCCATCTTCGAGTGATCATCATCCAGCTTCTGACGAAGTTGACCAGCTCCAAAAGTTGAGAAGTGATAGGCACGTCCGCTTTGAATCTGAAGTTGAAGAACTTCTCTCCAATGAGCGACTTCGACAATCCTTCCTCCTTCTGGAAATGCGCATTTAGGCGATCCCATATTTCCTTTGCAGATTTGTACGCGTGGTAGGTCAACGCGAGCCGGGATTCAGAGAATTCAACAGGTAATCCTGCAGAAATCTTCATCTTTGTTCCACTGGTACTCGTCCCCGTTCTCGACGGTGGAGGCAAAATCGCTCTGAACAGTATAAAAGATCTCGCGTTCCTTCATCCCTAGTTGGACTTGAATTTTCCAACTGAGAAAGTCGGAGGCGTCGAACGATTGCAGTTTTATTGTGTCGAGCGCGCTTTTTCTTCGACATCGTACTAGATTTAACGAGATTAAAAAATTCTAGAACGAGGTCACCTGAGCCGTGTGAAGATGTCAGAGAAACCTTCAGATCCAATCCAAATGTGTGTAACTCCTCTCCGCTGAACCAGTCGACAAAGACAAGCTTAGTCAGCAGCCTTCCACAGAAGTTTGTTAATCACTATATCTGTAATCACTGTAGATCACGATCCTCCGGATTTCCACGATCTGGACATATGAATGATGGCAGCAAGAAAACCAGAGAGAGGATGACTGCTCCTTCACTCTCCACAGATGCTGGATCCAATAACCAGCAAACAGGAAATGTCATGCCAAAGAGGAAAAACAGCAATATCCTTCAGGAACTCCGGCCCCATGAACTCCGCGAAATCGTGAACGGCGGCCCACAGGAACTCCGGCGGCAAGAATGCCCTCCTTCAAGATCTGCTAGGGCAGGACCGGGACAACCCCGCGACACAGAGGAACCCGGCGAAATCGTGGATCTGGGAGATCCCAGGTCTGCGCTTGAACGAAATCACAAAAACCTCAGGAGGCTTCTTCGTTCCAGATCTGTGAAAGAGGCGGCCGGTTTCTGGGCGGCAGTGGCCGGATGGAGCACAGGAAACCCAATCTCAGGAAACACCGCGATCAGACGGCGACAAAACACCCAGATCTGCAACCTGCAGAGAAGCTCGAGGCGGCGATGGAAGCTTGGAGCGGAACTCGCGATTTCTCCCTCGCGAATCGGAGACGGCGGACGGGAGAGCGAAATGGCGATCGACGACTCCTTCCTTGCGATCCGGCGGCGGAAGAGAAAAGATAAATCGCGATCGATGAGAGCTGGAACGGGAGATCGATCCACCGGATTCGGGATGGATTTCACGAGGACGAGCGGCGGATCGGAATCGGGAAAAAGCGCAGAAAACCTAGCGGAGCGGAAAAGCTACTTTGAGAATGTTGAATTGGCTCCGCTCAAAGTATTCTACATGTCCCTATCAGTTTGGAATAGGTATATATAGTAGTTCCAGCGTAGAGCCAAGCCCTAGAGCGACACGAACCCAAAAAACCTGTTCCGAGTCGGACCTGACACGAGCGGACATAAACCCAATATTCCTAACAGTTACTAGCAAACTCTCTATAATTTCTAGCAAACTCCAAAAAGTCAGATTCACTCGTTTTGTGTACAACCACATTCATCAAGGGTGGGCCCAGTCGCGCCATGTAGGCAGGATTCAAAGTCAATCGAAGAGCAGATCAAATTCAGTAACTAGCTCAAAGAACACTTTTTAAAAGGGGCGAGTATCATAATAGTCGAGGTAAGAGAACAACCAAAAGAATGGGCGAGCATCGAGCATACTCGCCTAGTTGGTTACCTTCAACGACATCTCGCCAGACGCGGGCGAGATCCTTCAATAGTTGCCGGGAGATGGTTGCCATGTCGCAGGCAGCGAGATCAACAAGTCCAAAGAGGCAACCTCACAGGGGCTGTGTATTCTCGTCTAAATACCCTTCCCCCAAGATTTGTCTATAAATAACACCCCAGGAGTACCATAAATGACAACTTGAAATCATGACTCTCCCCATTCGGAGATCGCAACTCTCTAAGTGGTGTAATCCTGGTACCATACTCAGCCATTTTTGGATGTGGAGGGGAAGTTTTCTCCAAACCCCCGGATATGTGGTGGGACCTGCCTACTACAACGCCTTGGGTCCTCCAACTCTCTCTCTTATTTGCTCTTGTCTTCAAAATCACTCGGCCGAATCACATGACCAGTAACCTCAGGGTGCACTTAGATCCGAATTTTTGATGTCGGAATTTTCTTGCCTTCAACATTTTGCATTTGTTTTCGCTTAAAGAAATACTACTAGCAAACCATTTTATGTGGACTTCTCCAAGTCTCTAACTGTGTTCCGTCTCGAGTTGCGCCAAACCATACCCAAGCTCGACGACATCCCTGCGCCTGACGACATCCCCAAGCCGGCGTCCTATCGATCTCGTCGGTGACCTATTCCTAGTCGGCGACATCCTCCTAGTGGCGGCGAAGACACCGGTGGCCTTCCAGATCTGGTATAAACCTTCCTCCTAGTCGGCGATCACTACGATACCACATATTCCTGAATAATGATTTCACATTTCTTTAATAGGGCGGAAGAGCAAAGCTAGGGGGTGGCCGTCGGCAGTTTGTCGCAGCTGTTCTGCGGGGATAGGTCGGCGTTGGGTGTCGCGGCCTCCACGGTTTCTTCTGTGCCGAAAAATGGCGTTTCTTCTCCCAGATGGAGCACTTCAAAATCTGTTCAGGACTCCTCCCCAGCTGCAAGCTGCAGGAATGAAGAATGATGTGTTTTTTGATAGTGGACCAAGTTGCACGTACACCAGGTGTTTGTATGAATGCCCAGCTGAATACTGGTACTTTTTCCGCTCAGCTCCAATTTGAGATCTGCAATTCTGCTAAATCACGCAGCAAAGACGTTTGTACAAGATGATTCGGCTCCGTTTGGGGGACTTATTTTCACTGGTCAAGCGGTTACGACCTTAATCATGTTCCGGTTCATGCTGTCGTAACCGCTTGACCGGTGAAAATAAGTCCCCCAAACGGAGCCAAAATCCATAAAAACTACACTTCAGATGGCGTTATCGACCCGGATGAGGTTGAAGCAACAAGTATCAAATCGGTTTTCAATAATACGTTAGCTGGCCGGGTGGTGGGAGTAAACTTTCATTTTTCATGGCTCCTAAAACAAGTCCACACGCTATAAGCGCGCTGCCTGAAGGCAGATGCTGTTAATGAGCTCGCTGCTCGAAGGAAGGTGTTGTTAATGTAAGCGGGTGTCCTTTCTTTTTGGCAAGATGTGTATATAATTCTGATGATGTGGATGATGTTCGCCTTTTATAGGCCTAAAATGCACAAATTTTAAAAATCATTAGTGTCAAAGTTACAAGTCTGTTCACACTGTAATTTACATGAAACATTCATAAAAAAATAAGGTTGATAAAGCATTATGGTGCAAGGGCAGAGTTTTGTTGATGGATATAGAGCTTTCTCCTGAGTTGATTGCCCTAGGTGTTGCCCCCCGGTCCATCCTGGCGAGTGCATGGCTGACCTTCTGCTGGTCGATTCGGTGTTTGCCCCTATAAGAATCTTTCCAACAGCCCTTGTCTTACGAGGCGCTCGATCTCCTTCAGCTTGGAATAATTTTTTTTGTAGTGTCCTCATCTGTGGTGGAAGTCGTAGTAGTTTGATTAGTCGTCTGCATTTTTTGCGAGAAGTCTGGGCTTGCAGAGTGCCTCCTTGTTCTGGATTCTGTAGAGTATGTTTGTTCTTGAGGTATAGAGAGGTGTGTCGGTCTGATACTGTCTTGGTCGCGGGATGTCACGACGCTCACTACTCTTTCCAATGTTTGATGAGGCTTCTGGCTCCCTCCTCCTTTTTGGGTCTCGATTGAACTGTCATCGATGTGTCGTGATTGATTCGTCAACGTTGATCAGTGCTTCAACCCGTCATACCAGCTCAGGGTAACTCATAATTGATTCTCTTATTAATGTTGAGTAGAAGCTTACAGGACGGAGTCCTCCTAGAAAAAACCCTTGCAGGAGCTCTGGGTTAATCCTAGAGATTTGTTGTGTCTCTGTGGTGAAGCGTTGGAAGAAATATTTAAGGGTTTCTCCTTTGTTTTGGCGGATCCCAAACAAGTGGGAGAGATCTTTGACTATCTGATGACTGTCGATGAATTGGTCTGTGAATTGTTATGCTAACTCTATGAAATTCTTGATTTTTCCCTCTTTTAGGGAAAGGAACCAGGTGTGAGCTTGTCCTTTCAGAGTTGCCAGAAATGCTTGGCACAGTAGTGTAACTAGGGCATTGCAGAGTCGCATCATAATTTCGAAGTGTCTGACGTGCTCCGACGGGTCGTCCGTTCCGTCGTATGTCTCGGGTTTTAGGAGCTTGAAGCCGTGGAGGATTAGATGTGCATGCCAGGACCTCAAGTGTGAATGGTGAGCAATAATGGAGTGGGGCGAATGGCCAATGTGGTACGTTGCTTGCCTGGTTCGCTCTCCTTGGCGATTAAGCCGAGAATTTCTTTGCTTGCGAGACTTTCATCTTCTGCAGGACTGATGCTTGCCGTTTCTGGGCGGTTGCAGTGATGTTGAGCTTCAGGTTCCCTGGCTGGGCAGATTGGGTGCGCTGATCTGACTATATCGGGGAGATCTTCCACGAGGAGTAGGTTGGCGAGCAAGTGGGGGGGGGAGCTGAATCGATGTGCCCCCAGGGACTGATTTTTTAAAAGTGCGTGCGACTTTTCCAGGTATGGTCCTTACTCACGAGTACCATTGTGTAGAGGGTACTGTCTTCTGAGTTTTCTTCGAACTTTGAGGATCTCTTTTCCCACAAACGACATCAAACTGTTGCAGCCAACTCAACGCTCCTAATAGACCGACTAAACTTGACTGCCTTAGCCCATGTAGAGGTTGAGCGTGCAAATAGTCATAGAAAGTAGAAAGTTGACTATGCAAAATTTCTAACGTGGAAAACCTCAAAAAAAGAGTGAAAAATCACGTGGCCATATCAGTGCCGACCAAACTTCCACTAGCCTTGAGTATTGTTATAGAGCTTTTCTTAGAGAATACGAGGGCGATAGGTCTGTAACGGCCTCCACAGCCCACGAATCGAAAGGACGACCGCCGACACCCCCCAACATCTAGCTCGAAAGGGTTCAACCTAAACCGGTCTGCAGACCATGCACTCCAACCCCTCTCCAAGCTAACAGATGGGTTGTTGGAGGTCGCAGCTTCCCTTTGATGAGGAAAAGTCAAGTTAAGCGGACATCATGAGGATGAGTGACCTCCTGGGAAGTGCTCGTAGGGGCGCTTAACTTGATTTTCCCTCATCAAAGGAAGGCTGCGACCTCTAACAACCCGCCTGCGGCATGAAGAGGGGTTGGGGTGCATGGTCTGCAGACCTATTGATGTTGAACCTTTTTGAGCGTGATGCTGGGGGTGCCGACGGTCGTCCTTTCGAGTCGTGTGCTGGGGAGACCGTTACATGGTTGCTCCTCATTACAATTGTTGAGAGAGAGAGAGAGAGAGAGAGAGAGAGAGAGAGGTGCTTGAAGAGTGACAAATCCACCACTCACGGAGCTACGTTTTTTTACTTATTGTAGCAAGGAGCTTCACACTTTGGATGTTCTGAAATCTTTGACTGGTGCTTGGACGCTTGAGCGACACGTTCTGCGTGGACTTTATCCCCACGGCTTGTCTTTAATTGTGTTGAGAGGAGTGGAGCGTTGGCATCGTTGGCGGCTGGTATACTTGTTCTTGCGTTGAGGGCGCAGAGCACATGTAGCGGTCTTGAGAGCGGAGCGTGCGACAACGCGCACGAGGAGGGACGCACGCATGGAGGAACGAACACACGGAAGGTAATGCACACAGGGGGACGTGCGCATACAAGGAGGAACACGCGTACAAAAAAACTTACGCACAGAAGGACACACACACGGGGGGGGGGGGGGGGGACAAGGAGGAACATGCGTACGAAAGGTCGTGCGCACAGAGGGTCACATGCAAAGGGGGAGCACGCAAAAGGAGGAGCGTGAGAACGGAAGGTCATGCACATAGAGGGACGCGCGCAAGTGGGAGCGAGCACAAGGAGGAACGTGCCCACAGAAGGATGGGAGCACAGATGGACGCACACATGAGGAATGTGCGCACGTAAGGACGTGCACACAGAGGGATGCACGCAAGGAGAAGCACCCACAACATGGAGGAGAAGTGGGAAATAAAAGAACGCAGGAGAAAATCCGAGGAGAGAATAATCGTAGGAAAAATATAGCGAAATAATAGAGGAGAGAGAAAATCGTAGGAGGAATTCCCGTGAGAGAATATGGAAATGAAGGAGCGTTTGAGGTCCTATTTACAATGGTTATCCGGTTATTCGAAGATCGTAGCCACCGTAATTACTAATTGCAGATTGATTTTATGATGTATTATGCACCCATTATTTCATTAATTATATTAAACGCAGACCGGTTCTATTTTTGGATACGTAATCCCCCTACTACAGGTGGTTACGCAGGCGGTTGCGTGGTTGGTTACTCATGTAACCGACGACGGCGATCGCCGGGAGTGCGAACAGTTGACTGAGGATTGACTAGCGTGGAAACTATCCGTCGGGGAAAATTCGGCCGATGAAGGCCGACCTACAGTGAGATCTTGGCCGAGGGCCGGCGGCGACAGGGCCGCCCATCGTAGGACGTCCACAGAGGTGAAAATGTCGGAAGGTTGGCTGCCCCCATGATAAAGGGGGTGGGGGGGGGGGGGGGGGGATCTGGCGGCCCGGAGGCCGCCCGATCGAGGAGGCCAGATGCGGCGGGGTGTCCTGAAGGACGCCCACCCTCTACAAAAGAAGTTGTCGTCGCCTGGATCTGGGCAGCCAAGAGGTCGCCCGATCCGGGAGGTCAGAGTGCGGGGTGGAGGTGCCCCGCCCTGCAGCATAAAGGGCCGCCGCCCGGATTTGGGCGGCCAGGAAGCCACCCGATCCTGGCTGCTAGAGGGCGGGGCGGCGTCCCGTCCTCTGCAGCAAATGGGGCCGCCTGGATCTAGGCGGCCGGGAGCCGCCAGATCCAGGCTGTCAGATGGAGGGTGGCCGAAAGGCCGCCCGCCTTCCAGGAAAACACGTGCTGCACGCGGCCCGCTGTCACACGCGAGTGCGCGCGGCCTGGGGCCACGCATGGTTCCAGACCGCACGTGGTCGGCCACGCGCAGGCCTACATGCGATCAGGCAGGGCCGCCCGCCTACATACTTCCGCGCGGCTGGAGAGTCCTGGAAAAAAATGTAAGTGTGTTTCTCGCAGGTGCGCGAGAGGTCTATCCCGCCGTTCGATGAAGCGCGAGTGTATACAGCCGTTAGATATAATTTTTTTTCGCTGTGCTTCGACCGTTCCATGCAGAGCGAGTGTATCCCGTCCGTCTCGCGCACCTGAGAGAAACGCACCTATAATTCTCTCCTGCATAGGTGGGAGTTGGCACGTGCGGCCGGGCAACGGTTCTTGTTCGAGGCGGTTCTGCGTGCGTGGATGCATGCGGGTCCCACGAACGGTCGAGATTAGAGCGGACTAGTTCAGCAACCACCGCCCTGATTTCATCATCTTCTTCTTCTGTAACGCTGAAGAGCTTTTTCTGGCAGGCATTCGGGTTGTCTGCTTCTTTCTTCTTGGTACAGTTCTAATTCTATTCGGCCTTTCTTAATACTTAGTCTTCTTTGTTACGGCCTTTCCATTTAGAAGCGGCGCAAGGGAAGCGTCTCCGTTTCTTCTTCTTCTTGGTCCAATTTTAAATCTCTTCATCTTCACCCACTTACACAAACACTTCTTTCTTCTTGGTACAGTTCTAATTCTATTCGGCCTTTCTTAATATAGTCTTCTTTGTTACGGCCTTTCCATTTAGAAGCGGCGCAAGGGAAGCGTCTCCGTTTCTTCTTCTTCTTGGTCCAATTTTAAATCTCTTCATCTTCACCCACTTACACACACACTGTTTAATAAAGTTGCCGACTTTGAGTGTATTTTGCAGATGGAGGACATTGCTGAAACTTATAGTGTAGATGACGCCCTGATTTCGTTGGGATTCGGCAAGTTCCAAACCCTAGTGCTTTTTTATTCTGGGGTGGCGTATGCTGCAGAAGCCATGGAGGTGATGATTCTGTCTTTTATCGGCCAAGCGGTTCAATCTGAGTGGAACCTTTCTCAGTATGAGAAGAGTCTTATTTCCAGCTCAGTGTTCGCCGGAATGCTCGTCGGAGCTTCTACTTGGGGTATTGTTTCAGACAACTACGGAAGGAGGCAAGTGTCTTTTTTCCATTGATGCTTTCTCATTTTCTTTGCATTTTGTTGGTTTATTTGATTGTTTTTGCCGATTTATCTTGATTTTCTGAAATTTATAATGGATAAACACACATGCATTAAATCAATTTCTAGTTCACCTACGAAATATGTAGCTGGTGCAGTTTCATTTGCTATCGTAGTGGTGGAAGCGGCGGCGTTCTTTCTTGGAGACCTCCATTTGCCTGCCACAGGGCGCCTTTTGCTACTGGAATGGAGCTGCACGGGTGCCCCAAACGATGGAAGATAAAAAGAATTGACTGATTGGTGACAATTCACCTTTAAATGCATACTAACCAGTGAAAATTCAATTCTTAGAGCTGTTCTTGTTAAGTTGTTATGACATTGCTACAAACACTGATTACTAATAAGATATTTTATTGGGTGCTCTGCCTTTTGTTAAATACGGGTAAAAATGAGTATGGTCAAATCTTTGATGTATGCATTTGAAGCATGTGAGAACATTGAGTTCTGTCAAATTGATTAGCTTAGGTTTGGGTTACAATATATGTTAAATCTAGGCTCTGTTTGGGTAACTGTTATGTTTTAGTGGTGGTTGTGTGAAACTGTGATTGTAAATGCAGTGTTGACAATTTACCTGCATTTGGGATAATTTTATGGGTCAAAATTTCATTTTGTAATATGGGGGCTTGTGATTGCTAGTTAACGTATGACTACACTCACATGACTGTGGCATGACTACACTCACATGACTGTGGTATGACTACACTCACATGACTGTGGTATGACTACACTCGCATGACTGTGGTGACGTTTTGGCCTAAAACTTAATTTTGGGAAAGTAGCGTCCGTGACTGCACCAACCCAAATGCTACTTATGTTTTTCGTATCTTCGTTCACAATTGCCATCACTCTCCCAATAAAAAACCTAAACTATCGAGGTCAACTTGGCCCATAACAATCCACATTTACCTTATAGGCATTGTGATTTAGAAAATCATCATTTTTGCCAACATATTAAAAGAAGAATCATCCTTAAAAATTTAATTCAGTTTTAAATCTGAAAGCTCTTTTTCAGGAAGGGTTTCCTCTTTACAGCACTAGTGACTAGTGGTGCTGGTTTTCTCAGCACGTTTTCTCCCAACTACATTAGTTTGCTAATCCTTCGATTTTTTGTTGGCGTCGGATTGGGAGGTGGACCCGTTCTTTTCTCTTGGTTTCTTGAGTTTGTTCCTGCTCCTAGTAGGGGTTTCTGGATGGCGTTCTTTTCCTTTTTCTGGAGTATAGGCACAATCTTGGAGGCTTTACTAGCATGGGTATGATCTTTTTCACAATGTCAACTGAAACACCCCCTTTTTGATTCATTTATTTTTGTTATTGTATATCACATTTTTGTGAAAATATTAGTAATCATCTACTGCATACATTTGTTTGTTTTCCAAGAATACCATAAGAACTAGTTCAGTATGTAAATTGCATACATCTGTTTGTAGTTTTATCAGTTTTTTTTTTGCCGGAGACTCTTTGATGCACTTATTTTACTGATTAACTTTTGTCATGTGAGCAAGAGATGTCTGCCACTCATTCACTGCATTTTGCCGAATTCTGGAAGGTAGTACTGGTTGCCACGAGTAATCCTTGCTCGATTTGTCAATTTTGTCAATGAGAAGGCCACAATTGTTCACTTCATAGATGTTAGAATCCAAACATCAAACATAAAACTAATCGGTTGGAGGTGGGGAGCCCCATGATCTATATTAAATGCTCGAGGCTATATTTGTTTCCCACTGTGGGACTATATCATCACTCCTCCCTCACATGCACAGTTTTTGGTCTCTAACATCTGGATTATTATTATTTTAGGTGACTTTGAATGAGCCTACAGATTTAACTTGCTATGATGCCATATTAGAATTCAAGAATCCTACCTAAAACCAATTGGTTGGAGGTTTAGATCCCTGGGATCTATATTAAGTGATCGAGGCTGTATCTGTTTCTTGACGTGAGACTATTCTAAACAATGATTTTTTGTTGTTGTTGGAAAAACACATTGCAGCACAGGATATGTATGATATCCCTGCCATTCAGTAGAAATTTGTTTTACTGAAGTTTTGACTGAAAATTCCTACTGAATGCTTCATTTATTGGTCCACTTTCACAAATTGGCTATTTCAAGTTCATGTATGATACAGAAATACATTCTCCAAACTTCAAATAATGATGTTAATGCTGATGAGTCACTGCTTTTCACTGTTTGTATGCAGGCAGTCATGCCAACATTAGGATGGAGGTGGTTGCTAGCACTATCATCTTTACCATCATTTCTGCTACTTATATTTTATAATAATACCCCTGAATCACCAAGGTTTCTCTGCATGAAAGAAAGAAAGTACGATGTTGTGCATGTTTTGGAGAGCATAGGCAGAATGAACAAAAAGTTACTTCCTTCCGGTGAGCTTGCCTTTGATCGTAAAGAGGGCGTTGATGAGCTCGATGCGAGTGCTGGTGATTTCGGAGGCATTCATGAGGAGGAAATGCGCAAAAATGAAACTTCTTTTGTTCGGTATTACGCATCTAAGTTTCGGTGTATCAATACCCTCTATAAGCTTTTGTCACGGAAGCTTATAAGAGTAACTCTTCTCCTGTGGATGGCCTTTTTCGGGAATGCTTTTACATATTATGGAGTGATTTTATTAACCTCGGGGCTAAGTGGTTCGGATAAAAGTTGCCGGAAAATAAAGCTCTTTGTGGGCAGCAAAGAAGGCCCCAATCGTTATGAAGATATTTTTATCACTAGCCTTGCAGGTGAGGTGCTACAAATCTTTTTCTTATATTTCTATTAGATTTTCCTTGTTAATATTAAGAATAACACCTTTGTTTGGGAGACCGACGACGGCTGTGAATGCAGTTATGAAAAACACAAGTTGCGTTTGGGCTGGGTTGGTGCTGTCACAAACACTGTTTTTGGCCAAAATGCCACATAAATCATACAAATTTTTTTTGCGGTTGTGAATGCCCAAACCTTAGTAAGTGGTATTCAGGTGAAAAAACTGTCACGAAAGTTTCAAACACAGGTAAACTATCACAACTGTGATTACTACTACATTTTCGCACTGCCACCACTCGAATGTCACAAATGTTTCAAACCGAGCCTAAATGTTTAAAAAATTTTATTTTTTGATTTTTCACTGTTTACAGAGGTTCCAGGACTTATTTTATCAGCTGCAATTGTGGACAGAATTGGTCGAAAACTTTCAGTTGCAGCCATGCTGTTTGTAACTTTTGCCTTCTTGATTCCGTTGGTATTTCATCAGAAAGAAGTTCTTACAACCACAGTTCTTTTTTGTGCTCGGATATGCATAACAGGAAGCATCACCACTCTTTCTATATATGCTCCAGAGGTTAGTATATGGAATGCCAATCTTCTTCATGTTTGTTGCAACGTTATCTTTGTTGCGGGTCACCCGGTCTTTCCCCGCTCCGGGAAAATCGGACCACCTTAGCAAAAAATTGGACCGGGTGCGCAAACAGTCAAAGTAAACAACAACAAATGACAAAAAGTTTTTTGATGTGAAAAACTCAGAAAGGGTGAAATATGTCGAGATATATTTAATATTGGTAACTGGTCATTAACGGGTTGATTTGGAACCGTTAGGCATCCAATAACCCGTCGTCAGGGATTTAAGGTTACGACTATAAATACCCCTGCTGGGGGGCAACATGGAGGTCGTTCCAAACTTGACGGCCACATGGGATGCTTCGAGCGCATTAACATTCTCGAAGTTCTTGTTTTATGCGCGCTAGCCCCCTCGCCCGTAGCTGCCGTTCACTAAACTCCAGTCGCTCGATTCTGGAGGTCTAAGGGTCTGTTTGGCTAAGCTGTGGCTGTGCAAGAAGCAGTGGTGAGAAACAGTGGTGCAGAAATCAGTTGTTTTGCAGTGGTGGAAAAATTTATGAAACTGTTTGGAAAACTGTATTTGAAGTGTTGTATGAAACAGTGGTGCAGAACTAAATAATAATGAAAATTAAAAAGTTCGCATAATTTATGATGTTCAACTTAGAATTAACAATTTGTTCGACATAACTATTTGTGATACAGAGTTGTGATTGATTCACGAGCGCCTCGAAAGACCCGCAATAAAAATTATTAAACATTAAAATGTTAATACATTAATAATATGTTAATATAAATTTTAAAAATTAATATATTAACGTTTTAATTAATTATCGGGAGACACGCCTGGAGTGTGCGGGGAGAGAAAATGCACGTGGAACGTGCCATCGAGAGACCGTTACCTGTTTGCACGCTCGGACGCTTGCGGGCTAAGGCGGCCAAATAGCCCGATCTGCCGAAGGCCCCGAACGGACCGCAACAATTATATTAGCATTTTAATTAATTAACAAAAAATTTAAATGCAAATATAATTTATTTAATACTACTTAATTATGTTATTAATATAAATTTATATAATATAAATTTATATAATATAAATTATTATCATTATATCTTTATACTATAAATTATTATCAATATAATAAATATAATATAAATTATTAATATATTATTTTAAAAAATAAATAAATTTTTTTATAACAGCGCTGCAGCCCAGAAAAAGGGCTGCAGCGCTGCCTGTCGCGGGTCCCCACCCGGGGTAGGTAAATTGGCCGTGGCAGCCTTGCCACCGCCATTGCCCCTTCCTGTTTGGCGGAGCGGCACAGAAATCGGCCGCATGCCGCTGCTGTGCCGCTCCGCCAAACAGGCCCTAAGTCACGCCGCTTGGAAGGAAATCGATCCGTCATTTTTTCCTCGATCGTGATTTCCTGCGCCGACCAAGAGGAAGACGACCTCTGTCATTGTTGTAGGAGGTTGCTCGCCTCCGCCGCTTCTTCCCGCCGTTGATCCAGATCGGAATTTTTTCAGTTCCCGCGCGCTGCCGCTGTTCCAGATTGGGAATAAGATTTCCCGTTGCTTCTTTGTCTAGCGCCACCGCAGGGATTGAATCGTTGTTTCTCGCGGGAAGGAAAATCTGTCGATGTTCCTTCTCCCGTGCGCCATTCCTGGATTTGAAAAGGAGTTTCTTCCCGTTGCCGATCGCTGGGAATAACGATTTTTTCATCGCCGTTGGATTTGTGGAATCCCGTTGCTGGAGGATCGAGAAGAAAACGCCCTGCCAGGTCTATCTTTCTTGCCCTAGCAAAAAAGTTTCGCCGCCGCCGGAAAAGGTTGATCTCGCTCCAGGAGTCCTTGTTGCAGATCCAGTTGACTGTGGATCTGGATAGAGTCGCCGCTGTGCTCTTCTGCCGAACATATCTGCGCGTGCTTACAGATCTCTGGGTTTCTTCCTCTATCGTGTGCTGCCCTAGAGAAGTTTATCCTGTCGCCGCCTAGGAAAGATTGCTTTGATCAATTTCTATTGGTGGAGAAGCTTGTGTGGGGCTCAACTTCATTTTCAAAATAAATTTTTGGATTGTATCTGAAGGCTTCATCGTCTCCGCGGCTCAGGTGACCTTTTTCTAATTTTTTTTGTTTGTGCTTTAATTTCCCAGTGGAACCCAGAAATTTGGAAAGAGACAATGTCCAAGGGTAATTCTCCCGTCCCGATGATCGTGTTGGAGAAATTCTCCAACTTAGAGTTTAGTGCCTGGAAGCAGAACACACAGTTCGACATGAAATATTTGAACATCTTTTACACTGTGTAGTCCGATTTTGAGTCTTTTAAAGGAGGAGAGGATGAGAAACACTGGATCAACGACGAAAATTTCTGTCGTGATTACCTCCTCAATTGTCTCTCCAATAGACTGACTGAGACGTACAATAAGATGAAAACCACAAAGGAGATCTGAGACTCACTGGAGGAGTCGTTCATAGAGGAAGAGAACATGTCCAAGATGCACCTGGTGGACAAGTTCATGACCTTCACCTTCACTGAAGACAGAGAGATACTTCTTCAAGTTGTAGAATTTGAGTCTCTCGTTGACAAGATAAACAGTGAGAACATCCCTTTGTCAGATGAGTTTGTTGCAGGAGCCATCATTTTCTAGCTTCCATCGACATGATACTCTTTTAAGACGGAGATATATCAGAAGAAAATACAAGTCAGTCTGAAAGACCTTAAGCCTTCATCTGGATTGAGGATGAGAAGCGGACTAGGCACGCTATGGAGACGGTTCGCAAACATAACTCTGCTGCTAACATGGTCACACACCCTAAGCGTAAGCCTAAGCCTGAGAAGATTAGACCGCCGAGCAGTCCACCCGCAGTTGCTGACACTAACAAGAAGATTAAGAAGTTCAAATACAAGTGCTACAATTGCAATAAGTGAGCTCACTGTGCTTTTGAGTGCAAGCAATCCAAAAGAGGTGAATCCAGCATACCGAAGACTGATAATAAGACAAATATGATTTATCATACCGCGCCTATCAACTTTGTTGTCATGGTTGGAAAAGAAAAGGTTAGTACTGAGTGATGGCTAGATTCAGGTGTTACTTGTCACGTCTGCAACAATTTTGTGCTTCTGAAGGATGTCACTGCAGTAGAAGAGACCGTTACTGTTGCTAATGGTGGAGTAGCTGACGTCCTGAAGGTGAGAAATGCAACATTACTGTTCTCCTCAGATAAAACTCTAATTTTGAAAAATGTTAAATTTATATCTTCATTAACTGCTAATTTAATTTCAATTAGCCTGTTATGCGATGTTGGTATGTCGTTTAACATTAGTGGTGGTAGAATAACTTTAATGATTCACTCACATTATTTTGGTTGTGTTTATGTCGTTAATAAGATGTATAAATTGAGTATAGCAAACGAAGTAGTAAACCGAACTAGTTCAAATCTGATAGATCCTATGACTTTACATGCACGACTAGGACACATGAACTATAGAACACTACCGTTGCTAGATAAAACTCACAATATTCCCTTACACACAATAGTCAAGTTTGATAAATGTGAGATTTGTGCTCAGAGCAAGATAACTAGAACATCTTTTAGTCACGTTTATAGGAGCATACAATTGCTAGAGTTAATACATTCTGACATTTGTGACTACAAAAGTTTTGTCACAAGAGTAGGTTAGAAATATCTGATAATTTTTATCTACGACTACTGTAGATTCAGTCGCATTTATCTTCTTAAATTCAAAAATAAAGTTTTTGAAAAATTTAGTATATTCAAAAATAGTGTTGAAAATCAACTTAACATGAAAATAAAAAAATAAAAAGACTAAAAAGTGATGGATGAGGAGAACATGTCTCGGGGGAGTTTAGTTATTTTCTTGCCAGCAATGATATAATCCCTGAAACCACCGTCTTATACTCACCACAATCCAACGGCATCGCGAAGAGGAAAAATAGAATTTTAACAGAAATGTTAAATTCTATGTTGCTGACTGCTGGAATGCTTGCGGACTATTGTGGTGAAACCGTTCTCACGTCAAATCACATTCTTAAAAAAGTTCCTCTTGCAAAATTGAAACACACCCTATGAGCTTTGGTTTAAGAGATCTTCTAAATTTGATAATCTTAAGAGCTAGGGCTTCATCGCTTACGTTAGGATACCTGACTATATGAGAGATAAGTTTGGACCTAGGACATACACATGCGTCTATCTAGAATGTGCAGAAGATAGTGTTTGCCTTTTTGCAGAAACTCACTGACATGTTTGTAATTTTGTTTTGTAGATTTATCCAACCTCGGTGAGGAGTACGGGTTTCGGAGCGGCGAACTCGATGGGTAAAATCGGCGGAGTAGTGTCTCCCCTGGTGGCTGTCGGCTTGGTGGATGGCTGCCAACAGGCTGCAGCTGTTCTTCTCTTTGAAGCTGTGATCTTCATCACAGTGCTGGCTGTAGTCTTTGTCCCTCTTGAGACCAAGGGCTCTAAGTTGAAAGATTCTGTATAGAACCCAACTGGATCTCTATAAGCTACATTGTTTTTATTTTCCATTTTTTTAATATTGAAATCATGAATTTGGAATCCTTCTGCACATCATTTTCAGCTGTAACTGGGAGCATATTTGTGGGTTTTATGGTGTAATAATAAACTGATTAATAATTAGTAAGTGGTAAAAGTATTCTCAGCACTTTTGAGAGTCTTTTATCTGTTATTTTCATGTAGGAGCAAAATAGTTGGTGCAATATTATTGAGTATGATAAATATTTTAGCCTTTTTATTGACATTGCTCAAGTTATGATTTTGATAATTATGATGGGAATATTTTTATTTTAGCCTCTTGCAAAACATGGATGATAAGATTTGCCTACATTTCACCTTTATGGTTGAACCCTTCTCCGGACCCTCATTGCATGGGGATGCTTTGTGCACCGGGATGCCATTTTTACTTTTTATTGAAATTTATGCATTGAACTATAAATCATTGGTTGTATGTGGAGGAAGTTGGGATATTTGTATATTAAATGCATAAAATTACCTAAGTTTCTCATTGTATTCTGAACAAGCTCATGCGCACTGTTTTTTACTGTTGGTCTGCGATTATTGTTATTATTATTTATAAAATTTGGCAATGTTGGTGTTGGTTATATTGATTATAAGTAGAGAGGTTTAATTTATATTAAATGCATAAAGCTACATTAGTTCTCAAAAGTGGGATTATATTATCTCAATACTTTTTTTATCCACAATTTGCTTTCCTAATTAAGATTTAAGAACATTTTGATTTACTCATTCTTTATTGTTAATTGAGAAAAAAATGATATTCATTTTAATTAGTTATTATGAAGTGAACAAGAAGCCTTCTTGTTATTTGTTATCTAGTTTGGTGGTGGTGGTGGTTTTTTGTATCCATTTTATGAGGCGATTTGAACCTCCTATGTGCGAGAATGAAGTCACCTCTTGAGGATCCGCACTTACGGATTGTTCTTAGAATTCACATAGGGTTATTTGTGCTCCGCCTCGATAGGATGACATTACACGAGCACATACACGGTCGTAGATGAGAACTGAGAAGATACCATCGAGAGGCAGAAAATGGGTGCGACATTAGGCTTCGTATGCGAGCCCATCCATGCTAATATAACTCTTGCCCAAACACGATTAACTGATAAGTTTTGAAACATTATTGTGTTTTACTGCTTGTATATCCCGAAAGAAAGAATGAATTAATTTCTCTTATGAGTCACATTACATGTCTAGGCGCCCGGATGGAGCTTAACTCTCTGAAATATAGTCACAACTATAATTCTAATGTTGTGCACAAAGTTGTTATGGCCGTTTCAATGATTTGAGCCATCCAAGCACGAGTAGGATGTCGCTCAAATTAAGATCGAATCGAGTCCATTTTTCGTCCAACAGGCACATAGCATGAATTTTGACCCAGTGAACTAAATTAATCAACAATAGGAGGGAGTAAAACAGAAAAACAGCCTTGTGATGCAATGATGGAGAGCATATGCCCATAATTCTGGTTCTTTAATGTGTACCAAACTAAATGCAGCAGGACATGCAAATGGTTGCATTAGTTTAATGAACAATTGAAGGCCATCACCAGACTCCAAAAACTCACATGCAGTGTGCTTCCAAATGGGAATATAATGTATTACTATTAAATAACCCAAATCCATACCTAATTTTAATATGGAATCTGAATTCTGCATTCAAGTTCTTTAATCCACCACCATATATACTGTTGTAAAGTTATAAGGAATCACACACATTATATGTAAAATTGCTAAATTACATGCTGCTCTACACTGTTTTTTTTAATTACAAATACCTTCCATGTGTTTATACTTCATAGCAAGCACACGTAAAAAAAATACCCCGCTAGAGCGGAGTCTAGGGGGTATATATGTTTACGCTTGCGTATCATGAAATGGGAACTTACAAAGGTCTTTTTTTTATTTTAAAAGATCATTAAGAGATACATCTTATAATTATGCTAACATGTATCATGTTAATTTTGTTTTAGCTTGTTAGAGCAAGTGTTGTAGTGTGTTATTTTTCTATCATATCTTGTTACAATAACTATTCGTTTATTTCTTGTGTGTTATTGTAGCTGCTATCCTGTTTTCAATGAAAAAAAGTCAATGGGGGAGGGGGATTTCTAACTTGGAAATAGGAGGATATTTATTACTATAAATTTTCTCTTTCATCAGGCCTTCCCAACCATTTGCTGGAGTTAAATCTCTTCCTGGAAGAGAGAGAGAGAGTAAACACATCTCAAAGCATTTTGAGATGTGTGTGAGCATCTACACAGACCGTTGGATGGCCGTCACCAGAAAAAGAAAACTAGTTTTAAACATAAAAGCGGATAAGGCTCCTTTGGTGAGCTCGAGGCATTCACAAATGAAAGTTCATATCTACCGCGTTCATGACCATCATTGTGGTACCAAACGGAGCCTTAATGGATGAATATTCAAGCAAACATTTAGTTTTTACGTGTACAATATTTTTGGCTATGTGCACGTACCCCATTAATATGCGCACAACATAAATTTTGTTTGCAGGTCAATTTGTTATATAAACACATTAAATTTTATTTGCAGGTCAAATTGCTAAATAAATACAATAATAAAGTTTTGAGTTTTTTTTTGTTTCAAATATAAAGGTTTTCTTAACTTGTGCATTTCAAACAAACAAAAAAACAAATAATATATAAAACAAAAATCTCAAATAATTTCCACCGATATAACTCCAAATTTGTTGTTAGTGTTGTGACACCTCACGCATGGACTCAGACCGTCCGGATCGCGCCACGTCCGCGATCCATGACCACCTCTTATTATGGAAATTGCATTAAATGGAAAGGCTGATTTTTCGGGAGATATTAGGGGTTATTCATAATCTAGGCCGATCATTAATTTGGAATCTCATCTATTATGGCAAGGGTCATTCATGGCCGGCTGGCCTCCTTCTTTGTTTGGCCGGCGCCATCAATGAGAACCATTGATGGCGCTCTCCTTTCTTGTTAGGAGAGGGGAGGTATTATCCTATATAAATGCTTGAGGGGGGCTGCTACAAACATATAGAAGAACCATTTCGGATCACCACCATCAACCACCAAGCAAGAATCAGAGAGGAATCCAGCTTATTTTTGACCACCAGTGAGGAGTGTGAGAGCAGGTTCTGTGGAGGCGGTTTCCAGTGGTGGCGGCAGCGAGCGGACCTCGTCAGTGCAGGAGGATCAGAGGCAGCGACAGGCGTGTTGCAGCGACGATCTCCAGGAGGCATCGAGAGGTGTTCAGGTGGCGGCAGCGGCGACAGCTCCAGTTCAGACCAGGCGCGGCGGCGGCAGCAGACGTGCTGCGGCAGAGGCGGCGCATCGGGCTCAACTCAGGCGGAGGCAGCTTTGTCCAGCGGCAGCAGGCAGCTCCAGGAGGCGGCGATAGTAGGAGGATTCAGCTGGAGGCGGCTCTGTCTAGCGGCGGCAGTGAGCTCCAAGCGGGGACAACGGTACAGGAACATGCAGATCCATCAGGGAAAAAGAACAAGGGTTGTCGCCCGGCGACATCGACACCGCCCGGCGGTATCGGTTCTTCAGGATTTGGGTTCTTTGGTTTTCCTTTGTTGTTCGACCGTATTTGTTTGGTCTCTGGTTGTATCTGTGTAACCTCATCAGTGTTTTAGTGGATCTTTCTGGCGTGCTCTCCCCATGGAGTAGGAGTCCCAACTCCGAACCACGTAATTATTTTGTCGTCTGGTTGTGATTGCTTGAACTTAAATTTCGTTTATCATATTAATGCTCAGACTAGCTTCTGTTGCTAGATCCGCGGCGAACCACCGTAGTCGCGGATTCTTTCCCAATTTCATAACAATTGGGCGGCGAACCACGGTAGTCGCGGATCCGGTCTCCCCGTGCATTGTTATGAAAATGAGACTGGATCCGCAACTACGGTGGTTCGCCGCGGATCTACCAACGGAAGCTAGTCTGAGCAATAATATGATAAACAAAATATAAATCCAAGCAAGCACAATCAGACGACAAAATAATTACGTGGTTCGGAGTTTGGGCTCCTACATCCACGGGGAGAGCGCGCCAGAAAGATCCACTATAAAACTGATGAGTTTACAAGATACAACAAGAGAAAACAAAAAACACTGAAAAGAGAACACTATCTATCTTCCCCGCTGGAATCACCGCCTGCTTACGCCGCCTGATGCCGATCCCACCTGGATCTGCCGCCTGAAGTCGCCGAACGCATGGAGTCAACTTCTGGAGGCCGGACGGATGTCGCCTCGCCTGAGGTGACCGGATGCGCCGCCTCCGTTAGCTCCGCCTGTATTGCCGCCTCTGCGCCTACTGCCGCCGTCGCCGCGCCTGATTCCGCTGAATCTCTGGGGCCTACTGCAGGTGGCAGACCGGATGTCGCCTCGCCTGAGGTGACCGGATGCGCCGCAACCTTGCGCGCCAGATGCCGCCGCCTGCTGCCACCGTTCGCCGGAAGAACCGCCTGAAAAGCTCAAAGCTCTCCCTCTTTGAATTCTCACTAGTGTTGTATATTTCGAATCATTCATCATGGCAAAGGGAGGCTGACCCCTATTTATAATATGATCAAGAGTCATCAATATATGAAGATGAACACATATGGAGGGGGTTGCCAAAACAAGACTCAACCAAATAGGAAGAACATCCCCTTGCCGCCTGCTGCCTCCGCCTGAGTTGAGCCCGATGCGCCGCCTCTGCCGCAGCACGCCTGCCGCCGCCACCGCCACCGCGCCTGGTCTGAACTTGAGCTGTCGCCGCCGCCGCCTGAACACCTCTCGATGCCGCCTGGAGATCGCCGCTGTAACACGCCTGTCGCCGCCTCTAATCCTCCTGCACTGACGAGGTCCGCTCGCCGCCGCCGCCGCCGGAAACTGCCTCCACAGAACCTGCTCTCACACTCCTCACTGGTGGCCAAAAATAAGCTGGATTCCTCTCTGATTCTTGTTTGGTAGTTGATGGTGGTGATCCGAAATGGTTCTTCTATATGTTTGTAGCAGCCCCCCTCAAGCATTTATATAGGATAATACCTCCCCTCTCCTAACAAGAAAGGAGAGCGCCATCAATGGTTCTCATTGGTGGCGCCGGCCAAACAAAGAAGGAGGCCAGCCGGCCATGAATGATCCTTGCCAAAATAGATGAGATTCCAAATTAATGATCGGCCTAGATTAGGAATAACCCATAATCTCTCTCAAAAAATCAGCCCTCCCATTTAATGCAATTTCCATAATAAGAGGTGGCCATGAATCGCGGACGTGATGCGATCCGGACGGTCCGAGTTCATGCGTGAGGTGTCACAACACTGACAATTTGTATGGTCCATTTTTAATCTCAAGCAAAGGACAACAGTGGGTGACCGAACTCCGACGAACGGCAGGTGTCGTTCCTCTTCCAAACGATGTGCGGAGGAAATGGCGAGGAACGGGCCATTGGCGAGGGTTTCGGGAGAGTTGCGGGAGAATAAAGGAGCGTGGTGTACGCTTAGGTTTAGGGTCGGCGGGGTTGGGTGGTAATAAAAGGATTAATGTTTAATTTCTGATTTTGGTGTGCACATAACCAAAAGTGATGTGCACGTAATATCGCCCTAAAACAAGTGTTTATTGAATGAGCATTTAATCAAAAATGAATCCTTGATCTCTAGAATATTTATTGATAATGGTAAAAGTCAACTTTAAGTAGGGTCTTATGTACTAAACCTCATAAGAAAGAAAATAAGGAAATTGAAAGAATGATATATATAGCTTGTTGAGGATGCAATTCATCCCATTGTATTTCTCTCTTCATTCATTCAAGTTTTCCCTCAATCCTCCACATGAATTATTACCTAATAAAGTACTCTTAAAGCTTTGTTCATAAAGAGGAGTTATGAAAATTAGTGTATCCAAATGAAGACATTGTTTGTGTGTAGAAAGTAGACTTTTATATGGGCTTAGGAAGCTCTATCATGCGTGCGCCCAAACCACTCGTCATTAGCCAAATTTACACCCTCGGTAATAAGGAAAGTTTCCTCCAAGCAAGCGAAATCCTTCCGCACAACAACGGACTTATCTTTTTTGCACATATAATGCATGCACATTAGTCCAAATCCGATTGTTCATCTTCGATAGACACGATTTTTGCCGTGTGACTGGTTGAAAATCCAATCGTATAACAGACTTTACATCGTTTGATTACGAATCGACGGCTTGATTTACTCCCTCACCTAAATATCACGGTGCGTTATCCACACCTACAACAGCAAGGTTAGCAGGCCCAACTGCAACACGGTTCATTACATGGTACACAACTGCAACTGAGGATGATATATTTTATCAGATTTAATATATCACATATTTAAAACTTTGAAAAACTAATATTAGTAAGCCATCTCCAAGCCTAATCATTTACTTGAAATCTTGAATATATGTACTTGTTATTAGCACTTCAGTGTTAGCTAGTCGCACCATTTTTTCTCTTAATTTCTCATGCCTTTTGAAAATACATTTTGTACATGTATTTTTAGGAAAAGTGTTCAACACTAAAGTTGTAGATCTCGACGAGATCTACAACTTTCGTGCTGAACATTTTTCATAAAAATACATGAACAAGACGTACTTTGGAAATACACTAAAATTTCGCGTCTTTTAGAAATACGTCTTGCACATTCATGTACAAGACGTATTTCCAAAAAATGTGAGAAATTAGGAAAAAATGTTGTACGACCAATCAAAACTACAGTGTTAATAAAAAAAGTTTTTAAAAAATATATATATAGAGCCAATAGGAGCACAACGCTACAACCCATAAAATAGAATAATGTGCCGCCATAAATATTGCTGAAAAAGCTGCATTGGATGTTGCAACATAAACTAATTTCTGATGCCGTAAAAAACAATTAATGTAGAGGATTATGACACACAAAATGACAAGACTCCATCCCCATCTCCGTAAGTTCTTAAATATTATGCAGAACCCTCCACTACTCCAGAGCGGTAGCAGAATTCCATGGAGGATTCCGGCAGCTCAAGCAACAAAATCATGGACGTGGTCAGGCTTCGACAGATGCTGAAGCGGTGGAAGAAGAGAAGCAGCAAGAATAGCATCAAGTTACTCAAAAAGACATTTTCTTTCTCAGAAACATCTTCTACTTCTTCTTCTCCCCACTGGGGCGTTCCCAAAGGGTGCTTTGCAGTCTGCGTGGGAGAGGAGATGCAGAGGTTTGTGGTTCCGATGGAGTATTTGAATCACAGAGCGTTTCATCTCCTTCTCCGGGAGGCGGAGGAGGAGTTCGGATTTCAAAACGAAGGTGTTTTGAGAATTCCATGCGAAATTTCCGTTTTTGAAGGGGTTCTTCAGAAGCTTGTGGAGGAGGAGGAGAAGAAGAAGAAGACGGCGGCAGGGCTTCGCCGGCACTGTTCTTCAGAGGCTGGCAGGAATCAATTGCATCACCTCCGCGGGCAAATGTATGGTTGATTGATAGTTTTAGCTGATTTATTATGCTTCAGATTTCTTGGAAAAACGAAAGAATTTTTAATCTGTTTCTCTTTTTGCTCCCTTTCCCTTATTTGCCGTTGCGATCTTATAAGATGGTAATTCAAGGAGACTTTGAATAGCAAAATCATTTTCTTGGAATCAAACAAATGTGTTGGGAAAAAATAGCATGATCCCGATCAGGGCACCTGTAGTGGATTTACAAGCAAGACAAGCACAGCAATAATAAAGTGACACAACAATTTTTAACGTGGAAACTCAATAGGGTGAAAACCACGGGACTATCAGCGTCCACCCTTGAAAGCCTCCACTATAAGGCGTGAAAAAATCACGCACAACAAATTACAGGGCTTTCACCACCGCCACATACACAAGGCACAATTTCCACCACCGATCCACAACGGATCACCACCACCTACACAAGGTACTAGTTCCACAAAGGAATACAAAAATCTCACCTTGCCAACGGATTGAAAAATCCGTTCCGAATGCCGCAAAGGAGAAAGGCTACACAAGTCCCTTCTTCTTTAGAATCCGACGATCCGATATTCGATACTCTTCTCCAAGATCTTCTCTTGATCTTCCTCCACTCAAATCTCTCTTGGAATGGATGTCTTTGGCCTTGGAATTGGCTTCCATTTATAGGCCCCAAAGAAAAGCTACCTTACTCCAAAACTGGTGGTAGGTGTTACCTAACACCTAATTTGGTGGTAGGTGCTACCTAATTTGGTGGTAGGTGCCACCTAACTCCGAATGGTGCTCATTTCAGCTCGTTTATGGAGCGCTGCTCGACGAACCCTGAGCCAGACAGCTCCAACATCGCTCCGGCCTCCAAACATAAACTTGTAACATCACGAGCAGCTACAAGCGTGCCCGGTGGTTTTTTACCGACTCGTATGGGAACCACACCCTAACAAACTCCCCCTTCACATCGAGTCGGGAGAAACCGCCATCCCGGCGATTCTCACACATGTCTCAAACTTCCCTCGGGTCACTACCTTGTCAGCATGTCCGCCCCATTATCATCGGTGTGAACCTTTAGTAGCTCGAGCTCCTTCTTCTCCACAACATCACGTATCCAATGATATCGTGTGTCGATGTGTTTCGACCTCGAATGGAACATGGAGTTCTTTCCCAAGTGGATGACACTCTGGCTGTCACACAGCAACATATAACGATCCTGAGTGAAACCAAGTTCTCTGACAAATCTCTTCATCTAGAGCAACTCCTTTCCTGCCCCAGTTACAGCAATGAACTCAGCCTCTGTCGTTGACAGTGTCACACACTTCTGCAGTCTCCATGCCCACGAAACTGCTCCCCCTGCAAATAACATCAGGTACCCGGACGTAGATTTTCTAGAGTCCAGATCTCCGGCCATATCAGCATCAGTATAGCCCAGAAGCTCGGGCTTACTGCCTCCAAATCTCAAACTCAGATCTGTCGTCCCCTGCAGGAACCTCAGAATCCACTTCACCGCGCTCCAGTGTTCTTTCCCAGGGTTGGAGAGAAACCTGCTCACAATACCAATAGCATGAGCAATGTCTGGGCGCGTGCACACCATAGCATACATAAGGCTTCCCACTGCAGACGCATAAGGCACCTTCTGCATAGCCTCTTTCTCCTCCGGTGTGTTGGGGCATTGATCAGCGGTCAACTTGAAGTGAGCTGCAAGTGGCGTGCTCACCTTCTTCGCCTGATCCATAGAAAACGTTGCAACACTTTGCGGATATACCGCTCCTGGGATAACCAAATGAATCTGGTGCCCCTGTCCCTGCGAATATGCATCCCCAGAATAGTCTTTGCGGGACCCAGATCCTTCATCTCAAACTTCGAACTCAACTGCCGCTTCAATTCAGTAATGCGCGCAGTGTTCTTCCCGATGATCAGCATGTCATCGACATAAAGTAGCAGAATGACGAAGTCTTCAGGAGCACACTGCTTCACAAATACGCAGTGGTCCAGGGTGGTTTTCGTGAAGTCGATCTCCCCCATAAAAGTCTCGAACTTCCGATACCATTGCCGCGGGGCCTGTTTCAACCCTTACAGACTTTTCTGCAAGCGACATACATATCCTTCTTTACCGCTGATACAGTAGCCATCAGGCTGCTCCATGTACAGCTCCTCTTCAAGATCGCCATGTAGAAAAGCGGTCTTCACGTCCATCTGCTCCACCTCCAAGTCTAGCCTCGCAGCGAGGCCTAGCACAACTCGAATGGAGGACATTTTCACTACAGGCGAAAATATCTCATCAAAATCAATGCCCTGTCTCTGTGCAAATCCCTTTACTACCAACCTGGCTTTGTAACGAGGAGGTGTAGGAGAAGCACCCTCCTTCAACTTGAAGATCCACCTGTTCTTCAAGACCTTCTTGCCCTTCGGCAACCGCACCAGGTCGTAGGTATGATTTGTCCGCAGCGATTGCATCTCCTCTTGCATCGCTGCCATCCAGTGGTGCCTATCCGCGCTCTCTACTGCTTCAGAATAGCTCTCCGGCTCCCCTGCATCAGTTAGTAGAACAAACTCTGACGCAGAATATCTGGCATGCGGATGCCTAGCTCGATCTGATCTCCTCAACACAGGCTCAGGAGCTGGTGCAGGCTCCTCTTCTGTAATGTACAACCCCATATTCGCTGAGCCAGACAAGGGGGCACAATAGTCACAGGAGGGTTAGCCAAAGTGGTCCCTCCCTAAGGAGGATCTCGCCCACAGAAGGCGGAAACGCTCTCGCCGGATGCTATAAGAGAGAAAACGTGGGCCGAGAGCGCCAAGCGCGGGCTGCGCGGAAGCGCTCTCGCCCAAACCAAGCCTCAATCCCGAGAGTTCTCGCTTGGGGCGAGAACGTTCGCGCCACGCCCTGAGCCGAAAGGTCTCGGCATCAGCTCTCGCCGAGTGGGGCCCAGGGTCTTTGGAAGAATGTCCTAATTGCCCTCAGGAAAAATTACTTCAGTACCCTCAGAAAAACAGCGGATTTTGGATATTGGCAGACCAACCAGGGGCTTTTCAGTAAATTCAGGACAGCAAAATGCTATAAATAGACCCATAAGGGCTCCTTAGAAAGCAAGCTATCATTGTCTCCGGAATTCTAGTGCTTTCTGAGGAGCTCCTAGCCCAGCTTTGACTTTGGAGGGGAAGCTCTCAGAGATCTTCCGGGTGTGAGGTGGGACCTCCCTGCTGAGGCTTTTGGGTCAGTCTTAGGTCCTTAGAATCCAGTCAAGGGGTGAGACTTGAGAGAAGTAGGTTTTGGCTGCACCCCTTTTTCTTCGAACTTCAGTTGAGGTCATATTTGACTTCAACAGTTCTGGTGCGGTGAGCGTGGAAGGCAGCCGATTCAAGAAAGCCTTAAGTTTTGTCCCATGACTGGAGGTGAAGGTGAAGGGTCAGGTTCTGGAGGCTCCCCCACCCGGGGAGAGGAAGCAACGAAGAGGATGCTGGATGAGTTCAGGCGAGAGGTTCTGCAGACGATCAGCTTGGCCTTTTCGGTGAGAGGCGAGTGGGCCACCCCTCAGATCCCGATAGAAGAGGTTCCGCTCTTGGGCGAGAACGCCCCAGGGCAGCGCCCAGGAAAGGAGGTCCCGGGCGAGGCTGGCGAGAGAGATATGACGGCGCGGGAGCTATTCCCAGGCCAGAGCCAGCGCCCGGGCAAGGAGGCATTGACAGAGCCTGGCGAGAAGGAGGCGGCGGTGCGGGAACTCTTCCCAGGGCACGGTCTCGCGGATCGGGCGAGCCAGCCGAGGCCGCGAGACGTGCCCTCTCGCCAGGCAGGGGGCGAGAGCCCATTTAGCGAGCTCATCATCTCGGCTCCGGTACCGGAGGGGTTCCGGGAGCCCGACATGTCCTACTACTCAGGGAAGGATGACCCGGTGCAGCACGTACAGTGGTTTGAAGACGTTGTGTCCATAAGACAGATGACAGATGCCTTCAAGTGCCGACTGTTCGCCATCACGATGAAGGAGAAGGCTCGGGACTGGTTCCACCAGTTACCAGCAAGGTCAATATACTGTTTTGAAGATCTGCGGAGAAGTTTCCTGTTAAGGTTCTCAACCTCAAAGAAGCGGAAGAATGAAGCGGAGTGTCTGTTTGCGGTGAGGCAGAGGCCGGATGAGACGTTGGGTCACTATGTCGACCGGTTTCAGGAGGAGATCCTTCTGGTCCAGGAGGTTCCAGGGTACGCGCTGATGCTGGCCTTCACCCTGAGGCTGAGACCAGGATTCTTTAGCATGGAGTTGAAGAGGATGCCCCCCCTCTCCTTTGAGGAGCTCATGGAGAGGGCGGCAAAGGAGATTGATTTCGAGAGAGCAAACCCAGCATTCGCCAGGAAGTTGGCCAAGCTAGCAGAGGATGACGGGAAGGAACCAGCAGCGGGAGACAGAAGGAACCGAGAGAGCAGAGGGAGCTGAGGGAAGAAAGGAGAAGGGAGGAGCCCCGAAGGTTTGGGCAGCAGCAGGGTTGGGGGCCCGGGAGCCAGTCAACCGGTTGGGTTGGAGGCCCCAGGAAGGTCGCCCCCAAGGCCCAGGAGAAGGCTTTCGGGGGAGAGATAACCTGCGGGAGCCCCGGAGGTTCGATCGACCGGCATGGAGGCAGGAGCCGAGGGATCGTCCCCCGCCACCGCAGGAGGCCATGGAGGTAGGAAGGGGAGAGGAGCAGCCATGGGAGCTCGAGGAGGAAGAAGAGGAAGGGAGATGGGAGAAGGGGCGGGGAGGCGTTGCTCTTCTGTGACTTCCACCAGGAGGAGGGTCACGCGACGGCCACCTGCCCAGAGTTCTTAGAGCTGAGGGAGGCCAGAGGAGCAGGGAGACATGATCCACCGATGAGGATAGTGGAGGTGCAGCAGGGCGAAGCGGATGACAGGTGCAAAGACCGGGTGGATGTAGGGACCCGGGGAGGAATCGGGGTGATTCATGGAGGAGTGGGGATTGAGGCAATCCGTAAGGGGAGTCTTCAAACCATGTACCGGAGAGGGGTGACCTCAACCTCCCAGGTTCCTACACCAGAAGAAAAGATCACTTTCTCATCAGCGGACATGCCGGACTATGAAGACCCATTCTGCGACGCCCTGGTGATCCAGACGGCAGTGGAGAACTATACCGTTTCAAGGATACTGGTAGATAACGGGAGCTCGGTTAACGTCATCTTCAAGAAAGCTTTTGATGAGATGAGGGTTGAAGGGAAGAGAGTCTTGGCATCGGATGGACCTCTGTTCGGGTTCTCCGGGGAGAGGAAGGAGGTAGAAGGAGGAGTAGGGTTACACGTAAGGTTGGGGGGCGTGTCGCGGAACTGCAGGTTCGTGATCGTGGACGCCCCGAGCAGCTATAATGCCATCTTTGGGCGTCCCCTCATCAGCGCCTTTCGCTGCGTCCCCTCCTCGTTCCATCAGTGCCTCAAGTTCAACAATGGGGGGTGCAGGTCAGGGTCAGAGGAGATCCGAAGGTGGCAAGGCAATGTTATGTTACGGCAGTCAACACTATTTCGTGGATGACGGAGGCGGAAGAGTTGGAAATTGAGATGACGGCCCTAGAGGAGGTGGTGGAGGAAGAGGAGATGGTCCTTGAGGAGGTAAGAAAGGAAGCTGGAGAGGAAGCCGAAGAGGAAGAGACAGAGAAGATGCGAGGGATGTGCGGTGGTACGAGGAGCAATGGGCAGGAAGCGCGGAAGGGACAGTGGAAGTAGAAGAGCAGGCGGCGATAGAAGTCGAGGAGAAGTCCCGGGAGGCATAGGAGCCGAGCAGCAGCAGCAGAGGGGGGTAGAAGCGATGGAGATTGAGGAGGAAAAAGGAGAGCTGGAGCTGGAGGAAGAGGCAAGAACCGGTTGGGAGCAGCCGCGGTTGGAACCGGCTGAAGAAGTGGTGGAGATGGAGGTCTTCACCAAAGCAGGAGAGGTGCAAAGGGTGCGGTCAGCGGGGGGTTGAGTCTTGAGGCCCGGGAGCAGGTGCGAGCCTGCATTCAAAGCAACGTTGACGTCTTCGCTTGGAGCGCGGCGGACATGCCGGGCATCGACGCCGACATAGCCTGCCATCGCCTGAACCTGGATCCCCGCGCCCGCCCCATCCGTCAGAAGATGAGAGCCATCGCCACCAAGCTGGAGGAGCCCATTCGCGAGGAGGTCAAGAAGCTCCTGGAGGCGGGCTTCATCTCAGAGATCCAGTATCCAGGCTGGATCTCCAATGTGGTAATGATGAAGAAAGGATGTGGTAAATGGAGGATGTGTGTAGACTTTTCTTTGTTGAATAAATCATGCCCTAAGGATTGTTATCCCCTGCCTCGGATCGACGCGCTGGTTGATTCAGCCGTTGGTTTTTCTGTCATGAGTTTTTTAGATGCTTTTTCAGGTTATCACCAAATCCGGATGCACCCTCCTGACACCAAGGATGTGTCCTTCATCACAAGGGAGGGGTGCTTCAGTTACAAGATGATGCCCTTTGGGTTAAAGAACGCAGGGGCTACCTATCAGCGCATGATGGATCGGGTCTTCCGGGATCAGAGGGGAGGAACTTGGAAGTCTACGTCGACGACCTAATGATCAAAAGCAAATGCATAATTTCGCACCTGCAAGACCTCGAGGAAACATTCGCCACCCTGAGAAGATTTAAAATGAGGCTGAATCCCTTGAAGTGTGTCTTCGGGCAAGCCGCGGGAAGTTCCTCGGGCATCTCCTGACTCCGGAAGGAGTGGAGCCCAACCCGGACAAAGTCAAGGCCATCCTGGATCTGGAGTCACCCCGCGACGTCAAGGAGGTTCAGCGCTTGACAGGCAAGCTGGCTGGACTAAGCAGTTTCCTCTCCCGGGCAGGAGACAAGTGTTCTTCATTCTTTAAAGTGCTGCGGGGAAATCGAAGATAGGGATTTCCCTGGCTAGGATAGGATGCTCCTTGAAGGAAGGAGGGGAGAACCTCTGAAGCGAAAGCGGGGTCTTATTACTTTGTCTTCTTACTTATGAATTTCATAGAAAGACAAATTTTGCCCTTCCTACTTGACCCGAAACGATCGATCTAGACCTCCGGATTCGGTGAAAATCGTGGTTCGAACACTCGGAAGAGCACTTCATTCATGAATGAAGAACCCGATCATCCGAGGAAATTTCAAGCTGGTGAAAAAGTGGAAGCTAAAACTAGCAATTGCGAATATAGGAAAAAAACTAGAAGGCGAGCGATAGCGAAGTATCTAAATTTGCTCAAAGAATAGGCAAACCAGAACGAATTTTTATGACATAGAGAAATCACTGCTAAAAGAAAGAAAAACATCATCTTTCCGACTTATGTGGACTTTTTCAGAAAAAGCATATCGCTAACCTAACCTCTTTTTGTGTATTAGATGAAAAAGAGAAATCTCGTGAGATTGTAGATCTTGATTCACAAAGGGTCAAACCTCTAGGGTACTCTTCGTCATGGCCCATATTCGCAAATATGATGTGCTTTCTATGTGCTGAGAAATTTTGTATCCCACGGGGCGGTGATGCTCTTTGGCACTCATATCAGTTCATCGCTGATAGGTTGGTCCGCTGGTGAATATCTGAAGCTGCTCGAAAAGTGCGAGGCGAGGCGCGTAGTCAAAATTCTCATTCGGGCGGGAGCTATGGAGCAAGCGGAGCATCGCTACGCGACCCTATCTCAATTCAATCAATATGCGAGCTGTGCATCTATTGAGATAAGCTCAGGAGGTGAGCTTCTAGAAAGAGGCTCAGAGATCATAGTTGCGCGGAGCGAAGTTTCTTTGAGAAGAAAAGAGAAAGGCGAGCGTGAGCGAAGCGCGTAGCGGCGAAGGAGAAGCGAAGAAGAGGTCCTCTCTTCTTCTTCTATAGAAACTTTCATTTTAGTCATAGAAGAAAGAGAAAGAAAGTCAAGTAGTACGCCTGGTGAACGAGGTTCTACCACTGCAGGGCCCAATCATGCTAGTTAGGCGTTATGCTTAACACAGGCAAGTCGAATCTCTGATCGCGTCGAGAGAAATGTGAGATTCCGTCAGTCACTTAGTGAACTTGGAGAAAAGAAGAACGATCGTTTTGTTCAATATGTTATGTCAGAATTTCTCTTTCTATTATCCACGAAATTCTTCACTATATAATCCCACTCATTACAAAGAGGGCTTTTTTTTTGTTCCGCCATTTGTACTCTGGCGGTATGGGTATCCGCAATTTCATATTGAACAGTTCACGAAAGTGTTTCCGATACGCTCAAGGAACAGATTACGCAGAACCTCTCTTTAACCAACACGCGATGAAACGGACGCGCCCCTCGGATTTGTTGATTGGTGGAGCATGACCCCAACAAGAGAAACCTTTTCACTTTTCTAAAGAAAAGGGTACTCAAATTCTTCCTTTTTTTGGAGGTTAGGATTAGAGTAAGGAACGGGTCAGAGATTGGAAAGAAATTTCTTGGGTCGAGAAAGATTTGACATTCCCTAAGTAACTCTGTGCTCCAGACGGGGGAAATGAAAGCAGAATTCGTTCTCTCTCCCCCCTCCCACATGTTCAATCTTTTTTTAGCGGTTTCCCCAGAGATCTTTCTCATTAACGCAACCTTCATTTTGCTCATTCATGGAGTTTTCTTTAGTACCTCTAAGAGAGATGATTATCCACCGTTAGTCAGTAATGTGGGTTGGCTTGGATTACTTAGTGTTGCGCGCCTAGGAGGGCAGCGCGCTTGGGGATGCGGAGGAGCTATGATCGTCTCGCCCAGCTCCCTAACCTAATGCGGCCGGACCGCAGGGAACCGTAGCATGGGGGGGACGTCCTCATCCTTTTGCCGCCGCAAGGCTGGCTAATCGTACGCAGCAGGAGCAAGGGAACTCCCCTGGTGGGGGTTGATGAAGGCACATGAGTCCGAACGCTATTCTGAATGTGCGACCGACACTACACTACGTAGGTACCTAGGTGAGGCGTCGGTCGGTCCTAGAAACGGCGGCAGCGGCGCGAGGAGTTCACGACCGGACGTGCTGCAACCTAGGGATCACCAGGCAGCAGCTCTTTCGCTCTATAGGGATATCGGGGGGGCATAGCACAATTCTTCTAGTTTTTGGGTTGGTTTGCCCAGGTGACTGATCCTGCCATAATGTACTCCTACCTATTCTATTGCACCGGCAACCGAAGAAGAACCTACATATGACGATCTTCATGCGTGAAGGGAGGAAAGAAAGGGCGGTAGATGATAATGAGAAAGCCGCGTCTGGACGGGCGGGCTGAATGGATGAGCGAAAGGTGCCATGGAGTGGGGAATAGAAAGTGAGACAACTAAATGGGAACTGGGGGACCTTCTCGAGCACAGGATAGACAATTGAAAGATAGAGTGAGCCAGGAATCAATGCTCCGGACCGCCTCCGTCAGCTTTCTCCGGCGCATATTAGCTTAGCTGCGCGAAAGAGGCCCCGGTTGGTTTTGCTTCCTCTCTGAGGCCACTTTTCTGACCTGACCCCCGCAACACTCCCACTCCAAGCTACGCCTGCTGAGCAAGATGCATTGCGATTTCCTCTCCGGGGACGCACCTCCGAAGAGAATTTCCTTTTTCCGGCGGGCACAAGACAAGGTACAACTGTAGGGAAGGGGACATGATCAATAGAACCTGGCTGGGGCTGGGATAGTGGCACCCATTCCTAACCAGTTCCGAAGAGGTTCGATCATGCTGGAGGGAGCATCCAACTTAGTGATCGGTCCGCTAGTTCACGCAAATCTGAAGAAGTTATCACGGACGAGCCACATGCAGGGAAACTTGCACGTGCGGTTCTGGCCGGGCTTTCCTTCGGTATCTAATAACCTTGCTTCTGCTCGCCGCTGGCGCACCTCTCCTCACTATTGCCCATTTCTTCTGGAATCATTTTTTGAGGAAGGACAATTTGACATATTTCTGCCAAATCCTTCCATTATTAAGTACGGCTGGTACCATTTCTATGTGTTTCGATTTTTCCGAACAAGAGAGGTTTGATGCTTCTGAATCCATTGTATTAATTCCACTTCCGACTCGCAGTATGCTCTTAATGATCTCGGCTCATGATTCAATTGCCATGTATTTAGCTATTGAGCCTCAAAGTTTCTGTTTTTATGTGATTGCAGCATCAAAAAGAAAGTCTGAATTTTCCACGGAAGCCGGCTCGAAATATTTGATCTTAGGTGCATTTTCCTCTGGAATCTTCTTGTTCGGGTGCGACCGGACTACTATCGATCAAACTTCTTTAGAGACTTGTAGAGAAAGAGAAAAGAGATTGAGTTTTCTATCTAGGAGGGCTACGGTCCCTTAGGCGTCTCCTACGTGCGAAAGATGCGGGAGACGGGGTCCTATGGGGATTCCCCTTGGTCTAATTCCACGACGGAGAGTCGGCGTGGCGTAAAGTGAAGATTGGGGGGAGTAGAGCGAAATCCCCGTCTGGGGTATTCCGAAGGTGTAACCTAGGCAACGAAAAAGGGGCCCGATACTGAAACTAGAGGAGCGACCTGTTGGTTCACCAAACCCCGACCCAGCGTCACACGTTCTCCAGGTCCGAAGGGATCCAGTGCCCAACTACCGACTCCTCCCGGAATTGCGTTATCGGAGCCGAGCCAGGAATAGCCGTTAGTGGACACCTACCACTTTTCACCGGTGAGAGAGGCCCTCTTTAAGACTTTCATCAAAGATGTTCACAGGGGACAGAAAGACTCGGTCATAGGAACTTAGACCACCTACGCGCTGGTAAACGAAAACCACCACCTCGACTGGATCTACCGAACGAATCAGGCCGCCCGAATGAACACGCCAAAACACCAGCTTTCCCCCCCAAAAAGGGGAGATCCGCAGCTTACTGCTCACGGAAACATCCGATCTTCTGGTGTAAAGTCGTCCGCGTATCTTTCTGATCTCCTCATCATCTTTTTGGCTTTGCCCAAGGGATAGGCCGCCCGTAGGCCGCCCGAATGGTTTAGGGTATATAAAGAAAGGCGAAGAGTCATATTTAGTCCAAGATAGTAGATGAGCATATACTTATAGAAATATGAAGAGAGGCGAAGCTTATACTATGAAAATCAGTGGTCACGATAGTGACGAAGAGGTCTAAGGTAGCCGAACCCTCACCAACAACCATCAAATCCGGTCGATTAAGAAAGCGATCTTGTCGACGTTAAGTTAAAGGCGAATCGCTCAGTGCGGTGAACATCAGATAAGAGCGAAGCGAAAGGGGGAAGCTACGAAGCGAAGCAAACAAGTCGTCACGGGTACCTTAGAAAGAGGCAAAGAGTCATAGAATTCAAGTTCATAGGTTGATCTTCAGAGTCGAGTTCATTATCAAATGGGGGTATATGAAGTATACGAATAACCAATAAGCATAGCGACGAATAGGACTGGAATAGGTTCCTAAAATGAAAATCAGTATGAATGCCGCTATAGGCTCAGATGACTTTCTATCCGCTTGATGCGGAGTTAGATTAGTAGATTGCTTTGGAGGACAAGTTGTCACGTGCGCATAAAGCGAAAGAGCTTTCCGACTTGAAACTCATTCTCAAGATGGTTCTTGACTGAGTATACTGAGTATAGGTGCAGAGAGAGGGGAGCTATAGGATAGCTCTCCAGGCCGTTGAGCAAGAGAAGGGCCTTGGGAATTCCTTCAGTTCCTTCTCATCTAGGGGCGGACAAATGTTCGTAGGAATCTCTTTTGTTTGAGTTATTTATGAGTATGATTCTATGAAAAAGGAAGAAAGGCTGTGAAATGGCATATCGGTCGCATAGATTGTCTGGCTCAGAATAAGTAGATATCAAAACTGCTGTGCGAAACAAGGGCTATCAAGTCCTAAGATATTTTCAGTGAAGTCAATCGAGCTATCCCAACTCTCTCGCCCAAGAAGAATGACAGCTTCAACGGACTACCTTTGATCTCAGGAAAAGGAACGAGACAAACGGCAAGCTGACTTCATCATGATATGGAGACGTATGTACATACAAGACCTTGAGGCTAGGAAATTCAAGCAGTCCACTCCCTAAAGAACGTATTGTCCCCCCCGTTATACCTGAGCCAAGCCCCTACAATCGTCATTATTCACAAGATACCAATCACTCAATAGGGGGAATTCTAGACAATCAATCTCTTGAAAGAGAGCTCAACAACAACTATAGACTTGGCAGAAAGCAGCGGAAGAGGTACACCCCAGGAAAGCGTTGATTATGAGTTTCGATTCTTTTCTATTTCAATTTCATTAAG
>CM077158.1:0-220256 GCA_039583875.1 Platanthera guangdongensis | reverse complement strand
GTCAACCTGGCCTCTAGGGCTGACCCCAATGTGTCCTTAGTGACCCATTGACCTCACGTTAGGGTTAGGAGGGCATAGGTGGGGTCCTCTAGGCTAGGAGTAGGTCAATTGACCCTAAGTAGGCTAGTTTGACCCATTTAGGGCTAGGGTTGACCTTGGTCAACTGAGCTCTTGGGTTTGACCCTAATGGGTCCTTTTGGCTCTAATGGGCCTCCCAAAGTATTAGGGGTGTTGTGGTTGGGTCTTGGGGTTAAGGTGTAGCCCATGGTATCCTAAACCATTGTTTAGAGTTCTTCTATTTGCAGACCATGATGATCTCTCACCTTTTTATCCCCTGGCTCCTGGCCCATTTCTGGCTTCCTAGGGTTTGTCATGACCTAGTCATGGCCAAAACCATTCTTAGGGGTCTAGTTGGAAATGGGATGTTACAATGTGACTCTGGGGCGTCCAGAAACGTCCTCACTTTGCAAGATGTTACGAAGATGCACCTACAAGTCGACATTGAAAATTGGAAGTCGCTTATTTAAGCGAATGTTAATTTGTTGACACTGAGGGAGGTGTTCGGGAAGTCAAAATTGAGGTTTAAGGAAAGAAAAAGCATAACCACTGACTTTCAGGTTTTGGGACCCAAGGGAAAATAACTCTATTCCTATATTGGGAGTCCCATTCCTAATAGCTAGTGGCGAATCCCTCGACTTTTCTAAAGGCCGTGTCACTGGCCGACGCGGATTCCACCCACGATAACACATCCATACATTCATCTTCCATCCAAAATGACAATTTTCTGAGTGACACAGATACCAAGATAGATTCAGGACTCGCAACATTGCAAGAAGCACATCTGAAAGAGAAGACAAGAAAGGAATCTCCAGGAGGTAGATGAAAATCAAGAGTTATTGGTCAAAAGAGAGATCGAGTGCACCTAAGCCACGGCTGCATTTCTACTTCCAGCAACTCTATTTTTGAGCACGGCGAACCCAGTTTTTTTCGGGAGAAATCCTATACACTTATTTGTATAATACTGCTGATAACTTTGTTAAGCGATCTGTAGTTGGGCAGATCCGATCGAAGTCACGGTGACGGACAGGATGCACAAACCACGAACATAGGTAACACCACAGGCCTACCTCCATTGGAAGTCTACTACTATCACGACCCCAATTTTTCCGATTTTAGAAGTATCAGAGTATGAGAAAACACGCGTCATGATGCCACGTCGAACAGGGGATTTAGTGTCAATGCTCAGGCGAACACATCTAGCTAGAGTTAGAGTATGAAATTAATAAGTTTAATGATTTGAAAATCAGATATAATTATAAGGGCCGTATCCTCGGCTCGGTGGATAATCTAGTCCACGGTTTAAAAACTTGTTAAAGTTGGAGACCGGGCGGTCTGTCTTGGCGAGTTGGAGACCGCGCGGTCTGGCGGCTTGACTCGTCGGCTTGTTAACCGGGCGGTCTAGCGATCTTCACCGGCGACCTATCTGCTTCTCCTATGGTTAGCCGTGCGGTTAGCCCTTCTGTCTAACCGCGCGGCTTGTGCGGTTTACTTTGTACAGTCCGCTTAACTTGTATTTTTTAGTCCCACATCTCTTATTTGTACTCTCTCTTCTCTCCTCCATTCTATATAAGGGAGGGCATACCTTTGTAATAGACATCAATTTGGATAATAAAATTTCGATTATTCAAAAGTTATTCTGCTTGTTCTCTCTTTTTGCTGCTTTCTAACATGGTATCAGAGGACTCGATCTACTCCTCCTGATTCTGTGTCTTACTGTCTGCCCGGCTTGTAGTGCCGGTTTGCCTTCTATTCGCGCGGCCTATTCTCTAGCCGTTCGAATTCTTCTGCTCGCCCGGCCTGTTCTCTAGCCGGCCGACTTCTTCTGTTCGCACGGCCTGTCCTCTAGCCGTTCGACCTCTTCCCCTCTGTTTGTGTCTGCAGCTAGGTCGTGGCCCCTCTGGCCGCTGGATTTATTCCCTTGAGACCGCTGCCCGCCCTTCTTTCTCTGCGCGGGTTGTTTCCTACCCGCTGCCTCCTATCGCAGCGACCTGTTTTTGTCCCTGCTCCTGTTCGTGCGGCTTGTCCTCTAGCCGCTCGACTTCTTCCCCTCTGCTTGCGTCTGCGTTTGGTCGTGGCTTTTCTGGCCGCTGGTTTCTACCCTCGAGACCGCTGCAGCTTTTCTTCCTATCCGTGCGGGTTGTATCCTAACCGCCCGGCTTCCCCTGTTTCCAGCTGCGATGGCTTTTTCTGATGCCTCTACTGCCACCACCTCTGTTGCCAATCCGGCACCTCCTCTTCCCCCTACTCCTTCCGGGAACCTTGGGACCGTTTCCAAACTTGTTGGCTCCAACTACCCGGACTGGAGCGTCTCTTTCACCTTTCTTCTTCGCTCACAACGCAAACGCCACCACCTCGTTGATGACCCACCTCCTATCACTTCCCCTCTCTTTGATGACTGGGATGCCAGTGACGCGCTTGTGCGTACTTGGCTTGCGAACAGTCTTTCTGATGAGTGCCTTCCCGTCATACGTCATGATGAGACGGTCAAGGCCGCTTGGCTTCATCTTGCCGCTTTGTACTCCAAAGGGGCTCAGACTTCCCGCATCTATACGTTGTATGCGGACCTCTTTGCCCGTCCCACCTTGTCTCCTGCTGCTGCCTACCAACAGGTCCAGGCTCTTGGGGCTGAGCTTCTTCAGAATCGCCCCTTTTCTGCGGATTTGGCTCAACAACACAAGCACTTCCAGGAGCTTCTGGTTGTGTGTTATCTGCTCCGGCTTCCCGATACTTATGACATGATCCGCCAGCAAATTCTGGGTGAGGCTGACTCTCCCACTTTAGATGCCACCGCTGCCCGCATCGCTGCTGTTACCTCTCTCCTTCAGCGCCCGCTATTGCCCGCTCCTTCTCCCCCACCGGACCACTATTCTCATCACGCTCAGCGCAGTGGCTCTGGTAGTCGCGGTCATCAGACCGGCGGCCGTGCTTCTTCCCGCTACATCTGTTCTCATTGTGGCCGCACCGGCCATACTTTCGAACGCTGCTGGACAAAGCATCCTCATCTTCGCCCCTCCGGTGACTCTTCCAAGCCATCTGCCTCTGTTGTGACTTCTTCAGGTAGTGCCCACGTGGTGACTCAAGGTAAATGGCTTATCGACTCTGGTGCCACTAATCACATGACGGGCAACCCTCAGTGCTTCTCCTTGCTCGAACATCATGATCGGTTGCCCCCGGTCCTAGTTGCGGATGGTTCTCCCTCCCCGGTTCATGGCACGGGCGTGGTTCATGTTACTCCCTCACTAAGCCTAGCGGACACTCTCTATGTGCCCAAGTTTCCGTGCAATCTGTTGTCTGTTACCTCTTTATGTAAACAGCTTCAGTGTTCTGTGACATTTACACCCACTTCTTGTTCTTTTCAGGATCCGAGCTCCCACCGGACGATTGCTACTGGGACTGAGAGCGGCGGCCTCTACTTCCTCGACAATGTTTCCGCCTTATCTGCCTTCTCCTCTTCCTGTACGGATCTTCTGCAGTGGCATCTCCGTCTCGGTCATCCTCCTCCCGTATACTACATCAGCTTCTGCCGCACCTCCTTCCATCCAGTACTCCTCTCCAATGCGACGCCTGTCAACTCGGCAAGCATCACCGTTCCTCCTTCCCGCCGAAGCTCGGACGGGGTTCTACTCGCCCTTTTGATCTTGTTCACTCTGATATCTGGGGACCTGCTCCTACCCTCACCGTTGGTCGGGGTAGTTCTTATTTTGTAACCTTTATAGATGATTTCTCTCGTTGTACTTGGGTGTATCTCCTCAGAGATCGCTCTGAACTTTTAGATGTATGGATTTCCTTTTATCAGTTGATTAAAAATCAGTTCAATCTTTGTATTAAAACTCTTCGTTCTGATAATGCTAAGGAATATCTCAGTCATGCTTTTACTTCTTTTTGTGTACAACATGGCATTATTCATCAGACTAGCTGTCTTTACACCTCCCAACAAAATGGGGTGGCGGAACGCAAAAACCGTCACCTCCTCGATGTGGCCCGCACTTTAATGACCCAGATGCATGTCCCTCGTTCGTATTGGGGCTATGCCGTTCTCCTTGCCTGCTACCTCATCAATCGTCTTCCCTCCACCCTTCTCCGCGGGAAAACGCCCTTCTCCATTCTCTATCCGGACAAGGAGCCCTTTCCTCTCCCTCTCCGTATCTTTGGCTGCACTGCCTTTGTCCATACGCCATCTGCCACCCGTGATAAGCTTTCCCCCCGCTCCACCAAATGTGTCTTTCTGGGGTACTCCACCACTCAGAAAGGCTATTGTTGCTTTAACCCTGTTCTTCGTCAGCAGTTCGTCTCTGCTGACGTTACCTTCTTCGAGAATGCCTCCTACTTCTCCGCTCCCTCCTCCTCTCCTTCCCCACCTTCTGACTCTCCTACTATTCCCTTCGTTCCCTTGTCTCCTACCGCGATACCCCCTCCTCCTCCCTCTCCGTCTCCTCCTCTCGCTCCTCCTCTCTCCCCCCGTCTCCACCTCCACCTCCATCTCCACCCTCTACGCCGCCGTCGCTCTCTTCTCTCGGGCCAGCTCTCTCTGCCACGGACGCTCCGGATCCCGAGGGGGCTGCCGACCTGGATCTCCCTGTGGCGCTTCGCAAAGGGGTGCGGACATGTACCCTTCACCCCCTGGCAGCTGTTGTTTCCTATGATCGTCTCACACCTTCTCGCAGGGCCTTTGCGCTGGCTATCTCTGCTACTGCCACGCCTCGTTCCTATCAGGAAGCCCTTGCGATTCCCCATTGGAAGCTGGCCATGGATGAGGAAATGGCGACTCTCACGGAGCGGGGGACATGGACTCTTGTTCCCCCTCCCTTTGGTACTGATGTTGTTGGCTGTCGCTGGGTCTTTGTGGTCAAATTTGGCCCCGACGGCACTGTGGATCGCTATAAGGCTCGCCTTGTTGCTAAGGGCTTTACTCAGACTTATGGGGTTGATTACTTTGACACCTTCTCCCCCGTGGCTCGTCTCAGCACTATCCGGGTCCTTCTCTCTGTGGCCGTCAATCGCGATTGGCCGATCTCTCAGCTGGATGTCAAGAATGCCTTCCTTTATGGTGACCTTCACGAGGCCGTTTACATGGAGCAACCTCCTGGGTATGTTGCTCAGGGGGAGACACGGGTATGCCGGTTGCAGAAGGCAATTTATGGCCTCAAGCAGAGTCCTCGAGCTTGGTTTGACAAGTTCAGCGGCATTGTGGCGGCTGTTGGTTTTGTGCGAAGCTCTGCTGATCACTCTCTCTTTATTCGTAAAACTCCTTCTGGGCTGGTGGTTCTGGCTGTGTATGTCGATGATATTCTTCTCACCGGCGATGACCAGGAAGGGGTAGCCCTGACAAAGCGACATCTTCGCCAACATCTCATCACTAAAGATATGGGCTCTCCAAAGTACTTCCTGGGGATCGAAATTGCTCGGAAGCCCGACTCCTTAGTTCTCTCTCAGCGCAAGTATGCCCTTGATCTTCTAAAAGAGGCAGGATTGACTGGAGCAAAACCTGCCCGATGCCCATGGCCACTGGGGAGGACAAAACCTGGACAGATGATTCGCCTCCTCTTTCAGATAGTTCGCGGTACAGGCGTCTGGTTGGTAAGCTCATATACCTCACAGTGACCAGACCCGACATTTCCTATGCTGTAGGTAAGGTGAGTCAGTTCATGCAAGCGCCTAGGGAGTGTCATCTACAGTCCGCCTTGCGGATCTTGGAGTATGTCAAAGCAGCGCCTGGGAAAGGACTACTTTTTCAAAAGAATGGTCATCTGAGGATTGAAGCCTACTCAGATGCAAGTTATGCTGATGACAAAGGGGATCGCAAGTCAACCTCAGGATTTTGCACATTTGTTGGGGAAATCTGGTGAGCTGGAAGAGCAAGAAGCAGTCTGTTGTCTCCAGGTCCAGTGCAGAAGCTGAGTATCGCAGTATGGCATCAACCACTTGTGAATTAAAGTGGCTGCGGGCTCTCATGCTAGACTTAGGAGAGGTGTACAACCATCCTCTACCTATGTTCTGTGATAACAAGGCCGCCATATACATCTCCAAAAATCCGGTATTCCATGAAAGAACCAAGCACATTGAGGTCGACTGCCATTTCATTCGTGAAGAGATTTTAAAAGAACAGATTTGCACTCCTTTTGTCACGTCTGATAAAGAGCTGGCTGACATCTTCACCAAGCCAGTTTCCGCCTCGTTTCTGCATGTTTGTGACAAGCTGGGCATGGTTGATATATATGCTCCAGCTTGAGGGGGAGTGTTAAAGTTGGAGACCGGGCGGTCTGTCTTGGCGAGTTGGAGACCGCGCGGTCTGGCGGCTTGACTCGTCGGCTTGTTAACCGGGCGGTCTAGCGATCTTCACCGGCGACCTATCTGCTTCTCCTATGGTTAGCCGTGCGGTTAGCCCTTCTGTCTAACCGCGCGGCTTGTGCGGTTTACATTGTACAGTCCGCTTAACTTGTATTTTTTAGTCCCACATCTCTTATTTGTACTCTCTCTTCTCTCCTCCATTCTATATAAGGGAGGGCATACCTTTGTAATAGACATCAATTTTGGATAATAAAATTTCGATTATTCAAAAGTTATTCTGTTTGTTCTCTCTTTTGCTGCTTTCTAACAAAACTAAACTTATACGCAATGGAAATTACTTTATTTATTTTTGACAACCTATGAGAGTGCATAAGTGACCCCCGAGGTCAACTTATAATATGCAAGACTCTAGATTTCTATTATATTATTAGTAGGAAAATGATCTTTTTACATTGCTTGGAAAGTAGTGTATGAGTTTTATAAAACATGCAGATCATGAGATTTACTTATTATAGTATTTTAGGTTTAAAAATAACTATCAACCTAGCATAAAATTTCTCAAGAGCAAGTAGACTATCTCCAGAAAGGTAGCAGTAAAAAAAACATATCTAGTATCATAAGATAAAACTACCAGTGGGCGCCAACAAGCTTACATGAACCCACTGACAAACATGTATGTCTGTAAGAAAAATAGAAAACTACCTCACAACAGGAAGAGAAAGATCCCTACAACTCAAGGGATCACCAGCAACACCACAGCAAAACTAGCCGCCTATCCGGCTACTAATCAGAACCTGAGGAATTCAGAAAAGAAAAGAACACCTCAACAAGTAAAACAAGGAAATCAGAATTAGGGCATTAAATCAAATGGGACAAAAGAGAGTAAGTAAACATGACAGTATAAGCAAACACTGTCCCAAATAAACAAAATTACACCAAGTACCAAGTAACAACATCAATCCCTACTCAAATCCTGCAGGGCTACAAGGCAAAAGATAAGAAAAACCCTGCCACAATATGTTACATTTAACCAGTAAGAAACACCTAACAATCCTAATTTGTGAGGAATGGCAGTAGTAAATCATCATGGACCTGAGTTGGTGACCAAAAACAGCCCCCCAAATAAAACAGTTCCAACTAAAAAAATTTTCATTGTCAGCACAAAACCACCACAAACCCAGCCCGTACCTGGGATAAAAAAAGGGTGGCGGCCATAGCAATACCCAGCCCGTACCTGTGACAAAAAAAAAGTGGCGGCCACGGCTCCCACACAAAACATCCCGCTCCTTTAGAGCGTCAAATTACCACTACCTGCCATAACCCACGATTCAGCCCTCAAAACAAAGGGAGAACAAAAGGCCGATAAGACATCCCCACCTAGGAGGTAAACACTCGGGAAGAAAAGTAACTGAAAAGAAATAAATCTCAGCCTACAGGAATCGTCGAACGCAACTCGACGATTTTCGTCGAGCTCGGGAAAATCGTCTAACTCAGGAAAATCATCGAACGCAGCTCGACGTTTTTCGTCGAATCACATGACACGGGAAATCGTCGAACTCCATTCGACGATTTGCCTTGCGTCGATCACAGGTCACGGGAAAAGTCGTCGAATGTCGTTCGACGATTTTCCTTAACCGTAGGCCACAGGAAAACGTCGAACTCCGTTCGACGATTTTGCGTTAAACGCAGGCCATAGAAAAAGGTCGAGCACAGGCCACGGGAAAAATATCTTCGAAAGCCGTTTGATGATTTTCCTTTCGTCGAACAAAGGTCATGGGAAAAATCGTCGAACGTCGTTCGATGATTTTTCCTTACGGCGAACACTGGCCACGGGAGAATCGTCGAACTCCGTTCGACGATTTTTGTCGGACCCAAAACTAAGGCACATCGCCGAGCTCAGCTCGACGATAATCGTCGAACCCAGATTGACGATTTCCGTCGAACTGGCTGCCTTGAGTGCAAAGAAAATCTTGCACATCCAACTTCGTTTCCGTCCAATCTTCATAGCCTAATTCAATCCTATTACTCGTAATTTAAGTACGAAAACCCATTGCTACTAAATTCTAGTGTTGAAAGGCTAGATACTACCCCAAATAGAGGTTAACAGGGAACCATTTGATAAAGCAAACAAGACTACAGTACTCCAGCTGAAGATTTGAGTTTCAGAACTTGAGAGAATGCAAACAGAAACATAAAGGGTGTTATGGTTTAAGATTCACATGCTTTTGACGGAAAAACAGAGTAAAATATTAATCTCGGGAAACAGGGAAAATTATAGCAAATGTGACCATGAAAAGGAGAAGAAAACTTGGCAATGGTAAGAGCACCACTTGCCTCAAATCCAGAATTTATCTTGCACAACCCTGCCTCTCTCTCAGCTCCAGCCGCAACAGCACCTAAACAGGAATTCTAGAGTTTTAATGGCGGAGAAAGATCAAACCAGAAATTTCGAGACCCCTAGAAAACCACGAAAATTGAATCTCTTACCGTAGGAATGAAGGTCTAGGCGAGAGCACTCCAAATCCGCTTTCGGAATCAAATTCCGTCCACTAACGCTCCCAGAATCGGCGTCTAAAGGGTAGCAGGGTTGGCGGTTTTCTTCCTCCCGAACAAGCAGCGGTTACTCTTTCAAGGAAGGAGATAGATGAAAAGACTCGTTTTTTGTCTTGAGACTATATATATTTATGAAGGGACACGCCTTATCAGCCTTAACAGACACCCAAAAACCACTGGATTCCTTCAAACTTTATTAATTAATTGCTTGCATCATTAATATTAACACAATCAAAACGACGCAAAAACCAAACCACCTCGGAATCCGACGAAATTCACACCGTAGTTAATTACCTATGCTTCGAACGCAACAACAAAGTCGAAATCAATTTTCGACGAAGAAAACTCGGGTTATCACTACCCGAAACCAAAACACAAGCATCCCCCGAGAGGTCTCACCGGTCACCAACACAGACCCGACTTGCTAGGGGATCTTGCCAAAAAGGCTGCCAACAACCACACAAGGAACCTAAAGCGCTAAAACCACGCTCTAACAAATGGCACATGCCGGAAATGTGTCAACGTAATGCCAAACGAGAATTAAATAATCGCAGAAAATCAGGGGTGTTACACCCACGGTGGAGAAACTGAAAGAGGCAAAGCGTTTACGCGACGAGCGCTACGCTGTCTTCCGACGCGAGAAAGAGTGCAATTGAAGTAAAGGGAAAACCCCTAACCCCAATGCAAAAAGACAATCTGCTGTCCTCTCACACCCCACGGGGGAGCCCTACCACAAATCTGTTTATAGCTGATTGCACCACCATCATGCCACTTCCCTCATCTTTCTGTTTTCTCGCTGCTTTTAGAATGCTGGTTTGCTATGTTTTTATTTCCTCCTTTTTCTACTGCAAAGAACTCTCTTTTATAACTACTAATACAGGTATTTGGTCCACTTTAAGGACGGTAAACAAAAGGGCTTTCGGGAGACAACCCAAGTTGGACCGTTTGCTCCTATGCTGTGTTTTGAGTTATTTAGATATATGTCTGTCCATATTTTATTTGGCGTGCATATTTTCATCGCAGGTGCAGGAATTTTTGAGGCGCGGCAACTTGGCCGCACTTGGACATCTCGTTGCACGACTAGTATGCTCAGTTTTGAGCATAGGTACTTCCTACCCTAGCTATTTTTCCCATTTGGAAAGCGTATTTTTACTAGTTTTCGAATTTAAGTCTGGGGGGGAGAACATGCCTGTGATCACTACACAACACATTCTGTTGCATACCAGTCTCTTGTTTAGTTATTTCATGATCTCTGTTGCACACACTGAGTCACCCACACGAGTGCGCTCTTATCCACGCGTGCAGCTCGAGTCAAATGTATTGTTTTTGTGTAAACTTTTAAATAGTGGTGCTGGCTTAGGAATTCAGGCTCGAGTAGTTCGAAACTCATGCAGTGCTCCTAATCGAGTACTCATGGTTTGCGTAGAACTAGTATAGAGTTAATTTTTCTTTATGCATGCAGATTTATATTTTTCTGCAGTCGTAAATATTGTTTGTACTACTCAAAATCTGAATCTGGAGTAATCGAATGATAGTGTATCAATGTGTGTAGCCGCCACTAGACTCGTATTGCTCGAGTCAGGAGGAAGGATCATCTTTCTCGGTGGCTAAGAACTTTCCCTAAGCCACTCTTGAAGCATTGGAGCCCGGTTAGTCAATAGTGAGCATGACGTAGGCCATCATTTTGGCTAGTTTGAGCCTTGTTTTGCATTTCCTACCTGTTAACCATTGCATGCCAAATTTGTGCCTACCCCTTCTTTGATCCAGCTCCACTCTCATTCACCAAGGCCTGAAGCTAATCCCACCATCGCAATCAAATTCTTGAGCATGTTAGTATTTACTATTTTGCTGATGTTGTGATATGTGGAAATCGTGTAATGTGGTGCTGAGTTCATAAACTTTTTGATTGCTACGTGTGGGGATTGCAAACGCAGAAAAGAAAAAGAAGAAAAACGAAACAGAAAAAGAAAAAGAAAAATCTGAACGAATTGCTTTGCGAATTATATCCCCATCCTATTTATTGATTTTGGTCTGGTTAGGTCATGTACACGCCTGATTTTAAAGCTCAGTCTGGGGGTGTGTTACATGTGCATTTCTAAGTGGCTGTATTGGTTTAGGTTTTTATTCGCTCGCATTGGTTGCGTGTAGCCTTCATGTTTATCATTGACTACCAAACCTTAGCCTAAGCCCCATCCTCTCCTACAAGTCCTACTGATTCACTCTTGAGTCTAACCCGCGCCGTGGAGTGAGTGTGAACGTGCAAGCGTATGGTCCCTGATATTGGTGGATTCCTTTGGAGGTGATCCTGAGCCCCGATCTTTGGCAATGCTCACCTTAGTGGCCTGCATACTTTCTTCCTACACATGATCGCAAGATTCTCCAGAATTCTAATTTTGAGCAAATACAATATTTATTTACGCCTGTCGAATAGTTTAAACTATGTAGTATAATTAAAAAGTTTTTTTATTATATCTTCTATTCCCATGATGTATTTGATTTCTCGTCTTACTTGTTTTTGAAATTTCTGAGCTAGCTAGCTATTTTCTAGTCCACGGAGTGATGATTTGCTCGGGACGTGCAAATGGTTAAGTCTGGGGGTGTGATGAGTCCAAATTTTACACTAATTTTTAGACTTATCTGGGCCAGTTTTATCGTCTTAGCACTACAGTTGAGATCCATAACTGCTTATATTTGCTTACATGCCTATTTCATGATTAAGTGCACTTTAGGCCCGTTTCTGTGTACTTTATTTGTTTCTGTGTTTTTGTTGTTCTTTAGCCTTGTCTTGGGAATGTGGTGTGCACGTTTGGTGGCCTATATGCCTCTTCTGCTGGTGCAGGGTTCGTGTGCGTGCTCCGGAACCGCTTGGGAGACCCCGGTGATGCAGGAATACTGCGCACGATCACTGGACTTATTGCGCACGACCACTGGTCGTGCGCCACCGATCTTGTGCATTACATTCTCATTTTTCCTAATTCTGCCCGGGTAATCGGACGAGCACTTGTTGTAGTGCGCACGACCACTGGTCGTGCGTGTTGGAACACCCTATTACTAATTTGGGTCAGGATCACTATGTTTCTAGGAAACCAGTGTTTGACCTCCTGTATAGCTCAAAAGGTCAATTAGAATTGATTCTAAGGGTTAGAAGTCTAAGTTTGGAAGCTGCCCTCAAGACCAAAACTTTTTCAGTTTGAGACTAAGTCATATCGTCGAGCTCAGCACGACGATTCGTCGAACTCCGATCGACGATCGTCTAACTCAACTTCAACAGATCATCAATCTCCATTCGACGATCGATGAGCTCAACTTCATCATATCGTCTAACTCCATTCGACGATCGGTGAGCACAGTTCGACGATCTTGACTCAATATTGGATTTCTATCTCTGAGCTCAGTTCGACGATCTTTGAGCTCAGATCGACGATATTTTGTTGCAGTATAAATCCATATCGCTGAGCTCAGTTCGACGATAGCAGAGCTCAGTTCGACGTTTTCAGATAACTTCAAGGATGTTTCTAGATTCAAATTTAAATCAGTTAAGAAGTTATTCTGCAATTAATTCAGAAGATTGTCTAGCCATTTTCATTTATTTCTGGACCAAGTTTCAAGGGATTTTCAAGGAATATTTCTATGGACTTTCCTCCAGAAGATATTTTGCAATTAAGTATGCAATTAATGCAGGCCAACGGCTATTTTTGACAAAGGATGTTTTTCCATTCTGTACCAGAGAATAAAAGAGAAGAATTTTTGAATCTCACACAGATTACAGATACACAGACACACACAGACAGACATCAGTAATCTTTAGAACAAGAACAAAAATATTCTGTCTCAAAGAATTCTCAAGAACACACATCCAAGGAGATCAAATTTTTCTAAAATCTTCAGATCTCTCTAGTTTCAAGTGTTCAAGGCCAACATCTTTCAAGACTTCAGACATACAACATTTCAGCTGTTGCTGAAATCATCTTTTGCTGGAGCTCAACTTGTGAAGGTCTATCACCCTACAGCAAAGCTTCTTTTCCTGAAGATCTCAAGTACTCAGGGGGAGCTTTGACACCATCAATCCACATAGTCTTCTCAGCTGATCTAAGAAAGAGAATACTTCCATCACTCTCTCACCCCCATCTCTGTAAAGGGTTTCTCAAACTCCCTTCAAAAGTTTGAGCTTTGTTTTTGAGCACCTTGTCAAAAGCTCATTGGTGGCAAGACACCTGATCAAAAAATCTGCTTTGGTTTTTGAGCACCTTATCAAAATCTCATTGGTGCCAAGGACACCTGATCAACTCATCCTGCAGTGGATTCCTACCTCGGGTGGTAGAAGAGTGGATGTACCCAAGTTTAGGGGAACCACTATATTTCCTTGTGTCATCTGGTTTTGCTTGTCTTTATTTTTGTTTCTGGCTGTGATTGTTCTGTGTTTAGTTTGTAATTAGTTTAATTCTGTGATTAGATTTATTCATTTCATCCCTGCTCACTCACATTACAACCATTGTTGTAAAAAGTTTTCAAGCACCATATACTCTATTCACCCCCCTCTAGAGTATATCAGATCTAGCTGCACTTTCAATTGGTATCAAAGCAATGTTGGTTAAACATACCACACCTTAGTGGTTGCACAGGCTAACACCTGGACCCAAAGATCCCTAGTTAGATCTTTTTTCTTTAGTAGTTTATTATTAGATTTTGTTTACACAAATCATGGCCCAAAACAAAGATTATGCTAGCACCAGACCTCCAGTGTGCAATCTATCCAAGTTTGCACTTTGGAAAGCAAGGATCAGACTATACATGAATTTTATTGATGAAGATATTTTTAACTATGTTTTGACAGTATGTCCAAGACCTCCAGAGAACTCAAGTACAAATGCTGTTCCACCTCCATCAGGAACAGATGCTGACATCAAGATATGGAAGGTAGCTGATGCCAAGGCTATGAACATCTTAGCCCAGACAATGTCTGATGACATATTTCAAAAGGTGGCTGAATGCAACTCAGCAAAGGAAATTTGGGACAAACTCTCTGAAATAGTCTCAGGCTCAGCTGATGAGAGAAAGGATAGGAGATCCCACCTCATATCTCAATATGAGAATTTCAAGAAGGGAGAAACTGAGTCAGTGGGAGATATGTATAACAGGCTCAGTCTAATTGTCAGTGAACTCAGGACATTGGATAAAGAGATCTCACTAACTGAACTCAATGACAAAATTCTAATGTGCTTCCCTAGCACTTGGGATTCAAGAATCTGGCCAATTAAGGATGCCAGAAGTTTGAATGAGATCACCACTGAAGCTCTATTGGGTAAGCTCAAATCTTATGAGCTACTCATCAAGAATAAAGAAGAAGAACAGAAGGCTGCCTCACCAGCCACAAGAAAAGAGAAGACCATAGCCTTCAAGGCAACTGAAGATCTGCCTGAAGACAAAGTCACAGGCAATGATGAACTGCTCAGTCTGTTGGCCAAAAGATTTTACAAGATGGCCAGAAAGGACTTCAGAAGAAGATCATACAAGGAGCATGATAAGCCAAGGTATGACAAGTCAATTAACAATAAAGAAATTGTTTGCTTTGGTTGCAGGAAACCATGACACATAGTTCCTGACTGTCCAGAAAACAAAAACAAGGACATAAGGGACAAGAAAGAAAGAAGAAAGGAGAAAGACTCCAAGAGGAATTGCAATGGCAAACCCTCATCAAGCAAAAACAAACATACAAGAAAGGGGTTTGTTGCTGAATCCTGGAGTGAGACGGAAGAGGATTCAGAAGCCTCATCCAGCTCCAGTGATGATGAGGATGATGCAGAAGAGAAAGAGTTCTGCATGATGGCAATCAATGCCTCACAACATAATTCAGAAGAAGAGGAGTCAGAGTCAGACTCAGAGACTCAACCTGAAGAAGATCAGGTAATCAGTTCTTTTGATTTTAACTCAGAGGACTTTAAATCTGAATTTAAAGCATTGTGTTTAGACCTGCTAAAATATGAGAAAGAAATTATCTCTCTCAGAAATCATTTTTCTGAACATAATACTTTAAAGTCAGAAAACCTCAAACTCTCTCAGGAGTTGGAGAGCTGTAGGGAGCAGATAGCTTCACTAAAGAGTGAGCTATCTGAGGCCAAGAAGCTTGAAAAATCCCTTAACAGGAGAAGCATCAAGCTGATGGACATCACAAGCACAGTGAACTCCAGATTTAATAGTACACTGGGCTTGGGTGCTTCATCCAGCCAACCCATAGTTCTAACAACTCCAATCAAATTCATTTCTGATAAAGGAAAGGGAGTTGTAGAGGTTGCTAGGAAAAATTCTGATCTGCCCAAGAAAACAAAGTCCCAGCAGAAATCGTCGAACGGAGATCGACGGTCGCCGAACGCAGATCGACGATCTCAGGCAAAATCGTCGAACTCAACTCGACGATCTCAAGTTCCTGAACTCATCTATAGTCGACCGTCGAACGGAGCTCGACGATCTGACCCAAGATCGTCGAATGCAGCTCCAAGATCGTCAAACAGAGGTCAGGGCCCTGGAAAGTTTTTCAAGGGCAAATCAAAATCCAATCCTAAGGGTCCTTCATCCCAAATCTTTAACCCTTATACTGAATGGATTATACCTCCAAGGAGATATCATCCTGAAGGATATAAGAGTCAACCTGGGATGTCTTTTATTTCAGAATTTAAAGGTTATCAACCTAGGCCCAAGGTAAACTGGGTCAAAAACAAATGAATTATTTTATGTGCAGGTGAAGACCTATCCAACATCTAACCAGCATTGGTACTTGGATAGTGGGTGCTCTAAGCACATGACAGGGAACAAGGACAACCTCACTTCCTTTATAGCCAAGCTTGGACCCAAAGTTATCTTTGGTGATTCAAACTTTGGACAGAGTAAAGGATATGGTGCAGTCCAGATTGGATCAGTAACATTCAAGAGGTAGCTTATGTGGAAGGACTGAAGCACAACTTAATAAGCATCAGTCAGCTGTGTGATTAAGGCTACCAGGTGACCTTCAGCAAAGCTTAATGCAAAAATCAAGTCAGAGGACAACACAACTATGTTGATAGGTAAAAGGAAAGGTAACATCTATCTTGTAGATTTTCTTTCAACTGATGTAGATATTTGCCTGTTTAATTCTGTTTGTAGACAAAATATTTTATGGAATTAGAGACTAGGACACCTAAACCTTAGAACTATTGCTAGGCTATCCAAGGACAACCTTGTTAGAGGACTACCTTCTGGCCCCTATAAGAAGGAAGGACTCTGCAGGGCTTGTCAATTAGGCAAGCAAACTAAAAACAGCTTTAAGTCACTTAATAAGAGTGATTCACCTAGGATATTGCATCTGTTACACATGGATCTTTTTGGACTCATCACAGTACAAAGCCTAGGAGGGAAATCTTAAACTTTAGTAGTTGTAGATGACTTCTCTAGATTCACTTGGGTGTTCTTTCTAAGGAAGAAGTCTGATAACTTTAAGTGTTTGATAGAGTTTCTCAAATGTATACAGATTGAGTTCAATACTCACATTGCCCTGATCAGAAGTGATTATGGGACAGAGTTTGATTCTCTTCTTATGCAAGAGTTCTGTCAGAGTGAAGGGATCAGACATACTTTCTCAGCTCCTAGAACTACTCAACAAAATGGGGTAGCTGAAAGGAAAAATGGAACCCTTATTGAATCTGCCACTACATTGTTGTTAGATGCTCATCTTCCTCTATCTTTTTGGGCAGACGCAGTGAACACCTCCTATGTGCTGAATAGAAGTTTGATACATAAACTAAAGGGAAAGACCCCCTATGAATTACTCAAAGGGAAGAATCCTAAAGTTGATTATTTTAGAGTCTTTGGTTGTATTTGCTATATACAAAATAATGACAAGAAATATTTAGCAAAATTTCAAGCTAAAGCTGATGAAGGAGTGTTTCTGGGATACTCTATGATCAGCAAGGCTTATAGGGTTTATAATAAATCATCTCTAAAAATTGAGGAATTTGTTCATATATCTTTGATGAATCTAACATGTCTTTCAAGGAGAAGATCCCTTCTACCATAGAACCTTTGCAGGAACATTGTCTAGTTGAAGACTTGAACAAGTTACAGGTTACTCAAAAGGATGAAAGCAGTGAAGATGAAGAAATTGTTCAACATATTGAAGAACAACTTGAAGAGCCAGTTGTTGTACCACAAGAGGAGACAACAACACAGGTTGGTGAACAATCAACACCCCCTGTTGATTTAGTAACATCAAGAGACCATCCAATTTCCCAAATAATTGGAGACATCTCAGCTGGTGTGCAAACCAGAAATCAGGTCAACCACAACCTATTGCACACCTGCTTCCTATCTCAAATTGAACCTCAGTCCATTCAAGATGCAGAGCAAGATCCACACTAGATCATTGCAATGCAAGAGGAGTTGCATCAATTTGAAAGTAACAAAGTATGGGAACTAGTGCCAAAGCCTAAGGATCATTGCATTGTTGGAACAAAGTGGGTATTCAGAAACAAACTGGATGATCAAGGAGTAATTGTAAGGAATAAGGCAAGGCTAGTTGCTCCGGGATATTCTCAAGAAGAAGGAATAGACTACGACCAAACCTTTGCACCTGTTGCAAGATTGGAAGCCATCAGAATATTTTTAGCTTATGCAGTACATAAAGGCTTCAAGGTATATCAGATGGATGTCAAAAGTGTATTCCTAAATGGAGACATCAAAGAGGAAGTATATGTCAGACAACCTTCAGGTTTTATCTCTCCAACTTATCCTGATTATGTTTTTAGATTGAACAAAGCATTATATGGTCTCAAGCAAGCTCCTAGAGCATGGTATGAGACCCTAGCATGCTTTATTTTGGAAAATGGATTTATAAGGGGTAGAGTAGACCAATCTCTTTTCATTAGAACCCATAAGTCCCATACCCTACTAGTACAGATTTATGTAGACGATATTATTTTTGGTTCTACTGACTCCAAATTGTGCAGAAGGTTTTCAAACCTAATGCATTCTAAATTTGAAATGAGTAGCATGGGTGAGCTATCCTTCTTCCTAGGATTGCAAGTCAAACAGCATGCTGAAGGCATCTTCATTTCTCAAACCAAGTATGCAAATGAATTGGTTAAGAAATTTGGCATGTCTGAAGCATCTTGTATGAAAACACCTATGCCTACTAATGCTGTATTGGATGCTGATGAACATGGGAAACCTGTTGATCAGACAACATATAGAGCAATGATTGGCTCTTTACTGTACCTTACAGCTAGTAGACCAGATATAATGTTTGCTATATGTATATGTTCTAGGTTCCAAGTAAGCCCTAGAGAGTCACACCTAACAGTAGTAAAGAGGATTCTCAGGTATGTTAAAAGTTGTCCAAATCTAGGTCTCTGGTATCCAAAAGACTCAGCATTTGATTTAACTGGATTTTCTGATGCTGACTATGCTGGATGCAGAATTGACAGGAAAAGCAGCAGTGGAACTTGTCAGTTCCTTGGTGACAGACTTGTCTCCTGGTTTTGTAAGAAACAAACTTCTATGTCAACTTCAACTGCTGAAGCTGAATATATGGCTGCAGGCAGTTGTTGTTCACAAATCTTGTGGATTCAAAACCAACTTCTAAACTATGGCTACAACTTACAGAAGTCTAAAATCTTCTGTGATAACACCAGTGCTATTTCTATAGCTCAAAATCCAGTCCTCCATAGTAGGACAAAACACATAGAGATTAGGCATCATTTCTTAAGGAATAATGTTGAAAAGAACAAAATTGAACTACAATATATCCCAACTGATTTACAAAGGGGAGATATTTTCACCAAGCCCTTGGATGAAAAGAAACACAACTTCTTCCTAAATCAGTTAGGAATGTTAGATGGAGGAAGTCTTAAATAATATCCAAGATTTTGAAAGCTTAAAAACTGACCAAGACTAGACAAACATCTTGATTTTTCTTAGTGTCTAGAGTTTTTCTGGTCTATGAACTGCGCTCGACGATTTTTCCCCAGATCGTCGAACGGAGATCGACGATTTCTGAAATCGTCGTCCTGAGTTCAGCGTTTCTCAGATAGTATGAACTATCTTTTCCGGTCAACGATCGTCGAACGGCGCTCGACGATTTTGTACTCTGAACGATCGTCGAATAGAGCTCGACGCTCTCCAATATCGTCGAACGGAGATCGACGATGTTGAAGACTCTTCAGATTCCTTTAGAAGCCTCGATCATCTAACTGAGTTCAATGATCTTTCCATTTCTGCGTCGAACCCTAATATAAAATTCATTTTTCGCCGTCATTCTCCTTTGCGCTTTCGATTTCTCTGCAAAACCTTTCTTTCCCTCCAAACATTTCTGCACTTGGTCGTTGTGTTTGTTGAATTTTTGCAGGTACCTATGGCTGTGTCTGTTGCTGTTCTCGCCGCCATGAAGTTTGATGCTGGCTTCGACATAGACATGGAATCCTTCAGCACAACCGACCAGGTTTTTCAGGATATCTTGGGGTTATTCAAAGAGCAGAACCTGACTACAATCATGACCACAAGGATTAAGCTTGCTTCTGATGAGATTAAGGAATGGGTCTACACTGCCCACAATCAGGACAACAACACCATTATTGGATCAATATCTGGCACTCAGGTATCTTTGACCCCAGAAATTTTAACAGAGGTTTTTGAGTTGAGTACTGGTGGAGATTCTGCTGACTTGTCTGGAGAAGAATTTGCTGACTTACTTGCCTGAATGGGTCACTCAGAGGCTAACCCTAGCAAGCTATTGAAAAAGAACCTTTCTGTGGAATACAGATTCCTGGCTGATGTAGTTGGGAAAGTGCTACTGGCTAAGCACTCTGCTCATGACACAATCTCCAGGTATCAGCTCTGCCTAATGGGAGCCCTAGTAGACAGGAAGAATTTGAATTAGGGAGAGGTATTCTTTGACCTCATTAAGAAGAAGATCAACAAAAGTTTTGTAAACTTTGGAAGAATTATAGGGGTGTTTCTGCAGCATAGGTGCCCTGCATTGCTGGTCTCCTCTGGAATCCACATCAATGCATCCAAGAGACTGTCTTGTTCCCTATTTGGTAAATGGGACATACAAATCATCAAGCCCAGCAGGCCCTCCTCCAGCACTCCTTCAGGCACCAGGACTCTCAGAGTCACTTCCCCACAGGTCTCTGCCCCTGCAGATGACCTGCCTGCTGATGTTTCTCCTCCTCCTCCTCCAATTCCATCTCTTCCCATTCCATCTACCATTCAAACTCCATCCACCATCATCATCTCCAGCCCCTCTCCAAAATCTACACCATCTCCAGTCCCTACTCTTCCACTCCCAGAAGAACAATTCCATCCCTTATTCTCCTACCCTTAACCAGATATCATTTCATCACCCTCCATTCCATCCTTCAACCTCCTTGATGATTCCTTTATGGATGATTCACCATCCTCTCCTCCTGAGCTACCCTCATCCTCCACCTCTTATCAAGATCTCCTGCAACAAATCATTGACCAACCCACCTTCACCCCATCTATCTCCATCCCACTGTCCTCCATATCCACTTTACCCACACCTCAACCATCCCTGCCCCACTGCTCCAGCTCTCCACTACCCTCACCAACAGCTACTCCTCCATTCTCTACCTCTGCTCCAGTCACTACTGAGCAAGTAGACATTCCATCCCTTGCTGACAGGCTGTATGCATTGATAGCCCCCAGGATATCTCTTCTTTTGGAGACCTCCTTGGCTCCATTACTCCTGTTAGTGGAAGCCCTCTCTACCAGGCTCTCATCTCTTTTCCCTCAGGCAGCCCCTTCTGCAGTGTGCCTTGATCCAGCCATGTCTGAATCTAGGCAGGGGGAGATGCCCTATGAAGTGAGTCTGCCTGCTGCTGCTGCTGCTATTGTTGCTGCTGTCTCAGTGAGCCTGCCTACTGTTGTTTCTTCAGTTCTTGAATCTGCCACTGCTCCTGCTGCTGTGTCTCAAACTTCAGTTCAACCTCCTGCTGCAATCTTTGCAATAAACCTCAGGTCTTTGCTCTCAGAATTTGACTTTATATACTTCAGATGTCTGCAAGAGACAATTGCTATCCAGCCCCAGAGGATCTGTCCAAGGCCCTTGTGCCATTCTCTTGCTGTGAGCCCAGCATCATCACTTCATTTGTCCACTCAGTTTATGCTGCTGCTACTTCTGATGAAAGCATTGTTGTTGTTTCTGATGTTGCTGCCCCTCCTGCTGCTGAAAGTTTTGATACTGCTGCTGCTACTCCTATTACTGCTGTTGAGCCAATCACTAAGGAGATCCTTATGACAGAGGCACCTGAGTTTGAGCCTTCTGCATTTTCTGATTATATTTCTACTGTTGATGTTGCTGTTAGTGAAACTGTTGCTGCTGCTGTTGTTACTTCTCCAGAACCTGTAGTATCTGCTGCTGTGGTTACTGTTTCTATTTCAACTGAAACTGTTGCTGTTGCAACAACTTCTATATCTGTTGTTGTCACTACTGTTACTACTTCAACCTCTGCTGCTACACCCTATGCTGCCTCATCTGCTTCTATACAGCTCAAGAAAGATTTGATGAAGAAAATTGATGCCCTGTATGATGATCAGAGTTCTCAAAGTGATGAGTACAGAAACGACTCTGATGATTCTTCTGCTACCATTGCCAGGAAAAGAAAGGCAAGGAGCAAAGCCATGAAGAGAGTACCTCCTGCCATGGTCAAGGATAACAATGACATAGCATACTACATTCTTCATGATTGCCCTATCACTGAGCACTGGATGCAGTACTCTAAGAATCAGCTCAAAGCAATGAAAAAGAAAAGGAAATATGAAAAGGGTTCTTCACAATTCCAACATTCTCATCCTCCTCCACCACCTCCTCCTGATGCAGGTGCAGGTGGAAGTTCTGCTGCTCAACCCCCTGCTAGAAGTCAGGCCCCCTATCAGCCTCATGCTAGATCCTACCATAGGGGAAGCCAATCCAGGGGTTCTCAATCCAGGAGAGGAGGATACAGAGGCAATCAAAGAAAAGTCCAGGTCTACTCTAAAGGATACTCCAGGCAACATCCATGCTCCAGGGAAGGACAAATTTCATCTGTGTAACACCACATCTGGTCCTTTTCCCTATAAGCTGAAGGAAACTGTTTCATTCAGGCCTCCTCAAGATAATCCTTCTAATAGATATGAGCCACCAGTACCTTTTGAAGACCCTGAGAACAATCCAGCTGCTTGGACTGCAAGGATGAAAGAACTTGCTGCATTGGATCAGATCAAAAAGGCTAAAGAGCAAGGAAGAGATTCCTCTAACATCTCTACAATGTCTGAACAGAGAAAGAAAGAGTTAGAAAGATATGCATCAAGCAAATTTTTTGATTCTGACAGGTACATGGAACTGCATCCTGAAGCTGTGGTTCCCAGGCCTAAACAACAAACATCTTTAGGTGCAGCAGATGATACTAGATCAAAGAAAGAAGCCCTCAACCCTAACAGAGAAATCAAACTTTTTAAGGGCAAGGAGAGGAAATGACAATGTAAGGTGATAATCTCTGTGATTTCTGATTATTATCTGGGATGATATATATATATGTGGTTCTGCAATGACTAGCTTGTTGCTTTTCTGTTTTGCCGCTTGTATGTTGTTATTTAATTTTTCCAAACTCTGTAAATAGTAATCCTAACCCAAATAGGGGGAGATTGTTGGAACACCCTATTACTAATTTGGGTCAGGATCACTATGTTTCTAGGAAACCAGTGTTTGACCTCCTGTATAGCTCAAAAGGTCAATTAGAATTGAGTCTAAGGGTTAGAAGTCTAAGTTTGGAAGATGCCCTCAAGACTAAGACTTTTTCAGTTTGAGACTAAGTCATATCGTCGAGCTCAGCACGACGATTCGTCGAACTCCGATCGACGATCATCTAACTCAACTTCAACAGATTGTCGATCTCCATTCGATGATCGCTGAGCTCAACTTCATCATATCGTCGAACTCCATTCGACGATCGGTGAGCACAGTTCGACGATCTTGACTCAGTATTGGATTTCTATCTCTGAGCTCAGTTCGACGATCTTTGATCTCAGATCGATGATATTTTGTTGCAGTATAAATCCATATCGCTGAGCTCAGTTCGACGATAGCAGAGCTTAGTTCGACGTTTTCAGATAACTTCAAGGATGTTTCTAGATTCAAATTCAAATCAGTTAAGGAGTTATTCTGCAATTAATTCAGAAGATTGTCTAGCCGTTTTCATTTATTTCTGGACCAAGTTTCAATGGATTTTCAAGGAATATTTCTATGGACTTTCCAACAGAAGATATTTTGCAATTAAGGAGGCAATTAATGCAGGCCAACGGCTATTCTTGATAGAGGATGTTTTTCCATTCTGTACCAGAGAATAAAAGAGAAGAATTTTTGAATCTCACACAGATTACAGATACACAGACACACACAGACAGACATCAGTAATCTTCAGAACAAGAACAAAAATATTCTTTCTCAAAGAATTCTCAAGAACACACATCCCAAGAGATCAAATTTTTCTAAAATCTTCAGATCTCTCTAGTTTCAAGTGTTCAAGGCCAACATCTTTCAAGACTTCAGATATCCAACATTTCAGCTGTTGCTGAAATCATCTTTTGCTGGAGCTCAACTTGTGAAGGCCTATCACCCTACAGCAAAGCTTCTTTTCCTGAAGATCTCAAGTACTCAGGGGGAGCTTTGACACCATCAATCCACATAGTCTTCTCAGCTGATCTGAGAAAGAGAAGACTTCCATCACTCTCTCACCCCCATCTCTGTAAAGGGTTTCTCAAACTCCCTTCAAAAGTTTGAGCTTGCTTTTTGAGCACCTTGTCAAAAGCTCATTGGCGGCAAGACAACTGATCAAAAAATCTGCTTTGGTTTTTGAGCACCTTATCAAAAGCTCATTGGTGCCCAGGACACCTGATCAACTCATCCTGCAGTGGATTCCTACCTAGGGTGGTAGAAGAGTGGATGTACCCAAGTTTAGGGGAACCACTATATTTCCTTGTGTCATCTGGTTTTGCGTGTCTTTATTTTTGTTTTTGGTTGTGATTGTTCTGTGTTTAGTTTGTAATTAGTTTAATTCTGTGATTAGATTTATTCATTGCTTCCCTGCTCACTCACATTACAACCATTGTTGTAAAAAGTTTTCAAGCACCATATACTCTATTCACCCCCCTCTAGAGTATATCAGATCTAGCTGCACTTTCAGTGCGCCACTGCTCGTGCGCGTTTACCCCTTGCTTTCTGCAAATCTGACCCTGCCAATCGCACGATCAGTGGATTTAGTGCGCACGACCACTGGTCGTGCGCCACTGATCGTGCGCATATTTGCTGATGTTTCTATCCAGGTTGCAGGTCTAATTAGAAATGGCGCACGATCATCGACCATCAGTGCGCACAACCACTGGTCGTGCGCCACTGATCGTGCGCTCTGCTTTTGCTGGCTCCGTATTTAAGGCCCTGCTCCGCGATTTATGTCAACACCCGTCATTTTCTGTGATCGGGGAGTGCGCGGGGAAGTGCCATTTTACTTCTCCAGCTGCTCCATCACCTCCACCTTCATCGGGAGTCCATAGGCGGCTATTCTGAAGCTTTTCAAACTCTCTAGCGAAGCTCCCAACCATTGACGACTTCAAATCCAAGCTTTCCATCGGAGTTGGTGAAGAAGACAACCTAGAGACCGGACTCAAAGGCCTTCGAGGTGATAACTCGTTGGTACCGGAAGCCTCCTTGGAATGAGCCCAGAAGCGGATTGAAAACTCGCTATTCCGGCCACGACCTGCGGTGGATCTTCACCCTCTATTGGTTTACCCCTCTTCCCCTTCCTCTGTTGTATGGGATGACATACATTGTAATGAACTACATATTTTATTCTATATCTAATGGGATGTTTGTAGTTTTCTTATTTTTGTGAGTAGTGTTTATGAATGTGCCTCGCCCACTCCACATCCACTTCATACCCGTGTCTCACCTGATTGCACTCCGCACAAGAACACTTCCATCCATTAGCTTTTCGTCCACTCGCCCAACCGAAGTTCGACATCGCGGCAGATACACTCACTTCACCTAGCGAAGCGGTGCTTTCGACCCATATAGCTTTTATTAGTATTAGATTAAACAACCACAATCTCTCAAGTCCCCTTTTTACTCTTTTTCTTATTATAACCCTCATAACAATATTTTCTAAACTGTTACTGCTCTATGCTAATTGCATTCCTCAAGAGACCGACACTAGGTGATTTATTCCCAAACTTTATTACTTGTGCGACCGGTGCGCTTGCCGATTAACACGCATCAGACTGCAACATTTCGATCGAGGATTGCTTTGATACCACTTGTTAGACCCCACCCCCTTTTTTTTTTCCTTTAATAACACCGGGGTCTTCTGCCCAGAACCGCCACTTTGCAGTGACACCTTCGCACCCGAGAAGGTCATCGCTACAAAATGTCAATCCTGCCAGCCAAATCGATCACAAACGTAGCAAAATAGCAAGAGGAAAGTCCACAGAAATCACATATATATAGTAAGTAATCTCCACGAAGGGAGTTTTCCATAGATGTAATAAAAGTTCTAAAAACTTGGGCTCATGCCCAGTACATCAAGTCCTCACTACATATCTCTCATCGCGGAAGCAAAACTAATACAACTACTAGCGATTAGGACTCATAGTCCCTGTCGTCTGAACTTCGGTACTAGACTACCCGATCTCCAAGTGTGCCGACCTCCGGGGCTGCTCCTCCATGCTGGGCTCCATGGTCCCCTAAAATGATGTGGTTTGAAAACTGTTAGTCTAAAAGACTAAGTCTTATCATCCCCTGCCCCTTCCCCCCATGGCTCCTTGGCACCGAGCGGTGAGAAGGAAGGAGAGGACATAAAAGAGGAGAAATGATGTCGCGGCCCCTCTGCCACTACTTGATGATGACCCGGTTGCCGAGGCACAACGTCACAAAGATCTTAGGTGCCATGATGATGTTGAAGGAAGACCGCGTTACAACCTCCGCCCTCGGCGTGCCAAATCCACAGTGCAGAATTAATTATCTTATTTTATGCACTATTATTTTATATTGATGTATATAAAATTATTCCATGTTTGGATGATAATTTTATATTCATAAATGTTGTGTAATTTTAATTTTGGTCACTTTATATTTTCTGGTGTGTATTTAACCATACGGATGGATGAGATTACATCTCCATCATGGATTGTTAAGGGCTTGTTGTAACTCCTATATAAGGAGGCTTTTATGAGGATTTTATGATGACTTGAATAAGAAGAAACCTTATGTTGGATCCCTAGTTGATTTGGGCTATGTTCACAAACTTAGGATGTGACCCAACATGTATAGCAAGGGTCCAAGTTGTGTCCTAGAGTCTAGGCCAGGTCCTTAGAGTCAACACCAGATAAACCAACTATCAACAAAACCATCAGAGACTCAAGACTTAGAAGATTTCAAGACCAAGTAAAATGAGTTCGACGTTCGTCGAACTCAGGTCGACGAAAGGCGTTCTCAGCTCGACGATCTTGAGACATTTCTCTGAGCTGAGCTCGACGATCTTCATTCTCTACTCGACGAAAACTGGGATTCTTCAACAACCTAAAGACAGGATAACTCCAGATTATTATAAGTCCAACTTCATGCTTTGGTTGACAAACATGATTCTGAGCTCGACAAACTTGGACCTCAAGCTCACAACTTCTCAGGTCGACGAAGTCAACTTCTTAGGTCGATGAACTGTGTTCTTTGGTCGACGAATTCTGGAACGGGAAGATCTGTGTCGACACACAAAATATCAGTCAACACAAAATATTTGACTAAGTCCAGAGTTGTTGCTGAACTCCAGTCGAGGAACCCAATTGTTAGCTCGACGAACTTCAGACAGAAAAGGCAAGGGTTATGAAGCATGTAAGTTCTATAATGTGCTCGACGAAGTTGGAACTCAGCTCGATGAACAGAAGCTGTCTGGTTGACGAATACAGTATCTTAGTTCGACGAATTAGTAACTCAGCTCGACGAATTCTGTTATTCATTCGACGAATCCAGACTTAGCCATTTCCGGCATTCAATCCTCACTCAAATGCAATAATTCCTGACAAATTAATGACTCAAACATTCTCCGAATGTAGCCATTAGAGGAAGCATTAATTACAGTCTTCTTCAGGAATATTACTTGCTGATTTTCCACGGGACAGTTGAGGAAATGAGTAAATGCCGATTATTCTCAAGGTGTCAGCATTAATTACAGAGGATTCAAACTTTTCAAAAGAGTTAGAAGAAAAGGATATCGACAATCAGAAAGTACAAGAAGCACAACACTAAAAACACATAAAATACTCAGTCAGAAAAATAGAGATACACAGACTGACTGCAAGAATTCATACAACACTAGAAAAGCTTCACACAAGAAGATCATACAAAAGCTCAAAGTGATAGGATGTGATATTCATTCAAAAGAAGAAGAACAACTATAATATATCAAGAGTCTTCTTCTTCAACATTCTCTCCAGGACTTCTCCAAGGACAACAGATATCAAATCAGTCAAGAAGATCTTGCATCACTGCTTGTCAAGAACACTGATTGAAGACCTATCACCCTACAGCAAAGCTCCAGATCCTTCTTGAATCATTCTACATCTCAGGGGGAGCTTTTGCTTACATCATTCCACATAAGACTTCTCTCTGATTGTTGACAGAGAAGACAAAATCACTCTCTCACCCCCTACTGTACAAAGGGTTGTCATCTCCCTTAAAAAGTGATTCCTGGTTGCAAGTCTCCTTACCAAAAGACTTGAGTTGGTTTTGGGGGACCTGATCAAAACTCATTGGTGTCAGGCACCTGATCAAAAACCTGAGTGGATTCCTACCAAGGGTGGTAGAAGAGTGGATGTACCCAGGTTGGGGAACCACTATAATCTTCTTGTGTCGTCTGGTTGCTTATATTTCTTTTTGTTTCTTGCTGTGTTGCTGTGATTAGGTTGATTATTATCTGTGTTTCAGTTTTTCTATTTACTGCACTTTTTAAGGATACAGCAAAAGCTGTAGCAGCACTTTTATAGGGGACCTAATAAATCTTAAATAAATTTATAATATACTCTATTCACCACCCCCCCCCCCCCCCCCCCCTCTAGAGTATTGTAGATCTAACCCTCACTTTCAATTGGTATCAGAGGAAGGTTCCTTTGGTTGGACAAGTTAACCCTTGAACCAAAGATCCTGTGTTAGATCTAGACATCACTTTATTCATTATTCACATTTAACTTAGAAACACAGCCATGGCACAGAACAAAGATTATGCAAGCACTAGACCTCCAGTTTGCAACTTGCAAAAGTTTGGAATCTGGAATGCAAGAATCAAGTTGTACATGAATTCTATTGATTAAGATATCTTTGCTTCTATCTTAACAGGAGTACCTCCAGCACCTGTAGCGTCTCCAAGCACTTCTGCAAATATGACTGCAGTACCTCCTCCAGACTATAATGATGCATACAAAAAGCAAAGATGGCTGATGCAAAAGCCATGAACATATTGGCACAGATAATGTTTGATGATATTTTTCAGAAGGTTGCTGAGTGCACATCAGCAAAAGCTATTTGGGACTCCCTGAACCAAATGGTTGATGGATCAGCTGATGAAAGGAAGGATAGGAGATCAAATATCATATCCCAATATGAGAATTTTAAGAAGCAGGAAGCTGAAAATGTCTCAGAGATGTATAATAGACTAAGCTTGATCATTAATGAGCTAAAGACTCTAGACAAGGTCATCACTCTTACTGAAGTGAATGACAAGATTCTGATGTGCTTCCCAAGCTCATGGGACACAAGGATTTGGCCCATCAAGGAGGCCAGATGCCTGAATGAGATGTCAACAGAATCTCTACTGGTAAACTGAAATCTTATGAGCAGTTAATTAAGACAAGGGAGGCTGCTGAACAACAAACACCTCCTGCAGCCAGAAGAGATCAGAACATAGCATTCAAAGCCTCAGAAGAATCAGAATCTTCAACAGCAAATGAAGAAATCATAAGTCTCTTGGCTAAGAGATTCTTCAAGATGTCTAGAAAGGACTTCAGGAGGAAGTCAGCAAGGAAGGATGACAGGCCTAAGTATGACAAGACACCAATAAAGGAAGTGGTGTGTTATGGATGCAGAATTCCTGGGCACTTCCTCTCTGAGTGTCCAGAGAATCAGAAGAAGGAAAAGAGAAGGGAAAAGGAAAAGGATTCCAGAAAACAGTTCACCAACAAACCCTCTTCCAGCAAACGCAAGAGGAAGGAAAAGGGGTTTGTAGCTGAGACTTTGAGTGAGACTGAAGAGGAGTCATCATCTTCAAGTTCTAGTGAAGATGAAGAAGAAGAAAGAGCAAAAGAGGTTTGCCTCATGGCAATTGATGCCTCAAGAAGCAACTCAGAAGAAGGAGAGTCAAATAATGAGGAAGCTTCTGAATCAGAAGCTGATCAGGTATTATCATTGTTTGATTATAATTCAGAATCTTTTAAATTAGATTTTAAAGTCATGTGTTTAGATTTAATTAACTCTGAGAAGGTAATCAAACTTCTCAGAGATAAACAAGTTAATTATGATAGCTTAATATTAGAAAACAATAAATTGAAAAATGAAATAGATATGCTTAGTGAACAAATCACCCTTATGAAAGATGAATTGAATAAGGCAAAACAGCTAGAAGAATCACTAAATGGAAGAAACAAACAACTAGCAGAAATCACTAACACATCTAATGCTAGATTTAATGGAAGTAAGTTAGGATTAGGTGCATCATCTAGTGAACCATCTGTTATTCAAAAAAACCACCTATCACAACCCATCAATTTCATTTCTGAAAAAGGAAAGAAGAATACTGAGCAAGTGTATAAAGTAAATAAAATTCTTGAGCAAATTCAAACTAAGGATAAACTTGAAAAACAGAAAACAACCAATAAAAACAAAGTTCAGCAATTTTCGTCGACCTCAGATCGACGAAAAGGGGCCAGTTCGTCGAAACCCGATCGACGAACTCTGAACGCCAACTATAGTAATCATTATTCGTCTAACTGCGATCGACGAACTTTGTATGGTTTGTTGAGCAGAGATCAACGAACGTGGGGCACAGAGAATGAACATGTTTATTCTCTGGGCAGAGATCGACGATCTCAACCCTATTCGTCAAACTCGGGTCGACGAACCTACATAAATTCGTCGAACCCAGGAAGATTTAATCAAAACTATAACTTTAACAAAAACTTAAATACTTCTAAGAAATCATTTAATCCCCTAGCTGACTAGACCATTCCACCTAAGAGATACCACCCCATAGGATATCAAGCCCAGCCAGAATTTTCTGTCATTTCCAGTTTCTCTTATCAGCCATACAAGGGGCCCCAGGTAACCTAGGTAAAGAATCACTAACTATTTGCATTGTAGGTGAAAACGTGTCCAGGGATAAATGAAACTTGGTACCTGGACAGTGGCTGTTGCAACCATATGACTGGCAGCATGTACATCTTGCTCAACTACAAGACCAAACTGGGGCCAAAAGTTATTTTTTGGTGACTCAAAATGTGGACAGTCAGAAGGAGTGGGAGAAGTAAGAATAGGAGCTGTCACATTTAGAAAAGTGACATATGTAAGTGGACTGAAGCATAACCTCATCTCAATAAGTCAATTATGTGATGATGGTTATCAGGTATACTTTAATCCTTCTACTTGCTCTATTATTGATAAAGATAATCAAACTGTTTTAACTGGAAGTAGGCAAGGCAACATTTATCTAGTAAATTTTTCTTCTGCCACAACTGATATCTGCTTACTAAATTTAACTAGTAATCAGAATGATTTATGGCACAAAAGACTAGGACATGTAAATCTGAAAAATATAGCTAGGTTATCTAAGCACAACCTTGTTAGAGGTCTATCGTCTGCCCCCTACAAGAAGGACGGTCCTGCAGGGCTTGTCAATTAGGCAAGCAAACTAAAACTAGTTTCAAATCACTTAATAAGAGTGATTCACCTAGGATCTTGTACTTGCTGCACTTGGATCTTTTTGGACCCATTGTTGTACAATGTAACACCCCCTATCCGTCGCATAGCATATAGCAGTAGGTCCGGCCGGGGCCCGACGCCATATACCACAGACAGACCAGGTGGTTACGTATGGAAACCATCCAACCAATCTCAACGTCCTACACAGAGCATTCTAGCGGAAGCAGTTTAAATAAGTTGTAAACAAGAACCCAGCATTAGAGCACGAATGTCCACTATTACAAAATTAGGAATGCATACAAAATACCCAAAATCGGCCTTAAGGCCTTACAGAAAGTTTCACTTGAATAATACATGATTTACAAACCTCGGCACGCAGGACGGTCATACATGAATAAAACAGAAAACATTTCCACTTGGTCCTTCGAGGGCCAGCTTCGCAAAAAGGGCTTTAGCCCGCTATTGACCGCTTGGTCCAGCTGCACCTGCAAGCAACAAACCACCGCACGGTGGCAAACAAGGCAATGGTCAGCAATGCTGACCAAATTATAACGATCCCGCCCCCAACTCGGGGCGGCGATGCTCCTTCCCTGCATTTCATTAGAACAAGCGAGCAATGCATATAACCATAGCCATTTCATCACAGGCGTTGGCTCGCACGGCCACACGCCCCGTGCACTCAGGGCACATTCTCGGTGAACCGGTCGATGTCACGTCAATTAAAGCCATTAACATTCCGGACTCACCACCGCCACTTAGACGGCCATTCCTATGAGCAATTCGTCTTCCTGGCCTGGGTCACGACAATTCAAGCCATTGACCGCCGAAGACTCCCATCTATGCCAACGGCGAGTGCCACGTAACCTTAGGTCTCTCTAACCGAACGACATAAAGCGGGTACGGCTCCATCTAACCCGTGCTCACTTCGCAACGACAATTTAAGCCATTTGCGCGGGTCAAACTTTCACCGATTCCCATTCTACCGCAAGACACATAACCCAGTTATGTTTGAGTTGGCTCTCAGGCCACCAAGTTGGCAAGATCTCGTATCCGCCCAGTTTTCCGGGTGCACCTTTAGGTTAGTCCCCAAGGCTCCCTGCTGCAATCTATCGCGTAGAAAACCTGAAAAACACCCAATAGCACGGAGTCTTCTCCGGCCTTATGCAATACAACATCACCGATCTAGACTAACATGTCCGGGTAGGCTTCACACAAAATTCCTATGTCCGTTCTCGCATACGGACTCTAAACAACGGGGACTTTACATATCTACCCGAAGGAACGCCTCCAACTCTCCTCAAACTTGCGAGAGCGGGCTTCCTATGCTAAGAAAAGAGAGCTATTCATGCTCAAAATGAGGATCGTTACCCTTGAGTTCCTCTTTGGCGCCATTGAAAAGTATCCGGATGGAAATCACCGCACTTGCGTTGCCTCCGTGGATCCGGAGTCGGCTTGCGATTCGGAGCTCCGAAGCTCCTCCAATGGCGGATCTAGCTCTTCTTCTCCTTGCCTTAGCTCTCCGCTCTCCAAGGATTTAGAAAGAGAACAAGTGAAGAAAAGTGAGGATTTCTAAGTCAACTCACGGGTATATCCCTTCAGGAACAACCCCCAGCCGTTGGATCTCAACCTAAGAAAACGAACGGCTTTGATTCGGGGCTGAAATGCCCAATCTGGACCGAACACGGCCTGGCACACGCCCGTGTCCAGGGCCGTGTGGCTCATTCGCCGTCAAAATCGAATCACCTGGAACCTCACACGGGTATCAAACACGCCCGTGTTCGAGCTGACACGCCCGTGTTCCACCTGACACGGCCGTATAGCCGGCCGTGTACCCCATGATTTTTCCCCGCTTTCAACCCGAGCACTGCACGGGTTCTAGGACATGCCCGTGTCCTTGCCCGTGTCACCTTGACACGCCTGGGCTCCAGGCCGTGTACACGGTCTCGACACTTCGCGGCTAAGTGTCGACACGGGTCGACACGCCCGTGTCGCAGGCCGTGTGCCATGTCTCGACACATTGTCGACACCAAAGTGTCGACTTCGCGGGACGAGTGTCGACACGGGCTGACACGCCCTGCGACACGCCCGTGTCGCAGGCCGTGTGCCATGTCTCGACACAACGTCGAAGCACTATGTCGACTTCACGGCTAAGTGTCGACACGGGTCGACACGCCCGTGTCGCAGGCCGTGTGCCTAGTCTCGACACAATGTCGAGACCAAAGTGTCGACTTCGCGCCTTAGTGTCGACACAGGCTTGACACGCCCTGGGACACGCCCGTGTCCCAGGCCGTGTGCCTGCAGCCAGAACTCAAACTGGCCCAAAACATCCCCCTTAGCTCCTTTGAGTTTCGGGGCGTTACAACTCTACCCCTCTTAAAAGAATTTCGCCCACGAAATTACATAAAGGGAAAAACATGTACAAAAACAAAATTTGTACCTGAGCGGAACAACTCCGGATATTCGTCAAGCATCGTCTGCTCTCGCTCCCAAGAGAGCTCCTCACGACCGCAATTGTCCCACCGGACTTTGACCATCCTGATATCTTTATTGTGTAGTCGCTTGACCTCCGAGTCCTCAATCCGCACGGGCTTGACCTTTGTCGTTAGCCCACTATCCACCGGCACTTGATCAACAGCGATCACTTGAGTAGGCTCTTGCACCGCCTTCCGAAGCACCGAAATATGGAATACATCATGTAAACCACTTAGCTCCACTGAAAGCTTCAGCCGATAGGACGCTTCTCCTACTCACTCCAGAACCTCAAACGGTCCAAGGTACCTCGGGCTTAGCTTTTTCAATCGCCGCACCCACGAGACACCCTTGAACGGCTTGATCTTCAAGTATACATAATCGCCCACAGCGAACTCCACGTTTCTGTGCTTGGCATTATAGTACTTTGCTTGCCGGTCCTGAGCGGTAAGCAACCTCTCCCGGATGGTCCCCACCAAAGAAGTAGCATCATCCACTTCCGATCGCTTATACAACTTTGACTCACCCGTTTCTAACCAAGACAACACCGTGCGACATCTTCTACCATATAGGGCCTCGAAGGGCGCCATCTGAATACTCGCTTGGTAGCTGTTGTTGTATGCGAACTCCACCAAATAAAGGTGGTCCTCCCATTGCTTTCCAAAATCCAAGACACACATGCGAAGCATGTCTTCCATCGTTCTATTGACCCTCTCGGTCTGCCCATCCGTTTGCGGATGGAAGGCTGTGCTGAATTTCAGCTTTGTTCCCAACATTTGCTGCACAAGCCTCCAATCATTGGACGTGAACCGCCCATCTCGGTCACTCACGATGCTGCGGGGCACACCATGAAGCCGCACTATAATATCCACATAAAGCTTTGCCAACTTCTCCACCGGGTCAACCTTCCTATGCAGAATAAAATGCGACACCCTTGTTAATCGATCAACAACCACCCAAATGGCGTCGTTCCCCTTTTGCGACCTTGGCAAACCGTGCACAAAGTCCATAGAGATGTCGTCAAATTTCCACTCCGGAATAGGCAAGGACTTAAGAAATCCTCCCGGCTTTTGGCACTCCGCCTTTACCAAGGCGCAGGTTTGGCACTTTGCTACGTAGAGCGTCACATCCTTCTTCAAACCCGGCCACCAAAACAGTTTCTTCACATCACGGTACATCTTTGTGCTCCCCGGGTGAATCGAGTACTTGGTATGGTGCGCCTCGTACAACAACTCAACCCGTAAATTGCCCACACTTGGGACGCACAAACGACCGTCTTTCCACAGTAATCCGTCCTCCACGACGAATTGGGAATTTGACCCATCCAGAGCCTCTATCATGAACTGCTTCATATGAGCATCCAAATACAAAGCCTGCCGAATCCGATCAGCCAGGTCATATTGGACTTCAGTCCAATTCAGCACTGCTTCAGCACTAGATTGTCTGTCCACACAAACAATCTCCAATGCCTCCAACTCCTGCAGCAACCGCTCATCATGCACTGATAGCCAATTTGCTTGAGCTGGGGCTCGGCGACTCAACGCGTCCGCAACCGCATTCCCTTTGCCAGGCACGTAGTGGATCTTGAATGTATAGTCCCCCAGGAAGTCCATCCATCCACGCTGCCGCATATTCAGATCCTTCTGGTCAATTAGATACTTTAGGCTCTTGTGATCGGTGTAGATATCAATCTTCACACTGTACAAATAGTGTCTCCACAGCTTCAAGGCAAAAATCACGGCCGCCAACTCCAAGTCGTGGACCGGATAATTTCTCTCGTGCACTTTTAGCTGTCTCGAGCCATAAGCTATCACGCTTTCGTGCTGCAGTAGCACACAACCTAAACCGCTGCCCGAAGCATCGCTATATATCTCATAGCCTTCGGTTCCACATGGCGAACTCAACACAGGCGCCGTGGTCAACCGACACTTCAACTCCTCAAAAGCACGCGCGCACTCCGGCGTCCAAACGAACTTATGCTCCTTCCTCGTCAAAGTAGTGAGAGGTAACGCTATCCGCGAGAAGTTCTCTACGAAGCGCCTATAATAGCCGGCAAGCCCCAAAAAGCTCCGGACTTCTGCTACCGTAGCAAGCTCAGGCCACACCTGTATCGCAACAATCTTCGCCGGATCCACAACAATACCCTCTCCACTCACTATATGCCCGAGGAACGCCACTGAGGACAGCCAAAACTCGTACTTCGAGAACTTGGCATACAACTGATTTCTCCTGAGTGTCTCCAACACCAAATGGAGATGCTTGAAGTGATCCTCCTCACTTTGCGAGTACACCAAAATATCGTCGATGAAGACGATCACGAAATGGTCCAAGTACTCCCTGAACGTCCTGTTCATCAAATCCATGAATACTGACGGCGCATTAGTCAGCCCAAACGGCATGACCGTAAACTCATAATGCCCGTACCTCATACTAAACGTTGTCTTCGGGATATCACTCTCCCTTATTCGCAGCTGATAGTACCCAGACTTGAGATCTAACTTCGAGTACACCGTCGACCCGACTAACTGATCGAAGAGATCATCAATCCGGGGGATCGGGTACTTGTTCTTCTCAGTCAGCTTGTTCAGCTCTCGATAATCAATACATAACCTCAAGCTTCCGTCCTTCTTCTTAACAAAGAGGACCGGTGCGCTCCAATGCGAAGAACTCGGGCACACATACCCTTGCTCCAACAACTCTTGTAGTTGAACTTTCAGCTCCGCCATTTCCTTAGGCGCTAGCCGATACGGAGATCGTGACACAGGCTTTGCACCTGGCACTAGCTCGATCGTAAAATCTATCTCCCGTTGAGGCGGGGCTCCAGGAAGATCTGCGGGGAACACATCAGGGTATTCCGATACCACTGAAATACAATCCAACGCGGGCTTCGGCTTTGCAACCTCCACTAGTGTAAAGAACAGTTCTGCTCCGGCACGAACCGTCTTCACCACCTGAAGAGCAGACATCAACGTCTTGCTCGACCCCTTTAAGCCCGTAAAAGTCGTCTCACGACTTGCTCCCATCTTGACTTTCTTGCTACCGCAATCTATATGGGCCTGCTGCTCCGAGAGCCATTCCATGCCAAAAATGACGTCAAACTCCACCAACGGAAGTAAAGACGCCCGCAGGTCAAACTCCTGCTCTCCAATACGAACCTTAACATCGCAGATCCTATCCGCTCGCATCGAACACCCATTTGGCAACAACACATCCAACTTATCCCTCGCCATCGAAGAAGGGACTCCGATGCGTAATATAAATCCTTCGGACAAGAAGGAGTGTGAAGCTCCCGTATCAAAGAGTGCTCGTGCCGGATTTTCACAAATCAATACAAATCCTAAACAAGTAGTGGTAAGGTAACATGTGCATAACAAGCATATAAAGAAATTGACTTGCTATAAATTAAACCGTACCTGTCACCACATCAGCTTGTTTAATGGCCTCCTGTTGGCCAAGATTGTAGACCCTTGGTTGGGCCGGAGCATAATGGGATGCGGTCGACTCCACCGCCTTTCCCTTCTCTTCATAAGTGGCTCCCGGCCTCCTCTCGGACTTAGGACGTCCGCTCCAACAATCACGGGCAAAGTGCCCCGTCTTTCCACATGTAAAACACGCACCAGAAGCGCCAGAAGGAGCTGGACCCGAAGTCCTATGCTTCTTGAAAGACCTCCGATAGCCGGACTTTGAAGCAGTCGGCACTCTGAACTCAGATTTCTTATCAGCCAAGCCTTTCTTCGCTTGTACATTCTTCATGTCCTTCTCCAAGGACCGGGCAGCATTGACCAAGGTTAAGAAACCCTGCGTCATCGGCCCTGACAGTAATAGTCTCAGCTCATCCCTCAAGCCTTCATAAAAACGATTAGTTTTGCGCTCCTCATCCATGATAGTGGAGCTAGCATAACGACTCAAACGCGTAAACTCGTGGAGATATTCATCCACGCTCCTCTCACCCTGCACCAACTTCAGGAACTCATTCTCCATTGAAATCCTCTGAGTAGAAGGGAGGTATCATGCTATGAACAATCCCGAGAACTCTTCCATCGGAACGTCTATCAGTTGTCTACCTCTCAAATGATGCAGCTCCAATCCTTCCCACCACATCCTCGCTTCACCGTCCAGCAGGAACGTAGCGATGGTGGTCATTTGCCACTCCTCCGTCTCCGTCGCTGTCATGACTCTCTTCACCCTGGAGTGCCAGTCTTCAGCCTGAGATGGGGTTCCCAACCCCGAGAATAACGGAGGGTTAAAGCTCATTACATGCTTTAGCTGCCTCTCAGTTTCCCTCCTTGGCACTATCGGTTCTACAACCACTTGCTCCACCCTCCTCGGCTCAGCCTCTTGCAGAGGTTCTTGCTCCATCACAGGAGCGGGCTGCTGCGCTTGCCTTCTAGGCTACGCATTAATCACGGCCAACACCGCTTCAGCCACCAATCGTATATTCTCAGCCGATAGAGGTGTTGCGGGAGCAACATCCGGTGCACTGCTAGCCTCAGAAACTCGGCGTTCTGATGGCCCAACACCACTTCTGGTCGCCTATAGTGGTACAAAACACCGTTAAGCGACCACATAACATTGCAAACAGCAATTATAGGAACACGCAGGTTCCTCAAACACGAGTATTTTCATTCCTAAGTGGACATTCATGGGTTCCTTTACCATTATAACGATGACGCACACAATGTGCTCACCACCCCTTAAAAAGAATTCGCCCACGAATTCACTTTAAGCCCGACCAAAACCAGTAGTCTGATACCAAATTGTAACACCCCCTATCCGTCGCATAGCATATAGCAGTAGGTCCGGCCGGGGCCCGACGCCATATACCACAGACAGACCGGGTGGTTACGTATGGAAACCATCCAACCAATCTCAACGTCCTACACAGAGCATTCTAGCAGAAGCAGTTTATATAAGTTGTAAACAAGAACCCAGCATTAGAGCACGAATGTCCACTATTACAAAATTAGGAATGTATACAAAATACCCAAAATCGGCCTTAAGGCCTTACAGAAAGTTTCCCTTGAATAATACATGATTTACAAACCTCGGCACGTAGGCCGATCATACATGAATAAAACAGAAAACATTTCCACTTGGGCCTTCGAGGGCCAGCTTCGCAAAAAGGGCTTTAGCCCGCTATTGACCGCTTGGTCCAGCTGCACCTGCAAGCAACAAACCACCGCACGGTGGCAAACAATGCAACAGTCAGCAATGCTGACCAAATTATAACGATCCCGCCCCCAACTCGGGGCGGCGATGCTCCTTCCCTGCATTTCATTAGCACAAGCGAGCAATGCATATAACCATATCCATTTCATCACAGGCGTTGGCTCGCACGGCCACACGCCCCGTGCACTCAGGGCACATTCTCGGTGAACCGGTCGATGTCACGTTAATTAAAGCCATTAACATTCCGGACTCACCACCGCCACTTAGATGGTCATTCCTATGAGCAATTCGTCTTCCTGGCCTGGGTCACGACAATTCAAGCCATTGACCGCCGAAGACTCCCATCTATGCCAACGGCGAGTGCCACGTAACCTTAGGTCTCTCTAACCGAACGACATAAAGCGGGTACGGCTCCATCTAACCCATGCTCACTTCGCAACGATAATTTAAGCCATTTGCGCGGGTCAAACTTTCACCGATTCCCATTCTACCGCAAGACACATAACCCAGTTATGTTCGAGTTGGCTCTCAGGCCACCAAGTTGGCAAGATTTCGTATCCGCCCAGTTTTCCGGGTGCACCTTTGGGTTAGTCCCCAAGGCTCCCTGCTGCAATCTACCGCGTAGAAAACCCGAAAAACACCCAATAGCACGGAGTCTTCTCCGGCCTTATGCAATACAACATCACCGATCCAGACTAACATGTCCGGGTAGGCTTCACACAAAATGCCTACGTCCGTTCTCGCATACGGACTCTAAACAATGGGGACTTTACATATCTACCAGAAGGAACGCCTCCAACTCTCCGCAAACTTGCGAGAGCGGGCTTCCTATGCTAAGAAAAGAGAGCTATTCATGCTCAAAATGAGGATCGTTACCCTTGAGTTCCTCTTTGGCGCCATTGAAAAGTATCCGGATGGAAATCACCGCACTTGCGTTGCCTCCGTGGATCCGGAGTCGGCTTGCGATTCGGAGCTCCGAAGCTCCTCCAATGGCGGATCTAGCTCTTCTTCTCCTTGCCTTAGCTCTCCTCTCTCCAAGGATTTAGAAAGAGAACAAGTGAAGAAAAGTGAGGATTTCTAAGTCAACTCACGGGTATATCCCTTCAGGAACAACCCCCAGCCGTTGGATCTCAACCTAAGAAAACGAACGGCTTTGATTCGGGGCTGAAATGCCCAATCTGGACCAAACACGGCCTGCCACACGCCCGTGTCCAGGGCCGTGTGCCTCATTCGCCGTCAAAATCGAATCACCTGGAACCTCACACGGGTATCGAACACGCCCGTGTTTTGAGCTGACACGCCCGTGTTCCACCTGACACGGCCGTGTAGCCTGCCGTGTGTACCCCATGATTTTTCCCCGCTTTCAACCCGAGCACTGCACGGGTTCTAGGACACGCCCGTGTCCTTGCCCGTGTCACCTTGACACGCCTGGGCTCCAGGCTGTGTACACGGTCTCGACACTTCGCGGCTAAGTGTCGACACGGGTCGACACGCCCTGCGACACGCCCGTGTCGCAGGCTGTGTGCCATGTCTCGACACATTGTCGATACCAAAGTGTCGACTTCGCGGGGGGGGGACGAGTGTCGACACGGGCTGACACGCCCTGCGACACGCCCGTGTCGCAGGCCGTGTGCCATGTCTCGACACAACGTCGAAGCACTGTGTCGACTTCACGGCTAAGTGTCGACACGGGTCGACACGCCCTGCGACACGCCCGTGTCGCAGGCCGTGTGCCCAGTCTCGACACAATGTCGAGACCAAAGTGTCGACTTCGCGCCTTAGTGTCGACACAGGCTTGACACGCCCTGGGACACGCCCGTGTCCCAGGCCGTGTGCCTGCAGCCAGAACTCAAACTGGCCCAAAACATCCCCCTTAGCTCCTTTGAGTTTCGGGGCATTACATACAAATCCTAGGAGGGAAATCTTATACTTTAGTTATAGTGGATGACTTCTCCAGGTTCAGTTGGGTTTTCTTTCTGAGAACAAAGTCAGATACATTCAAGGTTCTTACAGATTTTCTCAAGACCATACAGATTGAGTTCTCTACTCATGTTACATTGAATAGAAGTTATCATGGCACAGAGTTTGAGTCTCTTCTTATGCATGTGTTCTGTGAGAAGGAAGGTATTAGGCATTACTTCTCAGCTCCTAGAACTCCTGAACAAAATGGGGTAGCTGAAAGGAAAAATAGAACACTCATTGAAGCTGCAAGTACATTACTTGCTGGTGCATACATGCCACTAACCTTTTGGGCAGAGGCTGTAAGCACTGCAAACTATGTTCTGAATCGGTGTTTAATTCACAAACTGAAGAACAGGACTCCCTATGAATTGCTAAAAGGGAAGAAACCTAAAATTAACTATTTTAAATTGTTTGGTTGTACATGTTATATACACAATAACAACAAGAAATATATTAGAATGTTTGAAGCTAAGGCTGAAGTTGGAGTTTTTCTAGGATACTCCCAAGTAAGCAAGTCTTATAGGGTATTCAATAAATCAACATTAAATGTTGAAGAGACAATTCATGTGTCTTTTGATGAAACTAACATGTATTGCAAGGAGAAAGAAGTTACTACCATCAGTAATTTGCAGGTACCCCACTTGTGTGAGACATTGGATGGACTAAACCTCACCCAAGAGATTCCCACTCATACCTCTCCACAGGTCATTGAAGATAGTGAAGAAGATGAAGAACATGAGACTCATCCAACAGCAGATATAATTCCACAAGAGGAATTTATTCCAAAATGTTGTTGCACAACCAACTCCACCCACTGATTTTGTCACACTTAGGGATCACCCCAGATCTCAAGTAATTGGAGACATTTCAGCAGGTGTACAGACAAGGTATCAACTCAACCAAGACTTGATGCATGCCTGTTTTCTCTCTCAAGTTGAACCTCTAACCATTCATGATGCTGAGCAAGATCCCCACTGAATCCTTGCAATGCAAGAGGAATTAATCCAATTTGAGAGATGTAGAGTTTGAGATTTGGTTCCAAGACCCCAAAACTACCCAGTTATTAGAAACAAATGGGTTTTCAGGAACAATCTTGATGCCCAAGGAGTTATTGTGAGGAACAAGGCTAGGCTTGTTGCTCAAGGATACAGGCAAGAGAAAGGAATTGACTATGATCAGACCTTTGCACTAGTTGCAAGGTTGGAAGCTATAAGGATTTTCCTTGCCTATGCAACAGTCAAAAGATTCAAAGTCTTTCAAATGGATGTGAAAAGTGCCTTCTTAAATGGAGTGCTACAAAAAGAGGTTTATGTAGAACAACCTCCAGGTTTTGTCTCTCCCACTTATCCCTCTTATGTTTTTAGATTAAATAAGGCTCTTTAATGTCTAAAGCAAGCTCCAAGAGCTTGGTATGAGACCTTAGCAAGTTTCTTATTAGAGCATAAATTTATAAGAAGAAATGTAGATAAAACCCTTTTCACAAGACATCATAAGGACCAAATTTTGTTAGTACAAATCTATGTAGATGACATCATATTTGGCTCTACAGATTCAAAATTGTGCAAGAGGTTTTCTGACCTAATGCATTCTAATTTTGAAATGACTAGCATGGGAGAGCTTTCATATTTCCTTGGTCTCCAAGTGAAATAACTCCCTGATGGCATCTTCATCTCACAAGCAAAATATGCTAAAGAACTTCTAAATAAGTTTGGGATGACTGATGCCTCAGCAAAGAAAGCTCTCATGGCCACAAATGCTGTTGTGGACTCTGATATACCAGGAAAACCTATAGATCAGAAACTGTATAGGGGCATTGTTGGGTCCTTATTATACATCACAGCAAATAGGCCAGATATAATGTTTGCTACATGCATTTGTGCTAGGTTCCAAGTGAACCCTAAAGAATCTCATCTAATTTTCTTAAAAAGGATTTTAAGGTATATGAAGAGTTGTCCTGATCTAGGCCAATGGTATCCTGCTGAATCAGAGTTTGAGTTAACTGGATAGTCTGTTGCTAATTTTGCTGGATGCAGGGTTGATAGAAAAAGTACTTCAGGAACCTGCCAGTTCCTGGGTATGAGATTAGTATCATGGTTCTATAAAAAGCAAACATCAGTGTCAACATCAACTACTGAAGCAGAATATATTGCAGCAGGAGTTGTTGTTCACAGATGCTCTGGATATAGAATCAGCTTCTAAATTATGGTTTCAACTTAAATAATTCAACATTATTCTGTGATAATACTAGTGCTATACCCATAGCACAAAATCCAGTTCACCATAGTAGGACAAAGCATATTGATATAAGACATCATTTCATTAGGGAGTGTGTAGACAAAAATAAGATTAAGCTTGTCTATATCTACACTGATTTACAAAAAGCTGATATATTCACCAAACCTCTGGATGAGAAAAATCATGCTTTCTTTCTAAATCAGTTGGGAATGATCAATGGAGAAGACTTAGCTTAAGTTATTTCTGCATTCGACGAATTTTCCAAAGTTTGTCGAACGGAGTTCGACGAACCAGGGAAAGTTTGATAGATACTCGTCGACCAGAGATCGGCGAGTTCTCTGTGAGTGAAATAATTTTTGTCGACCAGCGATCGATGAACTTTGCCTCAGAAGATATTCGTCGACCGGAGTTCGACGAATTATCTTCAAATCTTCTGAATGAGGTCGACAAATTATTTATTACTAAACTATATCGTCGACCTCAGTTCGAAGAATAACTTTCATTTCGTGGAACGGAGATTGTCGATTCATATTCTAGAAAACCTTATATCTAGGTTTTCTTCGACCTCCATCCCGCGCTTTCTGTTCCCTTGCACTTGATCGTCGTTTCTCTATCTTTCTTGCAGGTGATTCCATGGTGATTCCAGCTGGAGCTCTAGCCGCTATGAAGTTTAAAACTGGCTTTGATATCGACTTCGAATCATTCCAGCACTCGGGTCCAATTTATCTATATATTTTGGAACTACTGGAAGAACAGAATCTGAAGAACCTGATGACCACCATGGTAAAGTTGACCGGAACAGAAATCAGAGAATGGGCCTATACTTCATCCACTTTAGAGGACAATACTATGACAGGATCAATCGTCGGTAACACTGTCTCCTTAACCCCCACAGTTTTAACTGAAATATTTGGTTTGACAAATGGTGACGAGGAATTATAAATTGATTCAGAAGAGTTTAATATTATGCTAAAACTGATGGGTTATGCTGGTGACAACCCACATAAATTGTTGAAGAGGCATTTGTCTGCAGCATATAAGTTCCTGGCAGATATTGTTGGGAAGGTCTTGCTTGGCAAGCACACTGCCCATGATTATATTACAAGACATCAATTCTTGGTCATGTGTGTAGTAATCAATAAGAAGTAAGTGGACTAGGCTCATATCTTCTTTGATCTGATAAAGAAGAAAAATAACAAGAGAGAAGTGTGTTTTGGAAGGATCCTAGGGATCTAGCAAAAGGCTGCTGAATCACTGGTCTCCAAGACCATATTCATCAATGCCAGTAAAAGGCTCACCTGTGCCTTATTTGGCAGGTGAGAGAGGACAATCACCAAGCCCTCTAAGGCTTCTACCTCTTCCACCCTAGCTTCTGAAGGCACCAGGGCTGTTAAATCCACTCCCCACCCTACTGAAGAGATTCATCCCACACCATCATCTCTTCCAGCACCCCTTCCAGCAAAACAACCCACTTCCACTCCCATTATTTCTTCCACACCCCAATCACAACAGCATACTCATGTTCCTACTCCACCTCCATCTCCACCACTTGACATCACTGACATTCTCTCTACCCCTCTTCAAGAAAATACACAACCAATACCTCCTGAATCACCACAAGACACATATATCTTACACCACCACAATCTCCACTTCCCCCACATTTATCTTCCCTACCATCTTCCACCATACCCTCAGACACAATAATGCAAGATGCCACCCCTCCATCCTCATCACCATCCAACATTCACATATCTGATGTTCCACCCTCCATTCCATATATAGTTGCCCCCTCTTCCATACCAATTTCAACATCATCTCCAACCTTCTCATTGGACCCTTCAACCATATCTGCTATCATCACCATCATCACTCCACTTCTTAAATCCATTATAGCAGAGGCCATTACACCTCTTGCTACCACCATTCAATCTTTATCTGCTCAAATCTCTGCCCTTACTGCTGCCCCCTCCTAAGTCAGGGGTATGGCCTCAGTCCCCACTGAAACCAGGCAGGGGGAGATGCCTGATGATGAAGCAGCAGCAAAAGCTTTAGATAATTCAGCAGCAACAGCTTCAGATACTTCAGCACCAGCACCAGTAGAGACTTCAGCCCCAGCAGCATATACAGATTGTATAGATATAGATTTAATTGATTTTTTTGATACTGATATGGACATTGCTGACACTGTTGGTGATTTTATCCTCAATCCCTCAATTAATTTACAAGAATTTCTGAAAAGTTTTGACACTGTACATATATAGTATCTTCTAGAAGACTTTACTAAGATCGTCGAGCTCAGCTCAGAGAAATGTCTCAAGATCGTCGAGCTGAGAAGAATTGTTGACAATTTTTGATAGTTGGACGAAAACTGGGATTCTTCAACAACTTTAAGACAGGATAACTCCAGATTATTCTAAGTCCAACTTCAGGCTTTGGTCGACGAACATGATTCTGAGCTCGACGAACTTGGACCTCAAGCTCACAACTTTTCAGGTCGACGAAGTCAACTTCTTAGGTCGACGAACTGTGTTCTTTGGTCGACGAATTCTGGAACCAGAAGATCTGTGTCGACACACAGAATATCAGTCAACACAAAATATTTGACTAAGTCCATAGTTGTTGTTGAACTCCAGTCGATGAATCCAATTGTTAGCTCGACGAACCTCAGACAGAAAAGGCAAGGGTTCTGAAGCATGTAAGTTTTGTAATCTGCTCGACGAACTTGGAACTCAGCTTGACGAACAGAAGCAGTCTGGTCGACGAATACAGTATCTTAGTTCGACAAACTAGTAACTCAGCTTGACGAATTCTTTTATTCATTCGACGAATCCAGACTTCGCCATTTCCGGCATTCAATCCTCACTCAAATGCAATAATTCCTGACAGATTAATGACTCAAACATTCTCTGAATATAGCCGCTAGAGAAAGCATTAATTACAGTCTTCTTCAGGAATATTACTTGCTGATTTTCCACGGGACAGTTGAGGAAATGAGTAAATACTGATTATTCTCAAGGCATCAGCATTAATTACAGAGGATTCAAACTTTTGAAAAGAATTAGAAGAAAAGGATATCGACAATCAGAAAGTACAAGAAGCACAACAGGAAAAACATATAAAATACTCAGTCAGAAAAATAGAGATACACAGACTTACTGCAAGAATTCATATAACACTAGAAAAGCTTCACACAAGATGATCATACAAAAGCTCAAAGTGATAGGCAGTGATATTCATTCATTCTGAAGAAGAACAACTATAATATATCAAGAGTCTTCTTCTTTAACATTCTCTCCAGGACTTCTCTAAGGACAACCGATATCAAATCAGTCAAGAAGATCCTGCATCACTACTTGTCAAGAACACTGATTGAATACCTATCACCCTGCAGCAAAGCTCCAGATCCTTCCTGAATCAATCTACATCTCAGGGGGAGCTTTTGCTAACATCATTCCACATAAGTCTTCTCTCTGATTGTTGACAGAGAAGACAAAATCACTCTCCCACCCCCTCCTGTACAAAGGGTTGTCATCTCCCTTCAAAAGTGATTCCTGGTTGCAAATCTCCTTACCAAAATTCTTGAGTTGGTTTTTGGGGACCTGATCAAAACCCATTGGTGTCAGGCACCTGATCAAAAACCTGAGTGGATTCCTACCAAGGGTGGTAGAAGAGTGGATGTACCCAGGTTGGGGAACCACTATAAACTTCTTGTGTCGTCTGGTTGCTTATCTTTCTTTTTTGTTTCTTGTTGTGTTGCTGTGATTAGGTTGATTATTATTTATGTTTCACTTTTTCTATTTACTGTACTTTCTCAGGATACAGCAAAAGTTGTAGCAGCACTTTTATAGGGGACCTAATAAATCTTAAATAATTTTTTAATATACTCTATTCACCCCCCCCCCCCCCCTCTAGAGTATTGTAGATCTAACCCTCACTTTCACCCTATTTTCCCCTTGTGAAAATTTCGGCCAAGAGGAGAACCCTCGCCGCCGCACCCCTTGGTGTGAAGCCTCCCCTTGCTACCTTCATCACGATCGGTGCGACTCCGGCGTGGCTTCCTTCGGTGCGACTCCAAGGAAGAAGGTTGCAGCCCCATTCGGTGTGAAGCCGGTGGTTCCGTGGAGAGAGTGAATCTCCGACTTTATCTTGTGTGATTGTTGTTCTTGGGTGGGTAAGCTCTTCCTCCCTCAGTGATTCTTGCTTTGAGTTTGTGGAGGTTTTGCGAACTGAGTTTTCCGTGATTTTTAAATACATTGCTTGCAAAAATCCGATTCGACTTCGTGGCTATTGAATCTCTTGTATTCCGGATCGGGAAGATCCTTTGCGGGAGCGAGACTTGGCCTAGCCTTGACTTGCTCTCCATGATCGGAACACTTTGTGTTAACAAGAGAATTAATGTCAACTGGAACTCGACCGCCATTTGAAGTTTGTCGTTGCTCCGAAATAAATTATTACTGCGTTTGAAACGGCTCAAGTTGATAAAATAGGTGCTTGTGTAGGTGCGGTGAGTTGTGTGCTTGTTGGAGAGGTAGGTCTTAAGGACGTTGTATCGAGTCCGGTTTACGGTGAGTTGTGTGCTTGTAGGAGAGGTAGGTCTTAAGGATGTTGTATCGAGTCCGACATTTTTCTCATTCGGATTTGGGAGCCAACCCGACCCCTTTTCGCTCGCTTTTGGTCGGAGCCCTCCCCTCTAGCTTTTATGTTCTGTGACGATAGTTTCCGTTAGCGTAGTCGAGCACATATCACGGTCTCCCCTACATCTATTTGATATCAGAGGGAGGTTGTTTCAACTCCCATATTGCAAATATCCTCGGTGTGTTCCTTGTTGGTCAATCTGATCTTTAGAAAACAAAAAAATTATTTTCGGTGGTCTGCCAATAGCGGGCTAAAATTCTTATTTTTCAGCGAAATTTCAAAAAACAACTTTTTTAACGATCTACGTGTTTCTCACGTCGGGAATCTATAAAAATATCTTATTTCCAGTATAGCTACAGCCCTACAAAAAATAATCTTTCCAGATTTTTCTAAACCTGAATGCGCACTAGGCTAGGATCAGAATACACGACACCATCTACGTCTAGGATGGCTGCGAGTGAGAGTGGGGATCCCAACACCGAGGCCATAGCATGGCTACGTAACGAAATGACGGAGCTTAGGGACATGTTAGCACAGATCCTACAAAATCAAGCAAGACCACCGCCGCCACCTGTTAATGTTGAGCAGCCCAACCGGCGCCAACAAACTCCTGATTCAGACTCTGATGGGGACTCTCCCCGAGTGCCCCCTCGAGACCACCGCCCTGATCGTGGTTTCGATATTACGAGGGCCATTAAAATCGACGCCCCCACTTATGATGGCATGGGAGATCCCCAGATCTTCCTTACTTGGGTGATGGATATGGAGTGCTACTTCGATTGGCACACTCTTACGGACCCTCAAAAGGTTCAAGTTGCCAGGATGAAGCTAACGGGATGCGCCAAAACGTATTGGCTGAATGAAGAGCGTAGGCTAGGAGCCGGGAACGGGGTCCCACTTATTGGATGGGTCGTTATGAAGAACCTGTTAACCAATCTGTACGTTCCCGCGTACCATCGGACACAGATGTTCGACGAGCTTGCCACTCTACGGCAGGGCTCAAATTCAGTAGCTGAGTATATGGGCGAACTGAAAGACCGTATGGTGTGTTGTGACCTGAGGGAGATCCCCGAGGTCACCCTATCCAGATTTCGTAAGGGGCTTCAACCCGATATATAGCGGAAGCTCTTACGATATTGTCATATGGATCTGAACATGACATTCAATGCCGCCCTTGACATTGAAAAGAACTTAGCCTCTAAGGCTCACTCCCGTTATTCCCACGCAAAGGGAAAATCCACAGCTGGAGAATCTTCCTCCACATATCCGGACAAAGGGAGGTTTCGGTCCACCGAGTCAAAGTCTATCGTGATCACTGCTAGGAACGCTAAGAACCCCGCAAGTGAGGGTATCCCCATCGGGAAAGTTAGCAAGTCTAACGCTACATGTTACTCTTGCGACATTCAAGGTCACTACACCTTTGAATGCCCAACGAAGACTAAAGCCATAGCCCTATTAGAGTCTACTACCGACCTTGCTGATTACATATATGAGGCTGCTGAGGAGAGTTACCCAGATGGGGTCCCAAGTGATTTAGAGGATGATCACCCCCTTATGGTGATTCATTGTATCTTGACCACTCTCCGTCCGTTAGATGACTGGAAGAGGACAAGTATATTTTCCCTGATCTTTAAGAGTGGCGAGAAGTTCTGCAAGTTGATCATCGATAGTGGCAGTTGTGTGAACGTCATCTCTGAGAATGCCGTCACACGTATGCACTTGACTACGCAGCCCCACCCGACTCCTAACCAAGTAGCTTGGATTAATAAGGTTACCGTCTCGGTCACCAAGCGATGCCTTGTACCCCTCTAGATCAAATCCTACACTGATGAGGTGTGGAGTGATGTCCTTCCTATGGACTCCTGTCACGTGTTGTTGGGCCGCCCTTGGCTTTACGACCACGACGTGACACACTTTGGGAGATCCAACACGTATGAATTTAAATTTAATGGTAAGGTCATTACGTTGAGGCCGACCGTCCCGAAGGAGCCAGTAGCTTTGGCTAAGGACACAACTATTCCGGTCGAGAGGAAGACGTTGAATTTAGTGGGTAGAAAAGAATTTGTGAAGGATCCCTTTCTTGACGGGATGATGTACGCACTAGTTCTTATGAGTGCTAAAGGGGATTCGAGAGCATTGGACGATTTGCCTAAAGAGTTACGGGTATTGTTGGACGAATATAGGGACGTGTACCCGGATGAGCTGCCTTCGGTTTTACCACCGCTGAGGAATATACAACATGCAATAGACCTTATCCCTGGTTCCTCCTTACCGAACCAACCCCACTATAGGCTTCATCCCGCCGCCCATAAAGAGTTACAAACCCAGATCGAGGATTTGAAGAAAAAATGGTTCATTCGGACTAGTATGAGTCCATGTGCGGTACCTGCCCTTCTCGCTCCCAAGAAGGATGGTACGTGGCGAATGTGTGTTGATAGCCATGTTATCAACAAGATTACCATCAAATATAGATTTCCTATTCCGCAATTAGATGACCTCCTAGATGTCTTATCTGGTGCTACCATTTTTTCAATGTTAGACTTGCGGAGTGGCTATCACCAGATCAAGATCCGTGAGGGGGACGAATGGAAGACTGCATTCAAGTCAATGGATGGGTTATACGAGTGGCTTGTGATGCCCTTTGGGATATCCAATGCCCCCAGTACTTTCTCCCGGATGATGACACATGTCTTTCAGCCTTATATGGGGAAGTTTGTGGTCGTCTATTTCGATGACATCTTAGTCTTTAGTACCACCACTGCTGAGCACGTCTCCCACATGAGGTCGGTTCTTTCCACCCTGCGGAAGGAAACATTATTCCTTAATCTCAAGAAGTGCACATTCTTTGTCACTGAAGTGGAGTTCTTAGGATACATAGTCGGTTCGGAAGGCATTAGAGTTGACCCTAACAAGGTTAAAGTCATTAAGGATTGGCCTGAACCGACCACGTTACAAGAAGTGCGATGTTTCCATGGGTTAGCTACTTTTTACCGCCGTTTAATTTGAGTCTTTAGTAGCATTATTGCCCCCATTAGCGATTGCATGAAGAAAGGTGAGTTCACTTGGACGAAGTCCGCCACTATTGCTTTCAAAAGCATTAAGGAACTTATGACTGAGGCACCTGCCTTACGTCTACCTAACTTCTCAAAGGTCTTTGAGCTTATGTGTGACGCTTCTGGCGTGGGAATAGGAGGTGTCTTGAGTCAGGAAGGACACCCTGTGAGTTATTTTAGTGAGAAGTTAGTGGGCACCAAATTGAATTACTCAAATTACGATAGGGAGTTTTATGCCGTCAATAGATGTTTGCACCATTGGATGCACTATATCCTCTCTAAGGAGTTTTTGATCCTCTCCGATCACGAAGCACTGCGGTTCATCAATGGCCAGCATAAAATCAGCCAGCGTCACGCTAAGTGGGTATCTTTCCTACAGGGTTACACTTTTAATCTCAAACAACTTAAGGGAGCTGACGATCGAGTCGCGGATGCTCTTAGTCGCCTAACCCTGTTACTCACCACTATGGAGGTTGACGTGGTAGGGTTCGAGCGAATCAAGGATGAGTACGCCACATGCCCAGATTTTCAGGATGCCTATTTGTCTGCCTAAGAAATCTCCCCCACGGTTATATCTGCGTTCGTCATTAAGGATGGCTTTCTATTTAGGCATGGGAATTTGTGTATCCTGCAGTCATGGTTACGCCTCCATATCATCTGGGAATTGCATAGCGGAGGGTTGAGTGGTCATTTTGGTAGGGATAAGACCATTACGTTAGTTGTGGAAAAATTCTATTGGCCAAAACTTAAGGCAATGGTGGGGCGGGTGGTGAGTAGTTGTCGTACTTGTCGGGTATCCAAGGGCACCAAAATCAACGTCGGATTATATACACTGTTACCTATACCTTCTACACCATGGGAAGACGTGAGCATGGACTTAGTCTTAGGCCTACCCACTACTTTTCATCATCACAATTCCATTCTTGTAGTTGTGGATAGGTTCTCTAAGATGGCATACTTTATTCCGTGCGCTAGAACCAACGATGCATCTCATATTGCAAAATTATTTTTTAAAGAAGTCGTTAGTCACCGAGGAGTGCCGAAGACAATAGTCTCGAATAAATATGTTAAGTATACGAGCTATTTCTGGAAAACACTTTCGGTCTTAATGGGTACCAAGTTATTTTTTTCCTCCTCCTATAACCCTCAGACCGATGGGCAAACGGAGGTGGTCAATCAGAGCCTAGGAAGCCTTCTTAGATGCCTAGTGAGCGATCACAAAGGTACGTGGGATCTTCTTCTTCCCCACGCCCAGTTGGCCTATAATAATTCCAAAACTCGGTCCACCGGTCTGTCTCCAAATGAGATTGTTCACGGGTACAAGGCCCCTGTGCCTCTTGACTTGCTTCTGTTGCCCCGAACATACAAGACAAGTCAGTTTGCACAATCCTTCGCCCAACATATTCATGACCTACATGCACGTATACGAGCTACCTTGACTTCTTTATATGAGTCTTATCAATCGCACGCTAGCTAATCTACATAGGAGGGTGTCGCACTTCAAAGTCAGCGATTTGGTCCTAGTCTGGTTAGTTCCCGAACGCTTGTCATCTGACACCGTTAAAAAGTTGGCACCAAAGCGCGCCGGCCCTTTTCGGATTATAAAGAAACTAGGTGACAATGCTTTTGTGTTGGATTAGCCAGCTGATTGTGGTATCTCCCGCATTTTTATTGTCTCAGATTTGACGTCGTTTGTTTTGCCTCCACCTGAGTTGAATTCTTTGTCGTCTTCTCCCTCCACTAAAATTTTTAATGGGTTGGGGAGTGGTAGTTTTGATGATCTCTCTCTTTCGGTCCCCGCAGGTATAACATCGGATGGTACGTTGCCTTCTTTTATTCCTACTGCTGTCATGTTTCTAGGTTTCCCAAAACCTTTCTCACTCCAGATATGATACTAGCTGTTGAGCCACTTACTACTCATGATGGTGCTACGTACCGCTTCCTCATCCGTTGGAGTGACCGCCCTCCTTCAGACGACTCATGGGTCCTCATGCCAGAGCTTCAACGTTTGGATGCCGAGCTTCTCCGTCGCTATCTCTCGGACCATGCATCAGAGATACGTGATTTTGAGTGGGGGAGGATTGATGTCGCGGCCCCTCCGCCACTACTTGATGATGACCCGGTTGCCGAGGCAGAACGTCACAAAGATCTTAGGTGTCGTGATGATGCTGAAGGAAGACTGCGTTACAACCTCCACCCTCGGCGTGCCGAATCCACCGTGCAGAATTAATTATCTTATTTCATGCACTTTTATTTTATATTGATGAATATAAAATTATTCCATGTTTGGATGATAATTTCGTATTCATAAATGTTGTATAATTTTAATTTTGTACACATTATATTTTGTGATGTGTATTTAACCATACGGATGGATGAGATTACATCTCCATCATGGATGGTTAAGGGCTTGTTGTAACTCCTATATAAGGAGGCTTTTATGAGGATTTTATGATGACTTGAAGAAGAAGAAACCCTATTTTCCCCTTGTGAAAATTTTGGCCAAGAGGAGAACCCTTGTCGCCGCCCCCCTTGGTGTGAAGCCTCCCCTTGCTACCTCCATCCCGATCGGTGCGACTCCGGCGTGGCTTCATTCAGTGTGACTCCAAGGAAGAAGGTTGCAGCCCCATTCGGTGTGAAGCCGGTGGTTCCGTGGAGAGAGTGAATCTCCCACTTTATCTTGTGTGATTGATGTTCTTGGTTGGGTAATCTCTTCCTCCGTCAGTGATTCTGGCTCTGAGTTTGTGGAGGTTTTGCGAACCGTCTTTTCCGTGATTTTGAAATACATCGCTTGCAAAAATCCGATTCGAATTTTTTGCTATTGAATCTCTTGTATTCCGGATCGGGAAGATCCTTTGCGGGAGCGAGACTTGGCCTAGCCTTGACTTGCTCTCCAAGATCGGAACACTTTGTGTTAACAAGGGAATTAATCTCAACTGGAATTCGACCGCCATTTGAAGTTTTCCGCTGCTCCGAAATAAATTATTGCTGCGTTTGAAACGGCACAAGTTGATAAAATAGGTGCTTGTGTAGGTGCGATGAGTTGTGTGCTTGTTGGAGAGGTAGGTCTTAAGGACATTGTATCGAGTCCGACTTACGGTGAGTTGTGTGCTTGTTGGAGAGGTAGGTCTTAAGGACGTTCTATCGAGTCCGGCATTTTTCTCATTCGGATTTGGGAGCCAACCCGACCACTTTTCGATCGCTTTTTGTCGGAGCCCCCCCTCTAGCTTTTATGTTCTGTGACGATAGTTTCCATAACCGTAGTCGATCACATATCACGGTCTCCCCTACATCAAGAAATACAAATATAAGCAGGTGGCGGCAGAACTAATCTAGCAGTTCTATGGTATATAAGACAAAATGAAGATAAGAAAGATTGAATAAGAAAAGTAACCTTAACTTATATGAAAACACAAGCCAAGGGATCTTTTGCAGGGCTCCTATCGTATAAAGAGTCTCATACCAATTTATACGATAGGGTGTCGGTTTTCTAGCGAGCATATATATATAATACTGAATAAAAACCTTAACTTATAAGTGCGCTCGCACGAACTTATAAACCAAGGGGTCGTTTTGCAGGGCCTATTGTATAAAGCGTCCCATACCACTTATACAATAAGTGTCGGGTTATATGCAATGATCATGCTATGAAATACAATTATACCATGATGTGAACATGCAAGTGCAACTCACCCAATCGACTCTTTGTACACACACCTTTAGTTCCCCCTTTTTGGAGCCGAACCTCCCAGGATACCTCCATAGTGGCAAACGGAAGCGGTGGGTTGGGCCTCGCCAACCTCTAAACCGGTAATTACACTACCAGTCAGACCTATCGTACGCCTCAACGCTGGTGCAAAAAGCGGAGCTCCTGCGTACTCTTGCCGGCTGGCGCACCAGATTTTATTTGGCCAAGTGCTAAACCACACTTGCCGAGTCAACATATTGGCATCTGTGCATCGACCCACCAATACCGAAGACCCACCACCTTATAGCTTATGCACATGCAACCTTATGTATCAGCTACCAAGCCAAAGCTCCCCGGACCAACTTGTCTGTCATAAACAACAACCGAGCCAAAGCTCGCCAGGCCAACCTGCCCATCACAGACAACAACCGAGCCAAAGCTCGTCGTGATAATCTGCCCACCACCAAATCCACTGAGCCTATAGCCTGAGTTACCCAACCTACCACCCCGAGACATTGGGGAGAGTGTGTCACGACCTGCATTTTCTCCGTATTCAAAAATACATCAGAGTAGAGAAACCACGCGCCGTGATGCCACGCCAAGCAGGGGACAACTGCCGACGCTCAGGCAGCCCGTCCTCACATTTACCTCAAGTAAAAGATTTATAACTTTAAGTTAAAAACTATGCATATAAATTAATAGAGTTAATGACCATGTCCCTCGGTCAAGTGGACTACTGTCCATAGGTGAGAAAATATACATCTTTTACGCGGCGGAAAGTACTGAGTTAGCCCGATTGTTATCCTACGTGGGAGTGAGGGTCCAGTGTCATGAAATGATGATGTGACTTCTACATTTACTAGAGATATATAGAAATCTTTTGTACGATTAAAAGTAGCAGATTTAGCAGTTGAAGTCATGTCATGCCAATATTCCGGAAATGCAGTTTTGTTTACTTTAAAATAACTAAATGCATCTTAACATAAATCCTTCCCAGAGAGCAAGAACAATCAGGTAAAAAGTAACAGTAGTAACAGCAGTAACAGAAGCAAGTAGTCCATCACAGAAAAGTCAAAGTCTATGGGCGTCAACAACTGACACGAACCCATAGTAAAATATGACAAGTCTGAACAAAGACAACTACCTCGAGCTCAGAGGTGGAATCAAACGGCCGCAGGCACCAGCAGCACCAGAAGCCCCCAACTGTCAGCTAAACCTGCTACAACTCTAGTCCTAAGGCATTCAAAAGAAGAACACCTCAGAAGCAAGTCACAAGTAGTGCAAGAGTAAAAACAGACTACACAAACCTCAAAGTGAAGGAGAATGAAAAACGACTGCAACAAAACGGTCAGCAGAGTAAAAGTAAGCAACAGTAAAACTAGCCGAGCAAGAAGGCTAAACACATTAACAAGACAGAAGTTCAAACTTTCATTAATAATTACTATGCCGAGGAGAAACCCCAACGCGCACAGTCTATCTGAGCATTAAGCACTATGCCGAGGGAGGACCCCAACGCGCACAGTTCATCTGAGTATTAAACACTATGCCGAGGGAGGACCCCAACACGCGCAGTTCATCTGAGTATTAAACACTATGCCGAGGGAGGACCCCAACACGCACAGTTCATCTGAGTATTAAACACTATGCTGAGGGAGAAACCCCAACGCGCACAGTTCATCTGAGTATTAAACACTATGCCGAGGGAGAAACCCCAACGCGCACAGTTCATCTGTGTTTCTTTAGTTACAAATTAAACAAGCAGAGTTCTTTTTTTATTCATCACAGACTCAAGGTTAACCAACAAAATATACTGCAAAAGAGCATGTCAAAGTCGAGCAGGTGAAGTTTAATCAAAAATAACGGAACGTACCAGGCGTCACAATGATAAAGATGACTCGAAGGTTACAACGGCACGACAACCGATTCGTTACCAATTATACAGACTAAAATTTTGGGGTTATGGTTTTAGGGACAACAAGTCGAAATCCAAGGGAAAGAGGAAGAGAATTATAATTTTAGGACAAGTTTCTAATTAATTTAAACATGATAACCTCAAATAATTGCAGCAAAAATTTAGAATATAGGAGCAAGAGGGAGAGCAAGAATACCACTTGCCTCGTTTTTACCGGAAAAATCCTCCGAATCACCCCACGTCGCAGATCGGGCAAAAGAAGACGTTAGGAGTCGAAATCTGAACGAAAATAGCCGAAATAGAGGTTAGGGCCGAAAAACCCTAACGAGAAAACTCAAGCGATGGGAAAAGAAATTACCACGATAGCGTAGCTCTCGACGAGAACTTTCCAGATCTACGATCGGTTGGAAATTTCGAGTACTGGAGCTCCGCCGGCGGCCACCGGAAGATTTCCGACTTAGAGCTCTGTCGTCACGATGCTCTGGCTCGGTCAAGAGAAGAAGAAGATGTCTTCTGTTGATTTTTAACTCTCATAAGATAAGATTTTATATATATATATATATATATAACGTTTTGTCAAAAACGGTTTATTTCGAGCGGTTTTGCGGGAACCCGAAATAAAGGTATAGGATGACTTCAAATCGAAACGTGGTCAACATGAAAGTTGTATATCTCGTCGATACGAACAAAGTTCATGTTGACCATGTTTTTATATGATGCCAGTTTGACCCTCAAAACGGCCTCTGAACGCAGACTGAAACAGCCTAATCGAGTGGCAGCATACCTACTCGAGTAGCATCATACCTACTCGAGTAACAGCATACCTACTCGAGTAGTAACATACCTACTCGAGTAATAACATACCTACTCGAGTAGTAACACAATATACTCGAGTAGGCTCATTAATCGAGTAAAAACATGACTTACTCGAGTAGAAGCAGCATATACTCGAGTAGCAGCTCGCCACTGGAGTTATGTCGGAAAAAATGGAATTAGGGGTTTAAAACACCTCAGATCGAAACGTGGTCAACATGAAAGTTGTAGTTCTCGTTGAGACGAACAAATTTCATGTTGACCATGTTTTGATACGACGCCGTTTTACCCTCAAAACGGCCTCTAAACGCAGACTGAAACAGCCTACTCGAGTGGCAGCATACCTACTCGAGTAGCATCATACCTACTCGAGTAACAGCATACCTACTCGAGTAGTAACATACCTACTCGAGTAATAACATACCTACTCGAGTAGTAACACAATATACTCGAGTAGAGGCTCATTACTCGAGTAAAAACATGACTTACTCGAGTAGAAGCAGCATATACTCGAGTAGCAGCTCGCCACTGGAGTTATGTCGGAAAAAATGGAATTAGGGGTTTAAAACACCTCAGATCGAAATGTGGTCAACATGAAAGTTGTAGTTCTCGTTGAGACGAACAAATTTCATGTTGACCATGTTTTGATACGACGCCGTTTTTACCCTCAAAACGGCCTCTAAACGCAGACTGAAACAGCCTACTCGAGTGGCAGCATACCTACTCGAGTAGCATCATACCTACTCGAGTAACAGCATACCTACTCGAGTAGTAACATACCTACTCGAGTAATAACATACCTACTCGAGTAGTAACACAATATACTCGAGTAGAGGCTTATTACTTGTGTAAAAACATGACTTACTCGAGTAGAAGCAGCATATACTCGAGTAGCAGCTCGCCACTCGAGTTATGTCGGCAAAAATGGAATTAGGGGTTTAAAACGACCTCAAATCGAACAGTGGTCAACAGGAAAGTTGTAGATGTCGTCGAGACGAACAAATTTCATGTTGACTAGTTTTTGATACGATGCCGTTTTGACCCTCAACACAGCGCCCGAGTAAAATCTAAAACAGGCTAATCGAGTAGAACCATAGCTTCTCGAGAAGACTCAGCACGGAAGTCCAAACGAGCGCCGAATTAAACGAAACTTGCACCGAATGCGAACACCAATGCTACAAATTTAACGGCGAAATCAAAACCAGAATCCGACGAGCCGTTCTTGAAATATAAATACTCAAAGTCTATGACGAACATAAATTTTCCAAAACTTCGGAAATTCGCCGATGCTCGAAAATTGCTCGGATCGCGACGAAACTTGATTAGCATGTCAGAAATTAATCAATTTAATTTTCCAATGTAAAATTTTCCATTTTTGGCAAGGATTCACGAATTTGGCCGACTAGATCGAATAGACGCGGAAACGCACTAACGACGACGCGCCATCAACTCCACGCTACGCAACGCCCCTTACGTCATTATGACGTCAACAAGAGAATTATATAATTGCCGGAAAGTCAGGGCGTTACAGTCACCCCTCCAAAAAGGAAGTTTTGTCCCGAAACTTGGAACACGAAACGAAACAAGAGGGCAGAGGAAGAGACACGACAGAGAATTCATTAAACAAGAATACTAACCAGGGAGACTAGGAGAACAGATGAGGATGAGATTCTCTCATCGCGGATTCCAATTCCCAAGTTGGACCTCTTGCATCCTGATTTCGCCAAAGAACCTTAACCATCATAATTATTTTCTTTCTTAACACACGATCTTGCGTCTCCAGAATACGGACAGGCTATTCGACATACGAGAGATTAGGCTGCAACTGGGGTACTGATTCAAGGACATGCCGGTCGCTAAGGACACACTTTCGCAACTGGCTCACGTGAAACTCGTCGTGAACACCAGAGAAAGAATCAGGCAATTCCATTCTATAGGCAGAAACTCCAATGCGCTCTAGAATCCGAAAAGGTCCCACATACCTGGGATCTAGCTTATGGTTCCTTCCAAATCTTTTAACACCTGACATCGGGGAGACCTTCAGAAACACCAAGTCCCCAACTGCAAACTCCAGATCAATTCTGCGCTGATTTGCATATTTCTCATATCGCTCCTGAGCTATCCTCAGCTTTTCACGAATATGCATTACTGAAGTACTCATATCCTCCAGTGCTTCCGGTCCGAGCAATGGCTTCTCACCAACTTCTGCCCAAAACAAGGGAGTTCGACAACGTCTTCCATATAAAGCTTCAAAGGGCGCCATCTGCAAACTCTCCTGATAACTGTTATTGTACGCAAACTCCATCAATCCGAGGTGTTTATCCCAAGCCCCACCATGGTCTAGAATATAACATCTAATGATATCCTCTAAGATTTGATTCACTCTCTCCATCAGACCATTTGTCTGAGGATGATAGGGAGTAGAATACCTAAGGTCCGTACCTAGAGCTCCTTGCAAACTCTGCCAGAAACGAGACATGAATCGGGAGTCTCGGTCTGACACAATACTCGTAGGTACACCATGCAGTCTGATAACTTCGTCCAGAAAAAGCTCAGCTATCTTTTCCATGGAATAAATAATCTTGAAAGGCACAAAGTGGGCACACTTGGTTAGTCTGTCCACGATAACCCACACTGCATCATGCCCTCGGGGAGATCTCGGCAAACCAGTAATGAAATCCATGGATAAACTCTCCCATTTCCAAGTCGATATATCTAAAGGCGTCAACTTACCACCCGGCCTTCTATGATCAGCTTTGACACGCTGACAGGTATAACATTCAGATACAAATCTTATGATGTCATTCTTCATGCCTGACCACCAAACAATCTGCTTCAAATCTTTATACATTTTCGTGGAGCCAGGATGATAAGCAACACTTGAACCATGCGCTTCACTGCATATTCTTGATCGGATGTCCCCAACAGCGGGAATGCAGTATCTGCCACGGTACCTTAGGGTACCCAAATCATCAATCGAAAAGTCAGGTAATTCCCCTTCCTCAGTCCTACTGCGGAAGTGCTGTAAATCAGGATAGTCTTTCTAATGTTGCCTAGTGAGAGTAATCCACGAAGGCTCAGCCACCTCTAAGCTACTCGGCGAAGCGCTATACCCTACGGTTATATCCATGAGTAAAAACTCTTCAATAAGGGATTGCACCGAGAGGTTAAATGTAACGCCCCGAAACTCAAAGGAGCAAAGGGGGACGTTTTGGGCCAGTTTGGGTTCTGGCAGCAGGCACACGGCCTAGGACACGGGCGTGTCCCAGGGCGTGTCGAGCCTGTGTCGATACTGAGACGGGAAGTCGACACTTTGGTCTCTACATTGTGTCGAGACTGGGCACACGGCCTGCGACACGGGCGTGTCGCAGGGCGTGTCGACCCGTGTCGACACTTAGCCGCGAAGTCGACACTCTGCGTTTGACGAAGTGTCGAGACATGGCACACGGCCTGCGACACGGGCGTGTCGCAGGGCGTGTCGACCCGTGTCGACAATCATCCCGGGAAGTCGACACTTTGGTGTCGACAATGTGTCGAGACAAGGCACACGGCCTAGGACACGGGCGTGTCCAAGGCCGTGTCAGTGGGTCGACGATCTTCGCTCGACGAAGTGTCGAGTGTCGAGACCGTGTACACGGCCTGGGGTCCAGGCATGTTATAGTGACATGGGTAAGGACACGGCGTGTCCTAGAACCCGTGCAGTGCTCGGGTTGATTTTGGGGAAAAATGATAGGGGTACACGGCCGGCCACACGGCCTTGTCGCATGGAACATGGGCGTGTCAGCTCGAACACGGGCGTGTTCGATACCCGTGTGAGGTTCCAGGTGATTGGATTTTGACAGCGAATGAGGCACACGGCCCTGGACACGGGCGTGTGCCAGGCCGTGTTCGGTCCAGATTGGGCATTTCAGTCCCGAATCAAAGCCGTTCGTTTCCTTATTTTGAGATCCAACGGCTGGGGGTTGTTCCTGAAGGGATATACCCGGGATTGGACTTACAAAACCCTCACTTTTCTTAAGTGTTATCTTTCTAAAACCTTAGAGAGAGAGTGGAGAGCCAAGGGAGGAAGAAGGAGCTAGATCCCGCCATTGGAGGAGCTTCGGAGCTCCGAATCGCGAGCCGACTCCGGATCCACGGAGGCAAAGCTAGTGCGGTGCTTTTCATCCGATTACTTTTCAATGGCGCCAAAGAGGAACGCTAGGGTAACGATCCTCATCTTGACCATGAATATCTCTCTTTCTTTGCATAGGAAGCCCGCTCTCGTGAGTTTGCGGAGAGTTGGAGGCGTTCCTTCGGGTAGATATGTGAAGTCCCCATTGTTTAGAGTCTGTAAGCGAGAATGGACATAGGCATGATGTGTGAAGCCTACCCGGACATGTTGGTCTGGATCGGTGATGTTGCATTGCATAATGCCGGAGAAGACTCCGTGCTATTGGTTGTTTTTCGGGTTTTCTACGCGGTAGATTGCAGCAGGGAGTCTTGGGGACTAACCCAAAGGTGCACCCGGAAAACTGGGCGGATACGAGATCTTGCCAACTTGGTGGCTTGAGAGCCAACTTGAACATAACTGGGTTATGTGACTTGTGATGGAAATGGGACTCGGTGGAAGTTTGACCCGCGCAAATGGCTTAAATTATCGTTGCGATGTGAGCACGGGTTAGATGGAACCGTACCCGTTCTATGTCGTTCGGTTAAAGAGACCTAAAGGCACGTGGCACTTACCGTTGGCATAGATTAGGGTCTTCGGCGGTCAATGGCTTAAATTGTCGTGACCCAGGCCAGGAAGACAAATTTGCTCATAGGTTTGGCCGTCCAAGTGGCGGTGGTGAGTCCGGAATGTCTATTGCTTTAATTGACGTGACATCGACCGGTTCACCGAGAATGTGCCCTGAGAGCACGGGGCGTGTGGCCGTGAGTGCCAATGTATGTGATGGAATGGCTAATTATATATTGCTCGCTTATGCTAATGAAATGCAAGGAAGGAGCATCGCCGCCCCGAGTTGGGGGCGGGATCATTATAATTTGGTCAGCATTGCTGACCGTTGCCTTGTTTGGCCACCGTGCGGTGGTTTGTTGCTTGCAGGTGCAGCTGGACCAAGCGGTCAATAGCGGGCTAAAGCCCGAATGCGAAGCCGGCCCTTGAAGGCCTAATTGGAAGTGTTTACTACTTTATTCATGTGTGACCGGCCTGCGTGTCGTGGTTTGTAAAACATGTAATTTGAAGTGAAACATTTTGTAAGGCCTTAAGGCTTATTTTGGGTATTTTGTATAACATTCCTAATCTGTATTAGTGGACATTCATGCTCTAATGTTGGGTTCTTTATTGCAACTTTTATAAACTGCTTCCGCTAGAATGCTCTGTGTATGACGTTGAGATTGGTTGGATGGTTTCCATAAGTAACCACCCGGTCTGTCTGTGGCATACGGCGTCGGGCCCCGGCCGGACCTACTGCTATATGCTATGTGACGGATAGGGGGTGTTACAATTTGGTATCAGACTTCTGGTTTTGGTCGGACTTCAGGGAATTCGTGGACGAATTCTTTTTAAGGGGTGGTGAGCACATTGTGTGCGTCATCGTAATAACAGTAAAAAGAACCCATGAATGTCCACTTAGGAATGAAAATACTCGTGTTTGAGGAACCTGCGTGTTCCTATAATTGCTGTTTGCAATTTATTTGGTCGCTTAACGGTGCTTTTTACTAATATAGGTGACCAGAAGTGGTGTTGGGCCGTCAGAACGCCGAGTTTCTGAGGCTAGTAGTGCACCGGATGTTGCTTCTGCAACACTTCTGTCGGCTGAGAATATTCGATTGGTGGCTGAAGCGGTGTTGGCCGTGATAAATGCGCAGCCTGCAAGGCAAACGCAGCAGCCCGCTCCTATGATGAAGCAAGAACCTCTTCAAGAGGCTGAGCCGAGGAGAGTGGAGCAAGTGGTTGTGGAACCAATAGTGCCAAGGAGGGCAACTGAGAAGCAGCTTAAGCATGTAATGAGCTTTAACCCTCCGTTATTCTCGGGGTTGGGAACCCCATCTCAGGCTGAAGACTAGCTCTCCAGGGTGAAGAGAGTCATGACAGCAACAGAGACGGAGGAGTGGCAAATGACCACCATCGCTACGTTCCTTTTGGACGGTGAAGCGAGGATGTGGTGGGAAGGATTTGAGCTGCACTTACTGAGAGGTAGGCAACTTGGTGATGTCTCGATGGAAGAGTTCTCGAGATTATTCTTGGCTAGATACCTCCCTTCGATGCAGAAGATAGCGTTGGAAAATGAGTTCCTGAAGTTGGTACAGGGTGAGAGGAGCGTGGATGAATATCTCCACGAGTGTACTCGTCTGAGTCGTTATGCTAGCTCCACCATCGTGGATGAGGAGCGCAAGACTAATCGCTTCTATGAAGGCTTGAGGGATGAGTTGAGACTACTACTTTCGGGGCCAATGACGCAGGGTTTCTTAACCTTGGTCAACACGGACCAGTCCTTGGAGAAGGACATGAAAAATGTACAAGCAAAGAAAAGCTTGGGTGAGAAGAAATCTGAATTCAAAGTGCCGACTACTTCAAAGTCTGGCTATCGGAGGTCTTTCAAGAAGCATAGGACTTCGGGTCCAGCTCCTTCTGGTGCTTCTGGGGCGACTACGAGTCGGACCCCGGGCGCGTGTTTTACTTGTGGAAAGACGGGGAACTTTGCCCGTGACTGTTAGAGCGGACGTCCTAAGTCCGAGAGAAGGCCGGGAGCTACTTATGAAGAGAAGGGAAAGGCGGTGGAGTCGACCGCATCCCATTATGCTCCGGCCCAACCAAGGGTCTATAATCTTGGCCAACAGGAGGCCATCAAACAAGCTGATGTGGTGACAGGTACGGTTTAATTTATAGCAAGTCAATTTCTTTAAATACTTGTTATGCACATGTTACCTTACCACTGCTTGTTTAGGATTTGTGTTGATTTGTGAAAATCCGGCACGAGCACTCTTCGATACGGGAGCTTCACACTCCTTCTTGTCCGAAGGATTTATATCACGCATCGGAGTCCCTTCTTCGATGGCGAAGGATAAGTTGGATGTGTTGTTGCCCAATGGGTGTTCGATGCGAGCGGATAGGATCTGCGATGTTAAGATTCGTATTGGGGAGCAGGAGTTCGACCTGCGGGCGTCTTTACTTCCGTTGGTGGAGTTCGACGTCATATTTGGCATGGACTGGCTCTCGGAGCAGTAGGCCCATATAGATTGCTTTAGCAAGGAAGTCAAGCTGGGAGCAAGTCGTGAGACGACTTTTACGGGCTTAAAGGGGTCGAGCAAGACGTTGATGTCTGCTCTTCAGGTGGTGAAGGCGGTTCGTGCCGGAGCAGAACTGTTCTTTACACTAGTGGAGGTTGCAAAGCCGAAGCCCGCGTTGGATTGTATTTCAGTGGTATCGGAATACCCTGATGTGTTCCCCGCAGATCTTCCTGGAGCCCCGCCTCTGCGGGAGATAGATTTTACGATCGAGCTAGTGCCGTGTGCAAAGCCTGTGTCACGATCTCCGTATCGGCTAGTGCCTAAGGAAATGGCGGAGCTGAAAGTTCAACTGCAAGTGTTGTTGGAGCAAGGGTATGTGCGCCAGAGTTCTTCGCCTTGGAGCGCACCGGTCCTCTTTGTTAAGAAGAAGGACGGAAGCTTGAGGCTATGTATTGATAATCGGGAGCTAAACAAGCTGACGGAGAAGAACAAGTACCCGATCCCCCGGATTGATGATCTCTTTGATCAATTAGTCGGGTCGACGGTCTACTCGAAGTTGGATCTCAAGGCTGGGTACTATCAGCTGCGAATAAGGGAGAGTGATATCCCGAATACAGCGTTTAGTACGAGATACGGGCATTATGAGTTTACGGTCATGCCGTTTGGGCTGACTAATGCGTCGTCAGTATTCATGGATTTGATGAACAGGACGTTCAGGGAGTACTTGGACCATTTCGTGATCATCTTCATCGACGAAATTTTGGTGTACTCGCAAAGTGAGGAAGATCACTTCAAGCATCTTCATTTGGTGTTGGAGACGCTAAGGAGAAATCAGTTGTATGCCAAGTTCTCGAAGTGCGAGTTTTGGCTATCCTCAGTGGCGTTCCTCGGGCATATAGTAAGTGGAGAGGGTATTGCTGTGGATCCGACGAAGATTGTTGCGATACGGGAGTAGCCTGAGCTTGCTACTGTAGCGGAAGTCCGGAGTTTTCTGGGGCTTGCCGGCTATTATAGGCGCTTCGTAGAGAACTTCTCGCGGATAGCGTTACCTCTCACTACTTTGACGAGGAAGGAGCATAAGTTCATTTGGACGCCGGAGTGCGCGCGAGCTTTTGAGGAGTTGAAGTGTCGGTTGACCACAACGCCTGTGCTGAGTTCCCCATGTGAAATCGAAGGCTATGAGATTTATAGCGATGCTTCGGGCAGCGGTTTGGGTTGCGTGCTACTGCAACACGGAAGTGTAATAGCTTATGGCTCGAGACAGCTAAAAGTGCATGAGAGGAATTATCCGGTCTATGACTTGGAGTTAGCAGCCGTGATTTTTGCCTTGAAGCTGTGGAGACACTATTTGTACGGTATGAAGATTGATATCTACACCGATCACAAGAGTCTGAAGTATCTTATTGATCAGAAGGATCTGAATATGCGGCAGCGTAGATGGATGGAGTTCCTGGGGGACTATACATTCAAGATCCACTACGTGCCTGGCAAAGGGAATGCGCTTGCGGACGCATTGAGTCGCCGAGCCCCAGCTCAAGCCAATTGGCTATCGGTGCATGATGAGCGGGTGTTGCGAGAGTTGGAGGCGTTGGAGATTGTTTGCGTGGATAGACAATCAAGTGCTGAAGCAGTTCTGAATTGGACTGAAGTCCAATATGACCTGGCTGATCGTATTCGGCAGGCTTTGGATATGGATGCTCATATGAAGCAGTTCATGGTAGAGGCTCTGGATGGGTCAAATTCCCAATTCGTCGTGGAGGACGGATTACTTTGGAGAGACGGTCGTTTGTGCGTCCCAAGTATGGGCAATTTACGGGTGGAGTTGTTGTACGAGGCGCACCATACCAAGTACTCGATTCACCCGGGGAGCACGAAGATGTACCGTGATGTGAAGAAACTGTTTTGGTGGTCGGGTTTGAAGAAGGATGTGGCGCTATACGTAGCAAAGTGCCAAACTTGCGTCTTGGTAAAGGCGGAGTGCCAAAAGCTGGGAGGATTTCTTAAGTCCTTGCCTATTCCGGAGTGGAAATTTGACGACATCTCTATGGACTTTGTGCATGGTTTGCCAAGGTCGCAAAAGGGGAACGACGCCATTTGGGTGGTTGTTGATCGATTAACGAAGGTGTCGCATTTTATTCCGCATAGGAAGGATGATCCGGTGGAGAAGCTGGCAAAGCTTTATGTGGATAACATAGTACGGCTATATGGTGTGCCCCGCAGCATCGTGAGTGACCGAGATGGGCGGTTCACGTCTAATGATTGGAGGTTAGTGCAGCAAATGTTGGGAACAAAGCTGAAATTCAGCACAGTCTTCCATCCGCAAACGGATGGGCAGACCGAGAGGGTCAATAGAACTATGGAAGACATGCTCCGCATGTGTGTCTTGGATTTTGGAAAGCAATGGGAAGACCACCTTTATTTGGTGGAGTTCGCGTACAACAACAGTTACCAAGCGAGTATTCAGATGGCGCCTTTCGAGGCCCTATATGGTAGAAAATGTCGCACGCCGTTGTCTTAGTTAGAAACGGGTGAGTCAAAGTTGTATAAGCGATCGGAAGTGGAGGATGCTACTTCTTTAGTAAGAACCATTCGGGAGAGGTTGCTTATCGCTCAGGACCGGCAAGCAAAGTACTATAATGCCAATCACAGGAATGTGGAGTTCGCTGTGGGCGATTATGTATACTTAAAGATCAAGCCGTTCAAGGGTGTCTCGAGGGTGCGGCGATTGAAAAAGCTAAGCCCGAGGTACCTTGGACCGTTTGTGGTTCTGGAGCGAGTTGGTGAAGCGGCCTATCGGTTGAAGCTCTCAGTGGAGCTTAGTGGTTTACATGATGTATTCCACATTTCGGTGCTTCGAAAGGCGGTGCGAGAGCCTACGCAAGTGATCGCGGTCGATCAAGTGCCGGTGGATAGTGGGCTAACGACAAAGGTCAAGCCCGTGCGGATTGAGGACTCGGATGTCAAGCGGCTACGCAATAAAGAGATCAGGATGGTCAAGGTCCGGTGGGACAATTGCGGTCGTGAGGAGCTCTCTTGGGAGTGAGAGCAGACTATGCTTGAAGAGTATCCGGAGTTGTTCCGCTCAGGTACATATTTTGGTTTTGTACATGTCTTTCCTTTATGTAATTTCGTGGAAGAAATTCTTTTAAGAGGGGGAGAGTTGTAACGCCCCGAAACTCAAAGGAGCAAAGGGGGACGTTTTGGGCCAGTTTGGGTTCTGGTAGCAGGCACACGGCCTGGGACACGGGCGTGTCCCAGGGCGTGTCGAGCCTGTGTCGACACTGAGACGGGAAGTCGACACTTTGGTCTCGACATTGTGTCGAGACTGGGCACACGGCCTGCGACACGGGCGTGTAGCAGGGCGTGTCGACCCGTGTCGACACTTAGCCGCGAAGTCGACACTCTGCGTTCGACGAAGTGTCGAGACATGGCACACGGCCTGCGACACGGGCGTGTCGCAGGGCGTGTCGACCCGTGTCGACACTCGTCCCGGGAATTCGACACTTTGGTGTCGACAATGTGTCGAGACAAGGCACACGGCCTAGGATACGGGCGTGTCCAAGGCCGTGTCAGTGGGTCGACGATCTTCGCTCGACGAAGTGTCGAGTGTCGAGACCGTGTACACAGCCTGGGGTCCAGGCGTGTTGTAGTGACACGGGTAAGGACACGGGCGTGTCCTAGAACCAGTGCAGTGCTCGGGTTGATTTTTGGGGAAAAATGATAGGGGTACACGGCCGGCCACACGGCCGTGTTGCATGAACACGGGCGTGTCAGCTCGAACACGGGCGTGTTCGATACCCGTGTGAGGTTCCAGGTGATTCGATTTTGACGGCGAATGAGGCACACGGCCCTGGACACGGGCGTGTGCCAGGCCGTGTTCGGTCCAGATTGGGCATTTCAGTCCCGAATCAAAGCCGTTCGTTTCCTTATTTTGAGACCCAACGGTTGGGGGTTGTTCCTGAAGGGATATACCCAGGATTGGACTTACAAAACCCTCACTTTTCTTAAGTGTTATCTTTCTAAAACCTTAGAGAGAGAGGAGAGCCAAGGGAGGAAGGAGCTAGATCCCGCCATTGGAGGAGCTTCGGAGCTCCGAATCGCGAGCCGACTCCGGATCCACAGAGGAAAAGCTAGTGTGGTTCTTTTCATCCGATTACTTTTCAATGGCGCCAAAGAGGAACGCTAGGGTAACGATCCTCATCTTGAGCATGAATAGCTCTCTTTCTTTGCATAGGAAGCCCGCTCTCGCGAGTTTGCGGAGAGTTGGAGGTGTTCCTTCGGGTAGATATGTGAAGTCCCCGTTGTTTAGAGTCCGTAAGCGAGAACGGACATAGGCATGATGTGTGAAGCCTACCCGGACATGTTGGTCTGGATCGGTGATGTTGCATTGCATAATGCCGGAGAAGACTCTGTGCTATTGGTTGTTTTTCGGGTTTTCTACGCGGTAGATTGCAGCAGGGAGCCTTGGGGACTAACCCAAAGGTGCACCCGGAAAACTGGGCGGATACGAGATCTTGCGAACTTGGTGGCTTGAGAGACAACTTGAACATAACTGGGTTATGTGACTTGTGATGGAAATGGGACTCGGTGGAAGTTTGACCCGCGCAAATGGCTTAAATTGTCGTTGCGATGTGAGCACGGGTTAGATGGAACCGTACCCGTTCTATGTCGTTCGGTTAAAGAGACCTAAAGGCACGTGGCACTTACTGTTCGCATAGATTAGGGTCTTCGGCGGTCAATGGCTTAAATTGTCGTGACCCAGGCCAGGAAGACAAATTTGCTCATAGGTTTGGCCGTCCAAGTGGCGGTGGTGAGTCCGGAATGTCTACGGCTTTAATTGACGTGACATCGACCGGTTCATCGAGAATGTGCCCTAAGAGTACGGGGCGTGTGGCCGTGAGTGCCAACGTCTGTGATGGAATGGCTAATAATATATTGCTCGCTTATGCTAATGAAATGAAGGGAAGGAGCATCGATCGTTATAATTTGGTCAGCATTGCTGACCGTTGCCTTGTTTGGCCACCGTGCGGTGGTTTGTTGCTTGCAGGTGCAGCTGGACTAAGCGGTCAATAGCGGGCTAAAGCCCGAATGCGAAGCCGGCCCTTGAAGGCCTAATTGGAAGTGTTTACTGCTTTATTCATGTGTGACCGGCCTGCGTGCCGTGGTTTGTAAAACATGTAATTTGAAGTGAAACATTTTGTAAGGCCTTAAGGCTTATTTTGGGTATTTTGTATAACATTCCTAATCTGTATTAGTGGACATTCATGCTCTAATGGTGGGTTCTTTATTGCAACTTTTATAAACTGCTTCCGCTATAATGCTCTATGTAGGACGTTGAGATTGGTTGGATGGTTTCCATAAGTAACCACCCGGTCTGTCTGTGGCATACGGCGTCGGGCCCCAGCCGGACCTACTACTATATACTATGTGACGGATAGGGGGTGTTACATTAAAGATATGTGCGGGCTTCCGGCTCAACGCATCTGCCACTACATTAGCCTTGGCGGGATGGTAAAGGATATCGACTTCGTAGTCCTCAACATACTCTAACCATCGACGCTGGCGCAAATTTAACTCCTTCTGAGTGAAGACATATTTCAGACTTTTGTGGTCCGAATAAATTTTGCACGACACTCCATACAGAAGATGTCTCCACAACTTCAAGGAATATATGACGGCAGCAAATTCTAGGTCGTGTGTAGGGTAATTCTTTTCATGCACCTTCAATTGTCTTGACCCATACGCAATAACTTTGTCGTCCTACATCAACACACAACCGAGTCCAACTCGCGAGGCGTCCACATATACAGCATACTCTACTCCTTCCACCGGCAATGCCAATACTGGAACAGAACACAAACTCCTCTTGATCTCTTGAAAAGCTTCCTCACAGGCATCATTCCAAACAAAAGCTGCGCTCTTTTGCGTAAGCCTGGTCAACGGCGCAGAGAGAACAGAGAATCCTTCCACAAATCTTCTATAGTAACCTGCTAACCCTAAGAAGCTCCTTATCTCCTTAGGCGATGTAGGTCTCTTCCAATCCAAGACTGCGGTTATCTTCGCGGGATCCACAGAGATTCCGTCCTTACTTACAATGTGTCCTAGGAATGACACCTGAGACAACCAGAACTCGCACTTGCTAAGATTTGCATATAGCTTGTGCTCCCTCAGAGTAGACAAGACCAAGTGCAAGTGCAAGGCGTGCTCATCTGCATTTCTGGAATATACTAGGACATCATCAATGAATACCACCACAAACCTATCCAGAAAATCCTTGAACACCCTATTCATCATGTCCATAAAAGCTGACGGTGCATTCGTTAATCCAAATGATATTACAAGAAATTCAAAGTGACCATAGCGAGAACGAAAAGCGGTTCGCGGGATGTCTGACTCCCGGATTCTCAACTGATGGTAACCTGAACGGAGGTCAACCTTCGAGAACACGAAGCTACCCCGCAACTGATCGAACAAATCATCGATCCTAGGCAACGGATATCTGTTCTTAATGGTCACCTTGTTTAGTTCTCGATAATCAATACATAGCCTCATCGTTCCATCTTTTTTCTTCACAAATAGCACTGGTGCACCCCAGGGGGAAGAACTGGGTCTAATAAAACCGCACTGCAACAACTCATCCAGTTGAGTACGCAACTCCTTTAACTCACGCGGCGCCATGCGGTATGGTGCCTTTGCAATAGGGCGAGTGCCTTGCTCGAGGTCTATAACAAACTCTACCTCTCTCTCAGGAGGAAGTCCAGGAAGGCTAACAGGAAAGACATCCGGAAACTCACGCACCACAGAAACATCCTCAACCCGAGGCTCAATCATTGCAGCTCCCAGAGCAGAAACAAAGACAAGAAAAGAATCACAGCGAGACTCTAGAAATTTACGAGCACGTACCGCAGAAATGATCGGAGATTCCTGACTCTAGAAATTTATGAGCAAACCATACACACTCATGGGCTGGTCATTGCTACCTTTGAAATCCAAGCGCTTGTGCTTGCACTGAATGACGGCATCATAGCTGGATAACCAGTCCATGCCCAAAATCACGTCAAAGTCTACCAGATCTAGCACCTTCAGATCCGCAAAGGCTAGAAAATCACCTAGGAAGATGGGGCTTTTTTGGATACCCTGACTTGACCTCACCAACTCTCCTGAAGGAAATTTGACATTTATGGAGGTGTCTAACTGGTCGAGAGCCCAACGATGATGGTCTACAAAACTCTTCGCCACAAAGGAGTGAGTAGCACCCGAATCGAACAAAATGCGCGCCCACTAATTCGTCACCTTAAATTCACCTGAGATCACTTGAGTAGAAGATTGGTCTTCCTCCTTAGTCATCACATTCAACTTTCCTTTTCCATTGTCCATGAGAGGCGGGGGCGGCGGTAGAGTCTGCAACGGAATTGCATGCAGCGCAGACTGGCTCTGCGGGCAATTAGCCTTTATGTGTCCTTTTTGGCCGCAGAGAAAACAGGCTCCAGCCTTCTTGCGACAACGGGCCACATCATGCCCACTTCTCTGGCAATAAGAACAGACAGGACCCCCCTTGGGAGAATCCTGGATTGCATGCACCTGAGACAGCTTCTGCGCATCCAATCTCTTAAAACACTTATCGAAAGGGTTCCCCGGCTTACCACAGAAGCTACACGCTTCTCTTCTTTCCTTCTTTGCTGCAGGGCCAGAAGCCCTAGCACTTCCTCCATCGTCAGATTTCCTCTTGTCCTTCTTTGCATGCAATCCCCGATTCTTCGCATTTTCAATCGCCTCAACCTTTAATGCAGCTTCGAATACTTCTACAAAGCTCTCAGACTTGTATGCGCTAACCAACTGCTGGATGTCATACCTCAGACCACCCAGAAAATGCTTCACTCTGCCTTCTTCAGATGCTATCAGATCTGGGGCGAAATGACTGAGCTTGCCAAACTCGACCTCGTACTCAGCAACAGTGAGTTGCCTTTGCTTCAGGTGTAAGAAGTTATTCATTAGGCGGTCTCGCTAGACCGATGGTAGGAACTTCTTCAGTAACATACTCTTGAACGATTCCCACGAGCACCCATCAGAAAGGTTCTCTTTTTCTCTGATCCACCAACTCTTCGCAAGACCCTTGAGCTGATATGCCGCAATCATCACCTTTTGATCAGGAGAAACGCCATAGTAGGAAAAAATTTCTTCCATGGCAATAATCCAGTCGTCCAATGCCATGAAGTCTGCCCTACCGTCATAAGAAGGAGGTCCTAATCGCTGGAAGTGAGAAATGAAATTCATCTCAGGCGGCAGTGCGACTGGGGGAACTAGAGCAGCAGGGGGAGTATGAACAGCTTGGTCCACAGCAGGGCCCTGTGCTCTGGTCTGCTGCCCGGAGATGACAGCCAACAACGATTGCACCTGGAACTGCATGTCCACCATCTGCCTTGCCAGGGTCTCATTACTTTGCCGCAGTGCTTCGATCACCGCTTCGCTCTGGGCACCAGAAGACTCACCCTCTGACTGGGGAGTCGACCTCGTCGCAACGCGTTTAGGTGGCATTCTATAGAATAAACGGCTATTTAGTCAAACCTTGCCTAAGACATCACAAACTGGGAAGGTATTGGCTTAGTAAACTGTTTCGGGTTCATATTTTACCGATACGAACAAACAACTTATCAAGGTCCTAGCTTACGACACTGAAGCTAGAAAACTCGAATACCCAATCAGGAACGAACAAACACTTGTTGTTGCTGTTACCTTGCTCTGGGAAATCATAAAATGATGTTATGCTTCTAACTTGTGCCTATAATATGAATGCATGAATGTTTAAGTTTCATCTCAAATCATGGGTGTACATATGTCATCGTGCAGATCTTTAACTTGGCACGTGTGCTTATGCAATGGTATGTTATGTATGCAGTGCTATGCATTCTAAAAAGGCCTTAGTGCATGTTATGAGTGGCGTACACATACAATGTTATGCATCCCATACTACATAATATTGTATGTAACGAAGAAAGTAAACGTGCTAATGGGCATCCATGTGATGATGGTTATGCATCCCATACTACATAACTGTCACATGTTTCCACCTATGGTGGATTCATATACAAACACATATTATGCATCCCATACTACATAATATGCCCAGTATACTTCTTATCATGCCATGAGTGTAGTGTTCGTGCTTCCATCAAGATCTACTGATGATATATCAGTGTGTGTATGCAATGAAATGATACGATTAGGGTTTTGCTTAAGGGAAAGATGTTCGACTAGCTTGCCAAACCAACCAACCCTCTTGCAAAACCTACCTCTGATACCAACTGTCACGACCCTCATTTTCTCTGTATTCAAAAATACATCAGAGTAGAGAAACCACGCGCCGTGATGCCACGCCATGCAGGGGATAACTGCCGACGCTCAGGCAGCCCGTCCTCACATTTACCTCAAGTAAAAGATTTATAACTTTTAGTTAAAAACTATGCATATAAATTAATAGAGTTAATGACCGTGTCCCTCGGTCAAGTGGACTACTGTCCATAGGTGAGAAAATATACATCTTTTACGCGGCGGAAAGTACTGAGTTAGCCCAATTGTTATCCTACATGGGAGTGAGGGTCCAGTGTCATGAAATGATGATGTGACTTCTACATTTACTAGAGATATATAGAAATCTTTTGTACGCTTAAAAGTAGCAGATTTAGCAGTTGAAGTCATGCCATGCCAATATTCCGGAAATGCAGTTTTGTTTACTTTAAAATAACTAAATGCATCTTAACATAAATCCTTCCCAGAGAGCAAGAACAATCAGGTAAAAAGTAACAGCAGTAACAGAAGCAAGTAGTCCATCACAGAAAAGTCAAAGTCTATGGGCGTCAACAACTGACACGAACCCATAGTAAAATATGACAAGTCTGAACAAAGACAACTACCTCGAGCTCAGAGGTGGAATCAACGGCCGCAGGCACCAGCAACACCAGAAGCCCAACACTGTCAGCTAAACCTGCTACAGCTCTGGTCCTGAGGCATTCAAAAGAAGAACACCTCAGAAGCAAGTCACAAGTAGTGCAAGAGTAAAAACAGACTACACAAACCTCAAAGTGAAGGAGAATGAAAAACGAGTGCAACAAAATGGTCAGCAGAGTAAAAGTAAGCAACAGTAAAACTAGCCGAGCAAGAAAGGCTAAACACATTAACAAGACAGAAGTTCAAACTTTCATTAATAATTACTATGCCGAGGGAGAAACCCCAACGCGCACAGTCTATCTAAGCATTAAGCACTATGCCGAGTGAGGACCCCAACGCGCACAGTTCATCTGAGTATTAAACACTATGCCGAGGGAGGACCCCAACACGCACAGTTCATCTGAGTATTAAACACTATGCCGAGGGAGGACCCCAACACGCACAGTTCATCTGAGTATTAAACACTATGCCGAGGGAGAAACCCCAACGCGCACAGTTCATCTGAGTATTAAACACTATGCCGAGGGAGAAACCCCAACGCGCACAGTTCATCTGTGTTTCTTTAGTTACAAATTAAACAAGCAGAGTTCTTTTTTTATTCATCACAGACTCAAGGTTAACCAACAAAATGTACTGCAAAAGAGCATGTCAAAGTCGAGCAGGTGAAGTTTAATCAAAAATAACGGAACGTACAAGGCGTCACAATGATAAAGATGACTCGAAGGTTACAACGGCACGACAACCGATTCGTTTACCAATTATACAGACTAAAATTTTGGGGTTATGGTTTTAGGGACAACAAGTCGAAATCCAAGGGAAAGAGGAAGAGAATTATAATTTCAGGACAAGTTTCTAATTAATTGAAACATGATAATCTCAAATAATTGCAGCAAAAATTTAGAATATAGGAGCAAGAGGGAGAGCAAGAATACCACTTGCCTCGTTTTTACCGGAAAAATCCTCTGAATCACCCCACGTCGCAGATCGGGGCAAAAGAAGACGTTAGGAGTCGAAATCTGAACGAAAATGGCCGAAATAGAGGTTAGGGCTGAAAAACTCTAACGAGAAAACTCAAGCGATGGGAAAAGAAATTGCCACGATAGCGTAGCTCTCGACGAGAGCTTTCCAGATCTACGATCGGTTGGAAATTTCGAGTACTGGAGCTCCGACGGCGGCCACCGGAAGATTTCCGACTTAGAGCTCTGTCGTCACGACGCTCTGGTTCGGTCAAGTGAAGAAGAAGATGTCTTCTGTTGATTTTTAACTCTCATAAGATAAGATTATATATATATATATATATATATATATATATATATATATATATATATATATATATATATATATGTGTGTGTGTATATATTTATAAAAAGTTTTGTCAAAAATAGTTTATTTCGAGCGGTTTTGCGGGAACCCGAAATAGAGGTCTAGGATGACTTCAAATCGAAATGTGGTCAACATGAAAGTTGAAGATCTCGTCGAGACGAACAAATGTTATGTTGACCATTTTTTGATACGACACAGTTTTACCCTCAAAACGGCCTCTGAACGCAGACTGAAACAGCCTACTCGAGTGGCAGCATACCTACTCGAGTAGCATCATACCTACTCGAGTAACAGCATACCTACTCGAGTAGTAACATACCTACTCGAGTAATAACATACCTACTCGATTAGTAACACAATATACTCGAGTAGAGGCTCATTACTCGAGTAAAAAACATGACTTACTCGAGTAGAAGCAGCATATACTCGAGTAGCAGCTCGCCACTCGAGTTATGTCGGAACAAATGGAATTAGGGGTTTAAAAAGACCTCAAATCGAAATGTGGTAAACATGAAAGTTGTATATCTCGTCGAGACGAACAAATTTCATGTTGACCATTGTTTGATACGATGCCGTTTTGACCCTAAAAACGGCCTCTGAACGCAGACTGAAACAGCCTACTCGAGTGGCTGCATACCTACTCGAGTAGCATCATACCTACTCGAGTAACAGCATACCTACTGGAGTAGTAACATACCTACTCGAGTAATAACACACCTACGCAAGTAGTAACACAATATACACGAGTAGAGGCTCATTACTCGAGTAAAAACATGACTTACTCGAGTAGAAGCAGCATATACTCGAGTAGCAGCTCGCCACTCGAGTTATGTCGGAAAACACGGAATTAGGGGTTTAAAACGACCTCAAATCGAATAGTGGTCAACATGAAAGTTGTAGATCTCGTCGAGACGAACAAATTTCATGTTGACCAGTTTTTGATACGACGCCGTTTTGACACTCAAAACTGCGCCCGAGTAAAATCTAAAACGGGATAATCGAGTAGAACCATAGTTTCTCGAGAAGACTCAGCACGGAAGTCCAAACGAGCGCCGAATTAAACGAAACTTGCACCGAATGCGAACACCAATGCTACAAATTTAACGGCGAAATCAAAACCAGAATCTGACGAGCCGTTCTTGAAATATAAATCCTCAAAATCTATGACGAACATAAATTTTCCAAAACTTCGGAAATTCGCCGAGGCTCGAAAATCGCTCGGATCGCGACGAAACTTGATGACATGTCAAAAATTAATCAATTTAATTTTCCAATGTAAAATTTTCCATTTTTGGCAAGGATTCACGAATTTGGCCGACTAAATCGAATAAATGCGGAAACGCACAAACGACGACGCGCCATCAACTCCACGCTACGCAACGCACCTTACGTCATTATGACGTCAACAAGAGAAATATATAATTACCGGAAAGTCAGGGCGTTACAGAGTGAAGGTGAAACCCTAGTTTTACTAGTTACTCTTGCATTCCAATTATCCCTACAGTTTAGGTTTAGCCCAGGACTGCCCAAGGTATCTCTCGAGAAGGGCTATCGAAGGCACTAGGAACTACGATGGGATTACACCCAAAGCTCCCTTTTGCAAGACACTTACTATTATTGGTTGCTATCAAAATTCCCAAACACTTACTTGTTTTACCGGATCTAATCCCTAAAGTATTTGACACTTCCTTCCCACGGGAAAGACGATCTTTCATCGATCCCGAGCACCTCCTAACACTAGCCAAAACAACACTCTAATCATCCTAATCACCAATGATGAACTCATTTTTATTTATCCAAGCCAATAAATAGTTATCCCAAACTCATGTGCCCAAATTCATATTCCAACCTAAATTTTGCAATTTTACTTGATGCAAACCAAGTTAAGTTATATGACATGTAAAGTGGGAGGTACACCAAATAGTCACCTAGTACTCCTATAATAATTATTGGGGGGCTATTATGACATTGGTGGCCTAAATCCAGGAATTCACAATTTTCTTAATTATCTGATAATTTATTTAATTAATCTAGTAAATCAAAAACGCAAGTTGGAACATGAAGTGCCCATTTAAGACAAGTAAATGCTCTACCAAATTTATGATAAATTCAAGATGATTATTTAACACAGAATCACAAGCATCCCAATTTTTCAATAAGGTTAAGCCTCTGAATCTAATTTTTGAATATAACCTATTTTTATCAATTTAAGAGACAAGCGCAGCAAAACTATTTCCAAAACTTCTGAGAAAATGCAAGGATGATTGTAAGGGTATATAAATGCTCTCAGTCAAGTTTCATAAATTATTATCGAGTAATAAACTCTAAACAAATTATTGAACAATTTTCCAAGTTATTGAGCTTGTGAAGTAGGTACTGCAAATATGTATTCAAAAAGTCTAATAAACTTCATACATGAGCAATATGGTCTAAAACGACCTCTTCCTAATTTTCAAGACTTTCCAATGGGTAGTCAGATCATAATAACAAAATGATTAAATAGGGCAATCCCATGAGTTACAAAGGAAGTGCTAAGCTTATTGATCCAAAATTCCCAATTTAATTACCAGAGGTTCATACTACCCCTATGACCACACTACCCAATTTTAATTTTTGTTCAATGAGGTTTACTAACCTATTCTAGCACCATAAGATTTGTGCCCTAAACTAGGGTTAGGATTTTGAGAGGCCTACCCTTTTCCAAATCCCCTAATATTTTTACCAGATGGATTTAGTTACCCTAGTACCCTCACTACCAAATTTCAATTTCATTCAAGGTCTTTTGGCCTCATGCCCTTCACAAGGCACAAAAGCCCTTCCTTTCGGTTTGGTCTTCGGTCTTGGGGCAAATCTTTTACAATCTATCCCATCTTTCATGGGGAGGTGCTAAAAGCCATGCCAAGCTAGTGGCCCCAATTTCAACCTCTGTTGAGGTGATTTGGCCACTCAAAACCCAAAGTGCGCTTTTTGACCAAAATACCATTTTTAAGGCAAGGCTAGGGTTTGCATGATTTCAATTCAAACCACCTCCAAATGAGATGAAATTTTAAGCAGAGCTTTATAATGACCCCGAGCACCACTCACCAAAATTTGGGTGAGTTTTGAGGTCATTTGGTCACTAAATTAATTTACCCTAGAGAAATTAAATGATTTCCAAAACTATATAAAAATAGTACCCAAAAATTCTCATTTTTGGGCAAGACCTACATATAGACTAGGATGACTCCCTTTCCAAATTTCAAGTCATTTGGACAAGAGATGAAGGGTGGAAATCCATTTTATTTTCTGCCAAGCCCTAGGTATAGACGCCACCAAAATGAGTGTCTTGCTCAAACCAAGCACCCAAATTGGTTCAAACCAATTTTAGATTATAGTAGACCCATAGGGCTACAAATAATGTGTTGACAATTTTCTCTGAATTAACATCTAGATATTTTAATAATTAAAAACATTAAATCGAAATTGTGTGACAGAATATAAATAACAGAATACATATCCTATAGTTTAATATCAATACAATACGAATCTTGGCGCAGCTTTGGATGGCATCCGGTTGTATTCAACCTCCAGCCGATGGTCCCGATTCAACCCGCCTGGAGCCATTTCCAACCGCTGTCGCCGGCCATACGGCCACCTCCTCGACCGGCCACCGCCACCACCACCTTCGTTGAGGTGGTGGCTGTCGCCAGGCGGCGGCACAGCCGCCGGAGGGCCTTTTTCCGGTGATCTCGACAAGGTGAAAATCATGGAAAAACCAGAAATTTTTCAACTTGGATCGGGCTCAACTAAGCCCGAATCCCTTTATAAATGAATCCTACGATCTACCCATAGATGAAGGAGAAGGGGAGGACCTTTATGGGTAGCTGTAGCCTTGCCGATCGCCGGATTGTCATGGTGGTGGTGGTGGTCAGATTTCTGCAACTCCACAGTGAATTTCCTTGGCTCCTTCAAGTAATGTATGGAACTGAATCCCTGGAGTCCAGTGAAGATTTTAAGGAAGAGAGTTGGGGCTTTGGGTGGGTGTATGCTGTCATTGCCATTAATGGCCCCTTAGTCAAATTTCGGCCATGGTGGGTGGGGGATGAAGCATGGCTCAAACCAGTCAAAGACCAGCTCGTTGAAATGGGACTGCACTCCCCTTGTCCTAGTGAATTGAATTGGGGGGGGGGGGTTAGGGAAGTGGAAGGATGAGCCCCAAAGTCTTCCCTCATTACTCCATTCACTTTCTCTCTCTTTCATTTGGAGCTTTTTCTCTCTCCTACTCACCAAGCCAAAAATTTGACTTATACCTAGCCTAATGGCAGCCCACATGTCCATTTCATCCACCAAAACAAGGTTAGCCCAAGTGAATTGAGCTTGATCTTGAGTTAGCCCATTTGGGCTAGCTTGACCTAAACCTTGACTAGGGTTGACCTTGGTCAATTTGGTCTTTGCAGTTGCCCCTAGTGGGTCCTTGGTGACCCATTGGCCTCCCCTAAGTTCTAGGTAGGGTTGACCTGGCCCTTTGGAGGTCACTTGACCCTTAATCAGGGCACTTTGATCACTTTAGGGCTAGAGTTGACTTGGGTCAACTTAGCCTTTTTGGTTGACCCCAATGGGTCCTTGGTGACCAATTGGCCTCTCTCTAGGGTTTGGAAGGTATGTGTGTGGTCCACTTGGCTAAGGGAAATTCAATTGACCCTATGCCTGTCAGTTTGACCCATTTAGGGTTAGAGTTGACTTGGGTCAACTTAACCACTTTGACTGTCCTCCATGGGTCCTTAGTGACCCATTGACCTCACTCTAGGTTTAGGAGGGCATGGGTGGGGTCCACTTGGCCAAGGGAATTTCAATTGGCCCTGTGCAGGTCAGTTTGACCTATTTAGGGTTAGAGTTCACTTGGGTCAACTTAACCACTTTGACTGCCCTCCATGGGTCCTTAGTGACCCATTGACCTCACTCTAGTGTTAGGAGGGCATGGGTGGGATCCTAGAGTCATGGTAACCCCCATGGTGACATAAACTAGGGTTTAGGAATCTACTATTTGCAGACCATAGTGATCTCACCTACATTCCTAGGTTCACTTGGCCTTCTTGGGCTTCATAGGGTTTTGTCATGACCTAGTCATCACAAAACTACTCCTAGGGGTTTAGTTGTTTGAGGGTTGTTACAAATCCCAATATATAAACAAAAAATTTCGTCCTCAAAATTCTAGTTAGGCCTACGGGGTTTCAAATATGGAAAGTAAATTGTAACATCAGGAGAGGTTGTGAGTAATACCTGATCGAAAAGCTCCGGGTACCTATGTCGCATCAAATCCTGAGGCTCCCATTTGTGCTCCTCTCGCCCATGATTCCTCAACAGGACCTTGACTAATTGAACCTTCTTACGGTGCAAGACTCGTATTCCCTTGCCGTCAATCCGGACTGCTTCCAGGTGAACTAACCGATCAGATGCTACCGGCCCATCTGTGGCCGTAATCTGCTGCTCCAGGCGTAGTAGAGCCCTCCTAAGAGAGGATACATGGAACACGTCGTGCAGACTCGCCAGCTCCGGTGGCAACTCCAGCCTGTATGCCAAGGGAACCATCCACTCCCGGATCGTATAGGGCCCCTCATTTCTTGGGCTGAGCTTCTTCTTTTGACCGCGTACCCGTGAAACCCCATGCATTGGTCGGATCTTCAAGAACACCTGGTCCCCCACACGAAACTCCACCTAACGATGTCGAGCGACGTAATACTTAGCCTGTTGGCTCTGTGCATCTAGCTTCCTATCCTGTATCAATATCACCTGAGCCTCTGTGTCCTCGACAAACTCCGAACACAAAGCCTTTGGATCCTTATCTTGTATCCATGACAGCGGAGTCCTACACCTTCGTCCGTACATGGCCTCATAAGGAGCCATCCTTATGCTGGATTTGTAGCTGTTATTATATGAGAACTCGATTAGTGGCAATAGCTTCTGCCGGGGCTCACCGCGATCCAATATGTAAATTCGTAGTAGATCTTCCAAGGTCCAATTAGTGTGTTCCGTCTGCCCATCAGTCTGGGGATGAAATGCTGTACTGAATGTTAGTCGAGTGCCCAAGTAAGTCTGCACTGATCTCCACTCCCTAGAGGTAAACCGTCCATCCCGGTCTGATAAAATCGACTGGGGCACGCCATTATAACGGATGAACTGCTCCACGAACTTGTAAACCAACACACCAACTGAGTCATCCTTCTTGATCGGAATAAATCTGGCTACCTTCGTCAGTCGATCGACGATTACCTAGATCGAATCATTCCTCGTCCGCGATCGGGAAAGCCCATGTATAAAGTCCATCACGATATCATCGAACTTCCACTCCGGCACTGGGAGTGGCTGCAATAATCCTGCGGGGTTTCTGCATTCTGCCTTCACTAGCTGGCATGCCTCGCAGTAGGTGATATCTTTCTTCATGCCCGGCCAGTACATGGTCTTCTTCAGATCTGCAGTCATCTTCGAAACTCCCGGGTGTACTGAATACCGACTGCAATGAGCCTCCGTCATGATATATTCCCGGACCTGGCCTCCCTCTGGTATGTAAATCCATCCTCTGAAATACACTAGACCATCCCTCATCGAGTAATCCCCAGCAGTGCCTACTTCTAAGGCCCAAAATATCGGCTCTAGCTGGGCATCCTGCCTCTGTGTTGGGTACATTGGTCAAATGTACCTGATTTGAAGAAGCCTCGCCCAACTCAATGATATACATCATAATGTATTTGATGTATGTTTGAGTTACTTGTGCAGGTTAAGAAAGTACTGGACTGAAGCAAAAAGTTTCTAAGTCCATGTGTCGACACCCAGAGGGAAAGTGTCGACACTTAAGAAGACTTGTGTCGATACCCAGACAAGCAGTGTCGACACTTGGAGTCATTGTGTCGACACCCAGACAAGCAGTGTCGACACTTGGAGTCATTGTGTTGACACCTGGGATGCAGAGTCGACACCAGACAGATAGTGTCGACACTTGGAGCAGTGTCGACACTCAGTGAAGAAAAGTGCAGACCGAAAGTGTCGACACAAGAAGCTGTGTCGACACTCAGTGAAGCTGTGTCTACACCAGAAAGTGTCGACACTTGGAGCTGTGTCGACACTCAGCAAAAGTCTACAGAGACTAAGTTAAAGTGTCGACACCCAACACAGTGTGTCGACACTAAGCAGAAAAGTCAGTACTTGAAGTAATTGTCGACACCCAGCACAATGTGTCGACACTCAACAGAAGAGTCAACATTTGAAGTATGTGTCGACACCCAGAACAATGTGTCGACACACAGTTGAAGACTCAACACTGGAAGAAAGTGTCGACACATGGAGCTATGTCGACACTTAGCAAAGAACAGAAAGAACAACAAATTATTCTAAGTACAAGTGTCGACACTATGGGAATGTGTCGACACTCAGCTGAAGTCTCAACAAGAAGAAGGTGTGTCGACACAAGGAGCTGTGTCGACACTCAGCAAGAATCAACATTGAAGACTTGTGTCGACACCAAGAAGCAGTGTCGACACTTGACAGATTCAACACAAGAAGATGTGTCGACACAAAGGAGATGTGTCGACACATAGAAGAATTCAGCAAAAGCTAGAAGAACAAGTACTTGTGTCGACACTCAATTTCAGTGTCGACACATGCAGAAGAATCTGTGTCGAGACATACAAGGAATTGTGTCGACACCTTGTAGACTTGTGTCGACACTTACACAACATGTGTCGACACTTGGACTATAAGTGTCGACACTTAAAGACAGAAAGTCTCGACACTTACAGACAGTTAGAGATTTTCAAGAAGTGACTGGATGATTTGACAGCTGCCGTTCCAGCCGGTCTACAGCAACTGTCAGAGATGTCAGAAGTCAGTTATGAACCGGACCAGCCGGTTACCATGAAAAAAGCCTATAAATAGGCACCTACAGTTTACAGAAACTCAGTTCAGAGTTGTTGAAGTTGTTGATCAGATTATTGTTAAGGTTGATCACCTTGTTGAAGTAATTATTAAAGTGGTACAAAGAGTATCAACACAAGAAGATCTAGCAGTTCAAGTGCAGATCTAAGAAGTTGGAGAGAGAGGGCTCCATCCAAGAAATCAACCTCTGGAACTAGGCTGAGAAGAAGGATTCAGATTCAATTCTGGATCTTAAGTGGCAGAGGTCAAGGAATAACTGCAGAGGATTCAGTCTTATTCAGTTCTACTCAAGAAGCTTTGAAGAAAGCTAAGTCAGGGTGAATCCAGCTGAGTTCTTCCAAGAACTCATCAAGAATCTCTCAACTCCCCTCCTTTAATTCTGAGTTGTAGAGTTATTATTTGTATTACATTTTAACTTGTAGGATACTTTGGATCTGAGTGATTTGTAAGCCTGTATTTACAAAGGCTGAGGGTAGGGCTTGTTAGCCTGAGTGTAGGAGATTGAGATCTCTGAGTGTAGGCCTTGTTGGCTGAGTGTAGGCCTTGGTTGGCTGAGTGTAGGCCTTGATTGGCTGAGTGTAGGCTTTGGGATAAAGCTGAGTTGTAAGGCTTTGGGCCTGAGGTGTAGGAACCAATTTGGGTTCTGAGACAGTGGAGAAGTTTGGCCGAATCTAGTACACTGCTAGATAGGCGAAGGGGGAAAGTGGATGTACCCATATCTTGGGGAACCACTATAAAACACTGTGTGCTGTGCTGTGATTGTGCTGTGGATTAGCTGTGTATGTTTTGTTATTGCTGTTTGCTGTGCAAAAGTAGTTAGAAATCTGTGATATAACAGTTTGGCTGCCAACAAAGTTAGAAAAGGATTAGGTCACCTATTCACCCCCCCCCCCCCTCTAGGTGTTTAGGTACCATATCTTTCAAGTGGTATCAGAGGGAGGTTCCTCAAAACAAGGACTAACAGTCTGAGGAGATCCTGTTTGGCAGATTCAGTGTAAGGCATTACACAGTTTCAAGAAAATCAAGAAACATGGGTTCTTATGAGAATCACAAGGAATTGGGTTCCATGAAATTACCCATATGCAGGAAAGAGATCTTTGGGATCTGGAAAGAAAGGGTAAGGCTATTTATGGAAGCCTCTGACCCTAGAATCTACATCACAGTAAAGGAAGGACCTTATGTGCCAATGAAGATTTCAGTTTTGGATGCAAATCAGAGAACTCCAAAGGATTTCTCTGAGATGACTAAGGATGAAATTATCCTGGCCACCATGGACAAGAGGGCACAAAACATAATAGTGAGTGCCATTGATGATGCAACTTTTCAGAATTTAATTCACTGTAAAACAGCAAAAGAGATGTGGGATACTCTCATTGTCTATATGGAAGGTTCTAAAGAAGTTAGGCAAGATAGGAAGTCCTTGCTAAATCAGGAGTATGAAAGCTTTAGGCAAGGAAAGGGTGATAGCATCACTGAGTGCTATAAGAAATTTTACAGAATAGTTAATGAACTCATGTCTTATGGAAGAGAGTTCAGTAACTATGAACTAAATGACAAGTTCCTAAGGTCCCTAACCAAAGATTGGGACACCAAGATCTGTGCCATAAGAGAAATGGCTAAGTTGGGGGAAATTCCTCCTCCCACACTGTTTGGCAAGCTATTGTCTTATGAAATGCAGTTAACAGTGAGAAAAGAGGAGGAGAAATCAACAAGGACTGAGCACAAAGAAAGAACTGTTGCTTTCAAGACAGAAGTTCCCAAAAAGTGCAGGAATAAGTCTTTAACTCCACCTCCAGAGGTAGTTGAATCAGAGTCTGATGAGTCTGTCAGCATAAAATCTAAGAGCAGTGAAAGTGATGAAGACTTTGCTGCTTTCACTAGACACTTTCAGAAGTTTTTGAAAAAGAAACAGTGGAGGTCAAGGCCTTCTACATCACAAGGAAAGGAAGACTCTTATCAGAAAAAGAGGTCTTCAAAGAATGACAAGAAAAGGACAAAATCAAGAAAGGCAACTGGTTCAAAGATTGTTTGTTATTGCTGCAATAGACAGGGCCATGTTATTGCAGATTGTCCAGAGAAGAGAAAGGAATCTGGTGACAGGAAAAAGACTCACTTCAAAGGGAAGAAAGAAAAGTCTTTTGTTGCTAAGAAGGAGAAGACTCTATCAGATATCTCTTCTTCAGAAACTAAGTCTGAGGCTGAAGCCTACATAGGGCTGTTTGCTGAAGAAGAAGAGGAAGAATTCATGCAGATCTTGGAGTCAATTTATGAACAAGAAGACAGTCATTGCCAAGGGCTAATGGCTTTGACAGAAAGTGCCAAAATCCTGGAGCAGCCAGGATCCAGTCAGGTACAAAGTTCAAGTTTAAATTCAGTTTCTTGTTCTAGTTCAGATTCAGATTCTTCTTCATCAAGTGATGAGAATGTATCTGAGTCTGAGGATGATATTCATCAACTTATAGATGAATATAGAGTGCTGTTGCAAGATTACAAGAAAAGCAAGTCCCTTGCCAAAAGTCAGGCAAACGAAATTGCTGATCTTATAGCTGTTGCAACAGATTTTGAGAAGCAATTTGATCAAAAACTGAATGAGATAGCCAGGCTGAAACACATAACAGTGATTCAGATGGGAACTATCACTTTTAAGAATGATCAAATTAAGTGTCTGGAGAACAATCTTTAGAAGGAGAAGGACTTGGTTGCTAGGTTTTCTAAACCAAAGTCAGTGTTACCCATAATTGATGAATTTGTTCATCACAAGGGTAAAGCTGGACTGGGCTTTATTAGACCTGCAGGGACTGAGCAGTCCAAGTATAAGTCCAAGGGCAAAGCCCCAACATTCAACAAGCCTGCTGTAGTCAAGACAGCCAAGGCAGTACCTAAGCAAAGGTACAATAAATTTGAATGTTGGTGCTGTGGCAAAGTTGGCCATTTTGCAGTGGACTGTTGGCACAATGTGAGTGCCAAAGTGAGTTCCAAACTACCTGTTGTAAAACCAGTAGGTAGGTTTGTCAAATTGCAAACTAACAATCACCAAGGACCCAAGAATACTTTGGGTTCTAAGGTTCATTAATTTGTTTTGCAGGTCAGTTCAAGTGGCCATACCCCAACATGGTACTTGGATAGTGGATGTTCCAGACATATGACTGGAACTAGGGGACTACTGAAGGACTACATTCCAATCAAAAATGGTCCTAAAGTGACCTTTGGTGGTTCTGAAAAAGGAATCATCAAAGGGTTTGGTAACATTTCTTCAAACTTAGTTACCATTACTCAAGTGGCTTATGTTAAAGGGTTGAAACACAACCTAATAAGTATAAGTCAATTAAGTGATGTAGGGTATGGCATCTCATTTGTTAAAAATGGTTGTCATATCAAGAGGTCAAGTGATCAAGAGATCATTTGGACAGGTTATAGGAAGAGGAATGTCTACTGCCTAGACATTATGATTGAGAACAATGGTTCTGAAGTTTGTCTTGTAGCTGATGAGACAATCTCTCATTGTGTCAAATGGCACAAGAGGCTAGCCCATCTTAACTACAAGACAATTAGCAAACTCTTTAGTAAAGAGTTAGTAAGGAATGGTCCTCAAGTTAAGTGTGTTAAAGATGGCATTTGCTCAGCTTGTCAAAAGGGCAAGCAGACTAAATCCACCTTTAGAAGCATAGATAACAAAGATGCTGTGAGGTGTCTATACCTCTTGCATATGGATCTCTTTGGTCCAATGCCTGTTCACAGCTTAGGTAGGAAGGTCTATACCTTTGTAGTTGTAGATGACTACTCAAGGTTTTCCTGGGTGTTCTTCTTAAGACAGAAATCTGAAACACCTAGTGTCTTCTATAGCTTTGTTAAGCAAATTCAGAATGAACTAAATAGTACAGTGGTCAAAATTAGAAGTGACCATGGTACTGAATTTCAGTCTGATAGCATGACAAAACTGTGTGAAGACTTTGGGATATTTCAAGAATTCTCTTCACCTAGAACACCTCAGCAAAATGGCATTGCTGAGAGGAAGAATAGGACCTTGATAGAGGCTGGTAGAACCCTACTAAGTGATACATCACTGCCAGAGTATTTCTGGGCTGAAGCAGTTAACACTGCATGCCATGTTATAAATAGGGCTACCATCACTAAAGGGCTAAACAAGACCCCCTATGAAGTTGTGAAAGGCAGGAAACCAAACCTATCCTATTTCAGGATCTTTGGTTGCAAATGCTTCATACTTAATAATGGGAAGTCTTACTTAACTAAGTTTGCTGCCAAGTCCAAAGAGGGAATTTTTGTTGGGTACAGCAATAATAGTAAGGCATTATAGAGTCTACAACCTTGACTACACAAGTTGTAGAAGAATCTGTGCATGTAGTTTTTGATGAGACTAAACTTATTAACAATGAGTTGTCTAGTTCTGTATGCAGCCCCACAGGTTTAACAAAGAAAATGGACAAGCTTACTATAGAAGAAGTGCCTGCTACAAGACAGCAAGGAGAGGAGAGTAGCTGTTATCCAGGGGGAGAACTACATGTGCCAATAGCTGAAAAAATCCAAGGAATACAGCATGATGCAGATGCTGAAATGGTTCAACCAGAAGTGAGGATGCCTCCAGCCCACGGGCATCTTAGAGATCATTCAGTAGAGCTGATTATTGGAGATCCAAGACAAGGAGTTCAAACAAGGAGCAGAAATCAGAATGCTGCAATCTATTCCAGTTTTCTGTCACAAGTTGAACCTAAGAAATTTGAAGAAGCAATACAAGATCCACAATGGACTGAAGCAATGCAAGAAGAGCTTAATCAGTTCAAGAGGTGCAAGGTTTGGGAACTTGTTCCTAAACCTAAAGACCACAATGTAATTAGAACTAAGTGGATCTACAGGAATAAGATGGATGAACAAGGGGTCATCATTAAGAATAAAGCTAGACTGGTTGCTAAAGGATATAGGCAAGAAGAAGGTATTGATTTTGATCAAACCTTTGCTCCAGTAGCCAGACTGGAAGCCATAAGAATGTTCTTGGCCTATGCAACCTATCAAGGATTCAAGGTATACCAAATGGATGTCAAGTCAGCATTCCTAAATGGTAATTTGAAAGAAGAAGTCTATGTGGAGCAGCCTTCAGGTTTTGTTGATCCAACTCTACCTCATTATGTCTATAGACTTAGGAAAGCTTTATATGGGTTAAAGCAAGCCCCTAGGGCTTGGTATGAAACCCTATCTAGTTTCCTCATTGAGAACAAGTTCTCAAGGGGGAAAATAGATAAGACTCTATTCCTTAGGGAATCTAGAGGCAAAGTCATACTAGTCCAAATATATGTAGATGACATTATATTTGGGTCTACTGAAAGCAGCCTTTGCAAAAAGTTTGCAAAACTTATGCAAGGTCAGTTTGAGATGAGTAGTATGGGAGAGCTGAAGTTTTTCTTGGGTCTCCAAGTTAAACAGACTGAGAGTGGTTTGTCCATTTGTCAGTCAAAGTTCACCCTAGAACTCATAAGGAAGTATGGTATGGATTCATCCAGTACCATGAAGACTCCTATGGGGTCAAGTATGTCTCTTAGCAAGGATGATGCAGGGAAACCTGTAGATGAAACCTTGTATAGAGGGATAGTTGGCTCCCTATTATACTTGACTGCTAGTAGACCAGACATCATGTATGCTACATGTGTTTGTGCAAGGTATCAAGCCTGCCCTAAAGAGTCTCACTTGACTGCAGTCAAGAGAATTTTGAGATATCTAAAGGGCACTCCCTATCTAGGCCTCTGGTACCCTAGGAATGGAGATTTTGATCTAACAGGTTATTCAGATGCAGACTTTGCAGGATGCAAAGAGGATAGAAAGAGTACTACTGGAACCTGTCAATTCCTAGGTGGGAGACTAATTTCATGGAGTAGCAAGAAGCAAACCAGTGTGGCTATCTCCACAGCTGAGTCAGAGTATGTGGCTGCAGGAAGTTGCTGTGCTCAACTTCTGTGGATTCAACATCAGCTAGAGGACTATGGATTTCAGGTAAGTAGAACTCCACTTTACTGTGATTCTACAAGTGCTATTTCAATAGCTAATAACCCTGTATCTCATAGTAGAACAAAACATATTGAGATTAAATATCACTTTCTTAGAGAACATGTAGAAAGAGAAGATATTTCACTTGAATATGTTAAAACTGATAATCAGATAGCTGACATGTTTACTAAGCCACTAGAAGAAGCTAAGTTCAATAGATTCAAAATTGAACTAGGAATGATAAACTTAAACTAAGTTTACAGAATAAAAAATTGGCAAAGTAAAAAGGTGTCGACACATAGACAAGTCTATGTCAACACAGAATAGTGGTGTCGACACTTCAGAAGAAAGGTGTCGACACATCTAGGATGTTGGTGTCGACACTTCAGAATGTTAGTGTTGACACATGTCCAGTAGGTGTCGACACATCCTATGTGGTGTCGACACTTATGTTTTACTCAGAATTTTCTAAGTAAAGTCTCGACAATGTGTCGAGTTATGTTGTGTCGATACATAACCAAGTGTCGACACATAATATCTGTTGACTAAACTTGTGTCGACACATGTGTGTCGAGACATTATAAGTCAGTGTCGACACTTGTTGCCAGTGTCGACACATCCTAAGATAGCTATCCCGCCTGTTCATCTTCAAAATTAGACAGGTATAAATAGGGTTCTGTCTTTGTTTGTCGACACGCTTTCAAAGTTTCGAGACCAAAACTACTGTGTCGACACCTCTCTTTTCTAAAGACAAATTCTCCAAACCCTAATAGCTCCTAAGCTTGAGGAGAATGTTAATGAGGGCTATGAGCTAGTGCGTGGTGCATTCGACGATGCAGATGCAGAAATTCAGGCGGTAGTAACCCTAGTCGCCCATTCTGGTCTAGAATTTCTCTTGTCTGAACCTACAAAGATTTGGAAGAAGGAAGTTCTCGAATTCCTTAATGGAGCTGCAGTCGATGAATCTGGATTCAGAATCAAATCCAGAGTTCATGGGACTAAGGTCAAGGTTTCACCAAAGAATCTGAGGAAGGTGCTCCAGCAACCCAAAATTCAAGATGAAGAAGAGGTTACTGCTTCAAAGACAAGGGAAGCTTTAACTTGGTGTGGTCTTGATCCTAAGATGAAGATAGGATCTGTATTCAACAGAAAAGGCATGAATAACCAAGGAAAGTTCATGTCTGAAATTGTAGGAAAAGTCTTACTCAGCAAGACTGGAGGGCATGACAGAGTGTCTGCCTACATGTTTGAAATCATGACAAGAATCATCTTCACTATTAAAACTGATTGGTCAATGATAGTGTTTGACAAGATCAAGGAGAGTCTGAAGAAGCCCAACCTGGGCAGAATACTTAGTCTCTACCTAGCTGGTACCATACCAGAGGTAATGAATACAGCTGCAGGAAGTAAGATCAACCACATGAGGAAGATGGATCAGAGGATATTTTCCAGATGGGACAGGGTGTTGTCCAAGGAAATGCCTACCCCAGAGAAGACAGTTACTAAGAAAGATTCTCCTCCAAGGAAGAAAAGGAAGACAGCTCATATGGCACAGGAGTCCTCCAGCAGTTCAGGGAGTGAAGAACAAGTTATTTTCACTCCTGATGACCAAGAGGAAGTGGCTGCAGAGAAGACCCCTGCTGCTCAAGATATAGCTGAGATCCAAGGGGAGCTGCCTCAAGCTAGCCCCATCCATAGGGCTCACAGCCAGGGGGAGCTTCCAGGTGTAGAAGAACCCTCTACACTGGAGAGTGAACAAGCCACTAACATCATACAAGAGGTACTCATTGACCTAAATACATTGAATTTTTCTATAGTAGATTCTGATTTGTCTGATGTACATCAGCAAACTCAGCTAGATAGTCAAGTTCCAGATGTTGTTTTAGAAGACACATCTGCTGTAGTTCAAGATGATACTTCTCAAGTGGTTGAAGAACCCAGAACTTCCCCTGCACAGTCTCCACCTGAATATACAATGGAAGATTTGTTTCTAAATCTAGATCAAGAAGATTTTAACATGGACAAGGATGCTGCTGCTGAAGATAAGAGTGCTGCTGCTGAGGGGGAGCAAATGACAGTTCTGGAAGAGCCTTTAAGGCCAGAAAGTGAGAACGCACCTGATGTGCAAGCTGCCAAACCTCCAAGCCATAAGGAAAGGGTTGAAATAGCCAGCACTTCAGAATCTGAAGAAGATGAGGCTGCAAAGGCTAAGAAGAAGAAATTCTATGTCTTCAAGAGGAGAAGTCAGAGTTATAAGAAAGCCTTGCAATCCATTACCCCACAGCCTATAGTTCAGCAAGCTCCAACTGCTGATTATAATGCTTTAATGGTTGCACTACAAATCAAATTGGATGAGCAAAGAAAGGCAATTGAGACATATGTGGATGAAGGGCACAAGACCCTACAGTTTGATCTTGCACAAGATATAAAGTCTATAAGGTTTGAAATGAACCCTAACAAGAAAGAGATGACAGACTGCTTCCACAAGGGTGGCAATGCAGTGGTGTATCTGGCAACACACCAAGAGAAGATAAAAGTACAAGTAGATGATATAGCATTGAAGCAAGGATATGTGCTGGAAAACCAACTCAGAATGAATGACAATCTCACACAATCTCACAATGCTATAGTCACTGAATTGAAGAATAAGACTGCTGAACCTTCTACATCTGCTGCTGCAGTTAAGGCTGACTTTGCTAAAGTATTTCAAGCTGAGATTACTGCTGTCAAGACTGCAATTCAAGATTATCAGAAGGCCATCTCTAAACAGCTCACTAAGCTCAAACCTTACTTTAAAGATGGAATCAGGTACTTGGATAGTCAAATCAGATTCCAGAAGGATGATGTAAGATATCATGTTGCCCATGAAGTCATAAAGGGGGAGAGAGTTTTAGTCAAAGCTAGCTCTGACCATGCAAAGTGGATATCTAATTCCATCAGAGCTACACTGGGCTATCCTCCACTCTGTGATGATGACAATGTTGCTGAATCTGGGATTCAAAGTGCATATCTTAGAGGTGAGCAACCAGAGGTAGCTCAGGTCATATATCCTCCACCAGATTTTGACATGGTGCAAGCTGATATTCACCAGATGTATAGCCCAACTGCAGGGAAGTCAAATGTTGTTCTGGAAAAGGTTGTTCAACCTATTTCTGCAGCTATGCAAGAGGCATTAGAGAAAGAAGAAGAGGCAAGGTTGTCAAAGAAGATGTTTAGGGAACAAGCAGAACAAAAGCCAGATTTTGAACAGTGGAGCCCTACCTCTAGGAATATAATTTTAACTGCCTGGAAAGCTGCCAAGGACAATGCTCATGAAAGGAACAAGTGGTTCTCTGAAGCAGAATGGAGGAAACATGAAATAAGACAGGAGGCCATTGTTCAATATAGAAGAAAGGCAAAGATGGGAAAGCTACCTCCTACTGCAGTGGAGCCTAGCAAGTACTTTCCCAAGCCACATCATTACTTTGAGAGGCAGAAGATCAAGGCAAAAGCACTCAAGCAGAAAGATCTAAAAGGCAAGAAGCCTGCTGTTGCTAAAACTGCTGAAGCCACTGTCAAAGCTCAAGTCCAATCTGGCAAAGGCATGGTTATCAAAGAACCAGACCAGAAATAGATTAGGAATTGACTTGATGATTGTTGTAATCTTTTGAATGAAAAACATTTTTTTAAACCATTGAAGATGTATTAGAAAAATGTTAGAACAATATATGATAAATATATTTCATGGTTGTTCTGAGAATATGTCTATTTCTTGTTTGTTCTGCAATGTTGAATGTGTATACATGTGTGAAATATTACATGTTTATGTTTACCCTGCTGTTTATAATCTGCTTTACATCATTTTGTAATTTTAATTATGGATGGTGTATATCATTGACTAAGGGTTATGACTTCTCCAAATAGGGGGAGATTGTTGGGTACATTGGTCAAATGTACCTGATTTGAAGAAGCCTCACCCAACTCAATGATATACATCATAATGTATTTGATGTATGTTTGAGTTACTTGTGCAGGTTAAGAAAGTACTGGACTGAAGCAAAAAGTTTCTAAGTCCATGTGTCGACACCCAGAGGGAAAGTGTCGACACTTAAGAAGACTTGTGTCGACACCCATACAAGCAGTGTCGACACTTGGAGTCATTGTGTCAACACCCAGACAAGCAGTGTCGACACTTGGAGTCATTGTGTCGACACTTGGGATGCAGAGTCGACACCAGACAGATAGTGTCGACACTTGGAGCTGTGTCGACACTCAGTGAAGAAAAGTGCAGACAGAAAGTGTCGACACAAGAAGTTGTGTCGACACTCAGTGAAGCTGTGTCTACACCAGAAAGTGTCGACACTTAGAGCTGTGTCGACACTCAGCAAAAGTCTGCAGAGACTAAGTTAAAGTGTCGACACCCAACACAGTGTGTCGACACTAAGCAGAAAAGTCAGTACTTGAAGTAAGTGTCGACACCCAGCACAATGTGTCGATACTCAACAGAAGAGTCAACATTTGAAGTATGTGTCGACACCCAGAACAATGTGTCGACACACAGCTGAAGACTCAACACTGGAAGAAAGTGTCGACACATGGAGATGTGTTGACACTTAGCAAAGAACAGAAAGAACAACAAATTATTCTAAGTACAAGTGTCGACACTATGGGAATGTGTCGACACTCAGCTGAAGTCTCAACAAGAAGAAGGTGTGTTGACACAAGGAGCTGTGTCGACACTCAGCAAGAATCAACATTGAAGACTTGTGTCGACACCAAGAAGCAGTGTCGACACTTGACAGATTCAACACATGAAGATGTGTCGACACAAAGGAGATGTGTCGACACATAGAAGAATTCAGCAAAAGCTAGAAGAACAAGTACTTGTGTCGACACTCAATTTCAGTGTCGACACATGCAGAAGAATCTGTGTCGAGACATACAAGGAATTGTGTCGACACCTTGTAGACTTGTGTCGACACTTACACAACATGTGTCGACACTTGGACTATAAGTGTCGACACTTAAAGACAGAAAGTCTCGACACTTACAGACAGTTAGAGATTTTCAAGAAGTGACTGGATGATTTGACAGCTGCCGTTCCAGCCGGTCTACAGCAACTGTCAGAGATGTCAGAAGTCAGTTATGAACCGGACCAGCCGGTTACCATAAAGAAAGCCTATAAATAGGCACCTACAGTTTACAGAAACTCAGTTCAGAGTTGTTGAAGTTGTTGATCAGATTATTGTTAAGGTTGATCACCTTGTTGAAGTAATTATTAAAGTGGTACAAAGAGTATCAACACAAGAAGATCTAGCAGTTCAAGTGCAGATCTAAGAAGTTGGAGAGAGAGGGCACCATCCAAGAAATCAGCCTCTGGAACTAGGCTGAGAAGAAGGATTCAGATTCAATTCTGGATCTTAAGTGGCAGAGGTCAAGGAACAACTGCAGAGGATTCAGTCTTATTCAGTTCTACTCAAGAAGATTTGAAGAAAGCTAAGTCAGGGTGAATCCAGCTGAGTTCTTCCAAGAACTCATCAAGAATCTCTCAACTCCCCTCCTTTAATTCTGAGTTGTAGAGTTATTATTTGTATTACATTTTAACTTGTACGATCCTTTGGATCTGAGTGATTTGTAAGCCTGTATTTATAAAGGCTGAGGGTAGGGCTTGTTAGCCTGAGTGTAGGAGATTGAGATCTCTGAGTGTAGGCCTTGTTGGCTGAGTATAGGCCTTAGTTGGCTGAGTGTAGGCCTTGATTGGCTGAGTGTAGGCTTTGAGATAAAGCTGAGTTGTAAGGCTTTGGGCCTGAGGTGTAGGAACCAATTTGGGTTCTGAGACAGTGGAGAAGTTTGGCCGAATCTAGTACACTACTAGATAGGCGAAGGGGGAAAATGGATGTACCCATATCTTGGGGAACCACTATAAAACACTGTGTGCTGTGCTGTGATTGTGTTGTGGATTAGCTGTGTATGTTTTGTTATTGCTGTTTGCTGTGCAAAAGTAGTTAGAAATCTGTGATATAACTGTTTGGCTGCCAACAAAGTTAGAAAAGGATTAGGTCACCTATTCACCCCCCCCCCCCCTAGGTGTTTAGGTACCATATCTTTCACTCTTCCCATCTATGACTCGGTCTCGAATGTCATCTAGGGCAATCAACGATGCTAGGTACTCCCGGTACAGCTCCGGGTGATCCTCGGACATAAAGGATATATACATATTTTCTAATAACTGGACCAACTCTAAGGTCATCAACTGCGTTCCTGCTCCAGGGTTTGCGGCCTTCCGGCTCAGCGCATCTGCCACTACATTCACCTTCCCTGGGTGGTAGTGCTTCGCGTACTGGAAATCTGCTAGAAACTCCACCCATCATCTTTGCCTTATGTTCGGCTCTTTCTGCATGTCCACATACCTCAAGTTCTTGTGATCGGAGTAAATGTCGCAGTGGACACCGTACAGATAGTGTCGCCAGACTTCCAGAGTAAATATGACCGCTTCCATCTCTAAGTCATGAATTGGGTAGTTCTGCTCATTCTTCTTCAGCTGTCGAGAAGCGTATGCGTCGGTGCATCGATTCACCAATACCGAAGACCCACCACCTTATACCTTATGCAAATGCAACCTTATATATCAGCTACCGAGCCAAAGCTCCCCGGACCAACCCGTCCGTCATAAACAACAACCGAGCCAAAGCTCGCCGGGCCAACCTGCCCAACACAGACAACAACCGAGCCAAAGCTCGCCGGGCCAATCTGCCCACCACCAAATCCACTGAGCCTACAGCCTGAGTGAGCCAACCTACCACCCCGAGAAATCGAGGTGAGTGAAGGTGAAACCATAGTTTTGCTAGTTACTCTTGCATTCCAATTTTGCCTACAGTTTATGTTTAGTCCAGGAATGCCCAAGGTATCCCCCGTGAAGGGCTCTCGAAGGCACTAGGAACTACGATGGGATTACGCACAAAGCTCCCATTCGCAAGACACTTACTATTATTGGTTGCTATCAAAATTCCCAAACACTTACTTGTTTTACCGGATCTAATCCCTAAAGTATTTGACACTTCCTTCCCACGGGAAAGGCGATCTTTCGTCGATCCCGAGCACCTCCTAACTCTAGCCAAACCAACACTCTACTCATCTTAACCTCCAATGATGAACTCATTTTTATTTATCCAAGCCAACAAATAGTTATCCCAAACTCATGTGCCCAAATTCATATTCCAACCTAAATTCTGCAATTTTACTAGATGCAGACCAACTTAAGTTATATGACATGCAAAGTGGGAGGTACACCAAATAATCACCCAGTACTCCTATAATAATTACTGGGGGGGCTATTATGATATTTGTGGCTTAAATCCAGGAATTCAAAATTTTCCTAATTATCTGATAATTTATTTAATTAATCTACTAAATCAAAAACCCAAGTTTGAACATAAAGTGACCATTTGAGACAAGTAAATGCTCTACCAAATTTATGCTAAATTCAACATGAATATTTAACACAGAATCCCAAGTATCCCAATTTTTCAACAAGGTTAAGCCTCTGAATCTAATTTTTTAATATAACCTATTTTTATCAATTTAAGAGGCAAGTGCAGTAAAACTATTTCCAAAATTCTGAGAAACTTCAAGGATGATTGTAAGGATATATAAATGCTCTCAGTCAAGTTTCATAATTTATTATCAAGTAATGAGCTCTAAACAAATTATTAAACAATTTTCTAAGTTATTGAGCTTGTGAAGTAGTTACTATAGATATGTATTCATAAATTCTAACAAAATTCACACATGTGCAATAAGGTCTAAAATTTCCTCTGCCTAATTTTCATGACTGTCTAATGGGCAGTGGGATCATAATAATTAAATGATTAATTAGGGCAATCACATGAGTTACAAAGGAAGTGCTAAGATTATTGATCCAAAATTCCCAATTAAATTACGAGAGGTTCATAATACCCCTATGACCACACTACCCAAATTTTATTATTGTTCAATGAATTTTACTAACCTATTTTAGCATCATAATATTTGTGCCCTAAACTATGGTTAGGATTTTGAGGGGCCTACCTTTTTCCAAATCCCCTAATATTTTTACCAGAGGGCTTTAGTTACCCTACTACCCTGCCCACCAAATTTCATGTTTATTCAAGGTCTTTTGGCCTCATGCCCTTCATAAGGCACAAAAGCCCTTCCTTAGGGTTTGGTCTTACGCCTTAGGGCAAATCTATTCCATTCTACCCCATCTTTCATGGGGAGGTGGTAAAAGCCATGCCAAGCTAGTGCCCCAAATTTCAACCTCTGTTGAGGTGATTTCGCCACTCAAAACCCAAAGTACACTTTTTGACCAAAATACCCTTTTTAAGGCAAGTCTAGGGTTTGCAGGATTTCAATTCAAACCTCAACCAAATGAGATGAAATTTTAACCAGAGCTTTATAATGACCCCAAGCACAAATCACCAATATTTAGGTGAGTTTGGAGGTCATTTGGTCACTAAATTAATTTACCCTAGAGAAATTAAATGATTTCAAAACTATAGAAAAATTGTCCCCAAAAATTCTCATTTTTGGACAGGACTACATATAGATTAGGATGACTCCCTGTCCAAATTTCAAGTCATTTGGACCAGAGATGAAGGGTGGACATCCATTTTAACTTCTGCCTAGACCTTGGTATAGATCCCACCAAAATGAGTCCTATGGTCAAACCATATACCCAAATTGGTTCAAACTAGTTTTAGATTATAATAGACCCATAGGGATACAAATCATGTGTTGACCATTTTCTCTGAATTAGCCTCTAGATATTTTTAATAATTACAAACATTAAATAGAAATTGTGTGACAGAATTTAAATAATAGAATACATATCCTATAGTTTAATATCAATACAACACGAATCTTGGCACAGCTTTGGACAGCATCCGGTTGTCTTCAACCTCCAGCCTACGGTCTCGATTCAACCCACCTGGAGCCATTTCCAACCACTACTGTCGGCCATCCGGCCACCTCCCCGACCGGCCACCGCCACCACCACCTCCGTTGAGGTGGTGGCTGTCGCCAGGAAGCGACACAGCCGTCGGAGGGACTTTTTCCGGCGATCCTGACAAGGTGAAAATTGTGGAAAACCAGAAATTTTTCAGCTTGGATCGGGCTCAGCTGAGCCCGAATCCCTTTCTAAATGAATCCGACGATCTACCCCTGGATGAAGGAGAAGGGGAGGACCTGGATGGGTGGCTGTAGCCTTGCAGATCGCCGGATTGTCATGGTGGTGGTGATGGTCGGATTTCTACAACTGCATAGTGAACTTCCTTGGCTCCTTCAGGTAATGTGTGGAACTGAATCCCTGGAGTCCGGTGAAGCTTTTAAGGAAGAGAGTTGGGGCTTTGGGTGGATGTAGGCTGTCATTACCATTAATGGCCCCTTAGTCAAATTTCGGCCATGGTGGGTGGGGGATGAAGCATGGCTCAAACCAGTCAAAGACCAACTGGTTGAAATGGGACTGCACACCCCTTGTCCTAGTGAATTGAATGGGGGGGGGGAAGGGGAAGGATGAGCCCCAAAGTCTTCCCTCATTAGTCACTCAACTTTCTCACTCTTTCATTTGGAGCTTTTTCTCTCTCCTACTCACCATGCCTGAAATTTGACTTCTACCTAGCTAATGGCAGCCCACATGTCCATTTCATCCACCAAAACAAGGTTAGCCCAAGTTAATTGGGCTTGAGCTTGAGTTAGCCCATTTCGTCTAGCTTGACCTAAACCTTGACTATGGTTGACCTTGGTCAATTTGGTCTTTGAGGTTGCCCCTACTAGGTCCTTGTTGACCGATTGGCCTACCCTAAGTTCTAGGTAGGGTTTAGTTGGCCCTTTGGAGGTCACTTGACCCTTAATCAGGGCACTTTGAGCATTTTAGGGCTAGAGTTAACTTGTGTCAACTTAGCTTTTTTGGTTGACCCCAATGGGTCCTTGGTGACTCATTAGCCTCTCTCTAGGGTTAGGAAGGTATGTGTGGGGTCAACTTGGCTAAGGGAAATTCAACTGGCCCTGTGTAGGTCAGTTTGACCCATTTAGGGTTAGAGTTGACTTGGGTAAACTTAACCACTTTGACTGCCCTCCATGGGTCCTTAGTGACCCATTGACCCAACTCTATGGTTAGGAGGGCATTGGTGGGGTCCACTTGGCTAAGGGAAATTCAATTGGCCCTGTGTAGGTCAGTTTGACCCATTTAGGGTTAGAGTTGACTTGGGTCAACTTAACCTCTTTGATTGCCCTCCATGGGTCCTTAGTGACCCATTGACCTCACTCTAGGGTTAGGAGGGCATGGGTGGTGTCCTAGAGTGATGGTAAGCCTCATGATAATCCTAAACTAGGGTTTAGGAATCTACTAATTGTAGACCATAGTGATCTCACCTACATTCCTAGGTTCACTTAGCCTTCTTGGGCTTCCTAGGGTTTTGTCATGACCTAGTCATGACAAAACTACTCCTAGGGGTCTAGTTGTTTGAGGGATGTTACACTCGGATCCTATCTTCCTGGACAATCTGAAACTGCTTGAAGATCAGCAGTTGAAGAATCTCATGTCCACTAGAATAAAGATAGCCAGCGCAGAGATCAGGGAATGGGTCTATACTTCCTGCACCCCAAATGAAAACACCAAGACCGGCACAATATCGGGTAATGAAGTCTCTCTTACCCCAGCCGTCCTGACTGAGATTTTTTGGATTAACTAATGGTGAAGCAAAGTTGGAGATTGATAATGAGGAATTTGATGAAATGTTAAATAAAATGTGTTATTCTGGAGAAACCTCCAACAAACTGCTAAAGAAACACTTATCTGCTGAATATAAGTTTCTAGCATATGTTGTGAGCAAAGTCCTGCTGGGCAATCACACAGCTCATGACTACATCACTAGGAATCAATTCCTGGTGATGAGTGCTATGGTGAATAAGAAGCCTGTAAATTTGGCTAAGATTATGTTTGAGCTGATCAGGAAAAAGAACACCAAGAAGGAGGTGTGTTTTGGAAGAATTCTGGGAATCTTCCTTAAGGAAGAGGCTGCTAAATCCCTGGTCACACCGACTATATTCATTAATGCCTCCAAGAGGCTCACTTGTTCCCTCTTTGGCAGGTGGGAGAGGACTATCACCAAGCCATCCAAGGCTTCTTCCTCTTCCTCTAGGCCTTCTGAGAGTACAAGGGCTGCTCCAGCCACTCCCCACCCTGCTGAAGATGCTCCATCTTCCCTTCCACCATCTCCAGCCATCCAAATTCATCCTCAGATGGTACACCAACTCCCCTCCCCAGTTCATACCCCATTCTATTCTCCAACACCAGATGGTACACCAACTCCACCCCCTCCATCATCCCCAATCCATCACAAACTCATATTCACTTTCATACCTCACCTCCATCCCAAAATGGTACACCATATCGATCACCACCCTCATCTCCACTACCACCACATTTGGCTAATATTCCCCTTTCCAATCTATCATCCCTACCATCCTTCAATCTGCTTTCATCCCCCCTTCATACTCCTTCCCCAGATGAACCTATGCAAGACTCTCTACCTCCTCCTCCACCATCATCTTCCATCCACCCTTTTGTCCCCACTGAGACATCTCCTACATTCCTGCCACTGGACCCCTCCATCATTCCACCTCTTCTAGCACTTCTCACTCCACTCCTCAAAACCCTCATAGCAGAGGCTATTTCACCTCTTGCTACCTCCATCTCCACCCTTGCTGCTCAAATTTCTGCTCTCTCCATCCCTCCTTCTTTAGTCAGGGGCCTGGCTCCAGTTCCCACTGAAACTAGGTAGGGGGAGATACTCTGTGAAGAAGTAGTAGCAGTAGCACCAGAAGAGGCAACAACAGCAGTAGCAGCAATAGAAGAAGCATCGGCAGAAGCAGAAGTAGAAGCTGATGATATATTTGACTTAATTAATTTTATTGAATCTCATATGGATCTGGATGAGACAGTCACAGAGGAAATAAAGACTGTTGGTGATTATATAATAAATACCACAGTAGATATTGTGAATTTGTTGAAAATATTTGATACAGTTTACCTATCTTCTCTTCCAGTATACAACATAAAGCCGTCCATGGCTATAGTTCCCTATACTTCCCCCATAAGCCCCAAAGTTGCCATGCAACTCAAGGCTAGTTTTGCTATTACAGAGGCTCCTGTTATTCCATCTCCACCAAAAGCCGACTCCTTCATCACTTCATACCCTCCTAAAGCCATTTCTGCTCCAACATTCATTATGAATGATATCCCCATGCCTGATCTTGATAAGTTGATCATGGCTGATATTGAAGAATAAAATAAATCAGTTGCTGAAAGCACTAATGTACTCAGTTCTCCAGCTCCAGCTCCAACTCTTCCTCCTGCTCCTCCCTAGGCTGAACAATTACTGATATCTGCAGAAGAATTGAAAGAGATTAATGATTTTTATGATAATCCACAGGATTCTTCAGATGATGATGATGAAGAGAATTCAGATGACAGTCCCTCTACCAAGAAAAAGAAACTTTCTAAGAAGAGGAAAGCTCCTCCACCTCCTGCTCCAAAGACAAACCAAACCAATGATACTCCTTACTATATTCTCCAGAATATTTCTCCATATAAGGGCATGCCAGCTTAAATGTGGCTGTCCAAGAATCAACAAAAGGACAGGAAGAAAAGTAGAAAGTATTCTCCTCCTCCACAGAGATATAGGAAAGACCCTCCTCCTCCTCCACCACCTGCTACTGGTGCTTCAGGCTCTAAATCTCAGAGGACTACCCAATTTAAAACCTATCGGATATAGTAGTGTAGATCTTCTTATTTAGGAAGCAGCCAACACAGGCACTATTCTTCAGGCAGGCAACGGCAACATCAACATCAACAGCAACATCTACAACAAACTACTGAACATCAAAAGGCTGAAAGACCAAAGAGTCCTGCATCTCCTCTTGTAACTTTTGAGGACCCAGAAATAGCTAAAACTGCAAGGATGGCCAGATTACAAGAATTGGTTAGCCAATCTTTGATCAATAAAGCAAAAGCTGAAGGGATGGACCCCTCTGAATATGCAACTGTTGATGCAAGAAATGCGGCGTCAAGTTAATGGTTGTTCGATCTCACAAGCTAAGGTTAAGAAGAGGAAGGGATGCGGGGATAGAGGAGAGGTCTGTTGCGAGAAGCCGGGAAGGTTGCTGATCAACAGAGAAGCTTGTCTAATCAGCAAGGGAGAAGCTTGCTAGAGTAGAGAAGAAGCTTGCTCAAGCAGAGAAGAGGCTTACTTGAGCAGAGGAGAAACTTGGTCAGGGACTATCGAGCATAGAGCTACTTGGAAGGTTAGCTTTTCAGGTTGATGCCGAGAGAGGAGAGAAGAAGAGAGGAGGGATCGCTAGCAGCGGCAACAACAGACTTCGCCCGCTGCGGCTTGAATGTCACTCTTGCGATGGGCTTTTCCTTTAATCAAGAAGCTGAATTACAACTTGCCATTACACTTTTACACGAGAAAGAAATAAAGGGTACAGTGGGGGAAGTTGGTGGCTAGGGAAGGAGTTGCTAGATACTAAGTAAAAGAGACTGCTAGCAGCTGTGGAGGACTGGGAGGACTGGGAAACTGAGTCCGCAGACCTTGCTTGATCAACTATGGAGGACTGGAAGGACTGAGAAATTGAGTCTGCATACCCTGCTTGATCAACTGTGGAGGACTGGGAGGACTGAGAAATTTGAGTCCGCAGACCTTGATCAAGCTGGCAGTTCTCCTCTCGCACCCCTGCCACCCCTAAATAAGAGGCATTCGGGGCTATTTATAGGCCCGGGTCGGTAACGGTCTTGGTAACGTCACCACTGGTGAGGCAGTGAGTTATGTGAGTACAAATGTTGAGTCTGCCGAGTCCGCGATAGGACGCGAGATCTGGGACTTGCTGCTTAAACTGGCTGCTGCTTGGACTAGCAAGAGCAGGTCGCCGACCGGGGCGGACTCGGCGGACTGAAGGTCGGCAGGCTGCAGGCTTTGCCTCTGCTGAAGAGAGAGCAGGTCGCCGAACTGGGCGGACTCGGTGGACTGGAGGCAGGCAGGCTGCAAGGTTTGCCTCTGCTGAAGAGAGAGCAGGTCACCGACTTGGGCGGACTCGACGGACTGGATCCAGGCAGGTTGCAGGCTTTGCCTCTGCTGAAGAGAGAGCAGGTCACCGACCTGGGCGGACTAGGTGGACTGGAGGCAGCCAGGCTGCAGGCTTTTCCTCTGCTGAAGAGAGAGTAGGTCTCCGACCTAGGCGGACACGGCGGACTGGAGGCAGGCAGGCTACAGGCTTTACCTCTGCTGAAGAAAGAGCAGGTCGCCGACCTTGGCGGACTCAGCGGACTGGAGGCAGGCAGCCTGCAGGCTTTGCCTCTGCTGAAGAGAAGACTTATGTTTGGCAGAAGAGGGCAGGATGCCCCTGGGGGCGACCTGGACTGGAGGCCGCCCCTGAGCGGCGGCCGGGCAACTGGAGGCTGCCAGGGAGGGCGGCATGACCAAAGGAAGCCGCCAAGGCGGGCGGCCTGGCCACAGGAGGCTGCCAAGGCTGGCGGCCTGGCCAAAGGAGGCCGCCCAGGAGGGCGGCCTGGCCACAGGAGGCCGCCCAGGCGGGCGGCCTGCCACAGGAGGCCGCCTAGGCGGGCGGCTTGGCCACGGGAGGCCGCCCAGGCGGGCGGCCTGGCCACAAGAAGCTGCCCAAGATGGCGGCCTGGCCAAAGGAGGCCGCTTAGGCGGGCGGCCTGGCCACAGGAGGCTGCCCAGGCTGGCGTCCTGGCCAAAGGAGGCCGCCCACGCATATTGCCTGACCACAGGAGGCCGCCGAGGCGGGCTGCCTCGACAGGCAGCGGTAGGAGGCAATGCCCCTGGCGAGCTGGACGCCCCCCCTGCCGGGCGGCTTTGGCGGGCAACAACAGGAGTCCGCTCCCCTTGGGCGAACCGAGGAGGCGGCTTGAGGAGCAGGCTACCCTCATGGGGGGAAACTGATGGCGAGCCGGAGAATGAGCTTGTCGAGCCCACAACGGTTGCGTTGGTCTAGGGTTGACGCAGATTGGGTGACCTGGCGGTATAAAGAAGTAGATCACGTAGATCGTCCTTGTTACCTCTTATTGCCTCTTTCAAGGAAGAATGATGCACGGTTAGCAGGCCTAACTGCGTTGCCTATGAGGGTGAGCTATGGGAGCAGCCCTCCATCCCATAGGGTACGCAGTGGCAATGCGACCGGGGCGGTTAGACTGGGGAAACCAACCTAACCGCACGACCTGAGCGAATAGGAGCTTCTATCCCCCTGGCCCAAAAATGAGGGACGATTCAGATCGCGACCCTCTAGGGGAACCCCTGAGTGGGCCGCGACTTGTAAGTTAGACACCTTGGGAGGGATCGCCAATTTTTTGGGGTTAACATAATCCCCGCAGTTTTTTAAGTTCCGAAGGGAACTTCGAAAAAGTAGGAAACCCACGAAAATCGTGATCCTCCCCTCGGAAATTAGGAGAGAAAAACTAGAGACTTGGAGTGATAGAACCTGATGTCTCTCCTCGGAAAAATCTATCAATGTCTATCTTTTACCTGTGAAGAAAAAGTCAATGCAAGCTAAAGGAGGTACATCTTATGTGTACCTGAGTTGTTTTGGTAAATGAGGAAGACGGGTAACTGTCTTCCACTAAGCTCTGCAAAAATACATCTTATCTAAAGGGGACTTGCTAATATCTGCTAGTCTCTGCAAAAGTAGAGTGATCAAGCATATATGAAGGAAAATTAAGCTGCTAGTACCTGAAGGGGACTTGCTAATATCTGCTAGTCTCTGCAAAAGTAGAGTGAGCAAGCAGATATGAAAGAAAAATTAAGCTGCAAGTACCTAAAGGGAACTTGCTAATATCTACTAGTTTCTTCAAAAGAAGATTAAGCAAGCAGATATGATAGAAGATTAAACTGCAAGTACCTAAGGGGGACTTTCTAATATCTGCTAGTCTTTGTAAAAGTAGAGTGAGCAAGAAGATATGAAAGAAAAATTAAGCTGCAAGTACCTGAAGGAGACTTGCTAATATCTACTAGTTTCTTCAAAAGAAGATTAAGCAAGCAGATATGATAGAAGATTAAACTGTAAGTACCTAAGGGGGACTTGCTAATATCTGCTAGTCTTTGTAAAAGTAGAGTGAGCAAGCAGATATGAAAGAAAAATTAAGCTGCAAGTACCTGAAGGGGACTTGCTAATATCTGCTAGTTTCTGCAAAAGAAGAGTAAGCAAGCAGATATGATAGAAGATTAAATTGCAAGTACATGAAGGGGACTTGATAATATCTGCTAGTCTCTACGAAAGTAGAGCAAGCAGACATTAACGAAGATTAAGCTGCAAGTACCTGAAGGGGACTTGCTAATATCTGCTAGAATCTGCAAAAGTAGAGTGAGCAGGCAGATATGAAAGAAGATTAAACTTCAAGTACCTGAATGGGACTTGCTAATATCTGCTAGTCTTTGCAAAAGTAGAGTGACCAAGCAGATATGAAGGAAAATTAAGCTGCAAGTACCTGAAAGGGACTTGCTAATATCTGCTAGTCTCTACAAAAGTAGAGTGAGCAAGCAGATTTGAAAGAAGATTAAGCTGCAAGTACCTGAAGGGGACTTGATAATATCTGCTAGTCTCTGCAAAAGTAGAGCAAGCAGATATGAAAGAAGATTAAGCTGCAAGTACCAGAAGGGGACTTGCTAATATCTGCTAGTTTCTGCAAAAGAAGTGTAAGCAAGCAGATATGATAGATGATTAAGCTGCAAGTACCTGAAGGGGACTTGCTAATATCTACTAGTCTCTGTAAAAGTAGAGTGAGCAACCATATATGAAAGAAAAATTAAGCTTCAAGTACCTGAAGGGGACTTGCTAATATCTGCTGGCCTCTGCGAAAGTAGGGCAAGCAGATATGAACGAAGATTAAGCTGCAAGTACTGGAAAGGGACATGTTAATATCTGTTAGTCTCTGCAAAAGCAGAGTGAGCAAGCAGATATGAAGGAAAATTAAGCTGCAAGTACCTGAAGCGGACTTGCTAATATCTTCTAGTCTCTACAAAAGTAGAGTGAGCAAGCAGATATGAAGGAAAATTAAGCTGCAAGTACCTGAAGGGGACTTGCTAATATCTGCTAGAGTCTACAAAAGTAGAGTGAGCAAGCAGATATGAAAGAAAAATTAAGCTGCAAGTACCTGAAGGGGACTTGCTAATATCTGCTAGTTTCTGCAAAAGAAGAGTAAGCAAGCAGATATGATAGAAGATTAAGCTGCAAGTACCTGAAGTGGGCTTGCTAATATCTGCTAGTCTCTGTAAAAGTAGAGTGAGCAAGCAGATATGAAAGAAAAATTAAGCTGCAAGTACCTGAAGGGGACTTGCTAATATCTGCTAGTTTTTGTAAAAGAAGAGTAAGCAAGCAAATATGATAGAAGATTAAACTGCAAGTACCTGAAGGGGACTTGCTAATAGCTGCTAGTCTCTGTGAAAGTAGAGCAAGCAGATATGAACGAAGATTAAGCTGCAATACTTGAAGGGGACTTGCTAATATCTGCTAGTCTCTGCAAAAGTAGAGTGAGCAAGCAGATATAAAAGAAGATTAAACTGCAAGTACCTGAAGGGGACCTACTAATATCTGCCAGTCTCTGCAAAAGTTGAGTGAGCAAGCACATATGAAGGAAAATTAAGTTGTAAGTACCTGAAGGGGACTTGCTAATATCTGCTAGTTTCTGCAAAAGATGAGTAAGCAAGCAGATATGATAGAAGATTTAAATGCAAGTACCTGAAGGGGACTTGCTAATATCTGCTAGTCTCTACAAAAGTAGAGTGAGCAAGTTATTACAGCCCAATTTTGGGTGACACGGCCTGGGACACAGGAGTGTCCCAAGACGTGTCCAGCGTTCGACGAGTGTTCGGGAGGAATAGTCGATGAGTGCTCGACACAATTTGGTCGACGATCGTCGAGTGCTTTGGACACGGTCTATGACACGGGCGTGTCAGCACGGTCGATGAACTCAGCCCGATGACTTTGATCTGGGGTGTGTCTCGTGCCGTGTATGGGCACAAAGCCTGGGACACGGGCATGTCACAGGCCATGTGAGTCTCGTGTGATTTTGAGATTTTTTCAGCCTGAGGAACACAGACACAGACGTGGGCATGTCTGAGCGAAAATCGTCGAATGCTGGGCCAGCTCAATGATAGCTGCCCGATCGTCGAACGGATATCGTCGAATGCGCTGATCGTCAAACGCAAATCGTCGAACGCGTTGTTTGCCGATCGCTGGTGACATCGATGATCGCTGGCAAGCTCGACGATCGCTGCCTGATCGTCGAACGCAGATCGTCGAGCGCAGACCTGTGTCACGGGCGTGACTTGGCTGACACGGGCGTGTCCCATGGCGGTGACCTGTTTGGGGATAAGGCAGATTACGCACCGCTTAGAGACACGGCCTGTGACACGGGCGTGTCACAGGGCGTGTCGGACCCGAAAAGCGGTTTTACGGGTTTTTTGTGGCCGTTCATTTCCTTCAGCTGAGATCCAAAGGCTGAGCTTCTTTCCTACTTCCTTAAGGTCGAAAACAGAGAACGTACTCTCATTTTGTTATTGCCTTCATCTTTCTAAATTTTAGAGAGAGAAAGGGAGAGGAAGGAGGAGGAAGAAGAAGAAGGGCTGCTTGCTGGTGGAGCTTGAGACTGTCAAGCTAAGATCTGAGGCCATTTTGCGTAGGAAAAGCTCTTCCTAGCCAACGGTCTTTGAGGGTAATGACTTTTCTTCCTAGCCATGTGAAGTCTTCCTTTTTGGCGTATGTTTGCGATTCCCCCACCAAGAGGTGGCTGATTTTGAGAGTCTTTGGGTTGATTCATGGAATCCCCTTTGTTGGAATATAGATCCGGAAATGGAGTACGGAATAGGCATGCTGTGTGAAGCCCATCTGGATAGGTTGGTCTAGATTTGTGATATTTCATACGACTCGGAGAAGACTCCGTGATAAACGTATAGTTTTAGGAGTCAACGGGTTATGCCTGTGAAAGGTAGTAACAGGAAGTACTAGAGTGGTAGTCCAGGAAAATATCTGTGTTCTGCTTGTGCTATTAGGTCGTACCTGTGAATGAGTAACAGGAAGTACTGGTGTGACCAGGAAAGGCCCTTTGTGATGCTTGATGTCGTAGGTGGTACCTGTAAAGAGAGTAGCAGGAAGTGTTGGTGTGCCTAGGAAAGACCCCTGACATTTGTGATATGGTGGTGTCGTACCTGTGAATGAGTAACAGGAAGTACTGGTGTGCCCAGGAAAGACCCGCTAATGTTGTGAGATGAATGGGTGTAATAGAAATACCCAGTCTTGAATGCCAGAACAGGATCGGTGAGACCTACCCGCATCTTTATGTAGCCGCGAGTACACCGTGCTTGGTGATGGCAAGGCGATTTAAGCAACAGGGGGTGGAGGATCCGACCTGCATTATGTCCATCCGATGTAAGACCAGAAGGTGCGGTATGTTGGAGCGCATAGCAAGAGTCTTAGGCCTACGTGCCATGACACAAAGGGGGGCTATGGGCCATTCCGGTGTTTTAAGACTAGAACTCCGGCTGCACGCCATAGAGTAAATGCTCAAGAGAGTTGACGTTGGGTTGCGACCCTGATACGGTGGTGGGCAACTGATTTGCCAGTACACCAAGAATGTGCCCTAAGTTCACGGACAGTTGGGCTGGGTGGCTGACGGTTGTGATGGCATGTGTGCATGAAAGCACATTATATGAGATATATTGCCATGCTTGTGATATGATATGCCTGCAGGGAAGATTACCTCTGCCCCGAGAAAAGGGGTAGGGTCGTTATAATTTGGTCAGCTGAATGCTGACCGTTGCTTCTGTTTGCCACCGTTGGGTGGATTGTCCCTGTGCAGGTGCTGGAGATCCGAGCGGGACGCATAAGAGTTGAAGTCCCTTCTGCTATTGCTGCTGCCGCTGCTAGCACTCGAAGGCTATTGCGAATGTACATGTTATGTTTTCTTTGGTGTGGTCGGCCTGCGTGCCAATGTTTAGGCCACTGTTTGAAAGCCATGTAAGGCCATAATGCCAACTTTCGTGTTGTTGCAAGACATTCCTATTATATATATACAATGTGGAGTTGTTTTATATGTTGGACATTCAAGTGTGGATTTCAAGTGTTAGTATGGGCTTCCGCTACAATGCAATGTGTTAAGGTGCGCTGCGCTACTCTGGTATCTTCTTGTACCTTCACCGCCTATTTTGTGATATATGTTGTGGGGCCCCGGCTGGACCTTCTAGTATATACCATATGAACGGAAGGTGTTGTTACACTAGCAGATATGAAAGAAAAATTAAGCTGCAAGTACCTGAAGGGGATATGCTAATATCTACTAGTCTCTGCAAAAGTAGTGTGAGCAAGCAGATATGAAAGAAGATTAAACTGCAAGTACCTGAAGGGGACTTGCTAATATCTGCTAGTTTCTGTAAAAGTAGAGTGAGCAAGCAGATATGAAGGAAAATTAAGCTGCAAGTACCTGAAGGGGACTTGCTAATATCTGCTAGTTTCTACAAAAGAAGAGTAAGCAATTAGATATGATAGAAGATTAAACTGCAAGTACCTGAAGGAGACTTGCTAATATCTTCTAGTCTCTGCAAAAGTAGAGTGAGCAAGCAGATATGAAAGAAAAATTAAGCTGCAAGTACCTGAAGGGGACTTGCTAATATCTGCTAGTTTCTGCAAAAGAAGAGTTAGCAAGCAGATATAATAGAAGATTAAATTGCAAGTACCTGAAGGGGACTTGCTAATATCTGCTAGTCTCTGCGAAAGTAGAGCAAGTAGATATGTACGAAGATTAAGATGTAAGTACCTGAAGGGGACTTGCTAATATCTACTAGTCTCTGCAAAAGTAGAGTGAGCAAGCAGATATAAAAGAAGATTAAACTGCAAGTACCTAAAGGGGACTTGCTAATATCTGCTAGTCTCTACAAAAGTAGAGTGAGCAAGCAGATATGAAGGAAAATTAAGCTGCAAGTACCTGAAGGGGACTTGCTAATATTTGCTAGTCTCTGCAAAATTAGAGGGAGCAAGCAGAGATGAAAGAAGATTAAATCAGAATTATCATGAGGGAGCCTGCGAATGATGATTGTTGATAGGATAAGATATGATAAAAGAGCTATCTGGCAAACTTTGCTATTAACTGAATTGAGATCAAAGTGTGATAACGATCATCTCGCGTGATCAGATATAATGTCAACATGAAATCCAGATCAGCAAGTCATCTGAATTTAGACTTATGATGGCATGGCTTGTCAATTAAGAACCATATGCTCTGAATAAATGATTTGTGCCAGAAATATCCGATAAGAGTAGTAGAGAATTTGTAGATCATCATCCGATAGAGCTTCACGTAAGCAATGCATATAAGACGATCATAAGACAAATAGATATTGCAGATCCTTGGAACAGGTTGGATTTAACCTATTAACCTATAAGAAGGCAAAAAGAGAAAAGAGGGCTACACCCCGAGGATGAGCTAAAAAAAGTTGAATGCTGCCACAAGAGAGCACCCGTGGGCCTTATGCATCACTTGCAAAAAAGTCATCCAGGGTGTAGTCCTACACAAAGCGGGCTGGTCGCGCACCCTTTAGAAGGGCATAGAAGATAAACAAGCACAAGCATGGAAATTCCTGTAGAGGAATCGATTGATACACTTCTCTCTTGCCTGGGGTAACAAGCATCGCTGATCAATTAGGCTAGTTACGCCAAGTGGCCTATTGCTTGTCTGCAGATTGATCAGCGGAGTTGTGGGTCCCGCAAAGGCATGGATTGAGAGTAGCAACGAGTGTTCGGCCGTCACAGTTGTGAGATGATCGAAGAGACATGGCTACACTTGATCTCCATTGCTTGTCAAGCAAAGATCATCGTAACTGTAACGTATACCTTAGCGAAGCGCAGCAGAGCAAACATATGGGTCCACCCTGGAAACACACTCTGTGTCAGATGCTGGCTAGGATCCAAAGTCCTGTCATCCTCCGCACGAGAATTGAACGGCCCCCACTATACATATGCAAAAACTCCCCGCTATATGTGGTCATTGTGGTCTTACACCAGAGAACAACCTCGAGAGGGCCCTGAGCAAGACTTGGCGATATATCGGTGGTTCAGTGATCTCTTTGGCAAAGAGAAAAAGTAAAGTAGAAGCATTACAAAAAAGGAACTGTGTCAGTACGGGATCTCTGACGCAAACTTTATTGAGATGGAACAAAAGAACACTTAGGAGTGTTGAAAAGAGTGTTTGAAAATATACAAAATATAGTAAGAGTAACCGTTATTGGTTGCGAGGGGCTTTGAGGACTGTCATGTCCTTTTTGCTTTAGAATATGTTTCTAAGGGCGCCCACGTCATCAGCATCGAGGGTCTCGCCTATATCGAGGCCATGATACATGTTGATTTGATTTACTCCCTTTGAGCTGCAAGGAATGTCTGCCACTTCTTTGCCTTTTGAAGTTGATGGATTAGAGTGGTCACCCTTTGGGAACAAACCGCGCATCTTACCCTGCCTCAACAATTTTTGCACCAGTTGACGAAGCGCTCGACAGTTTTCAGTCAAATGTCTGCTTTCTTTGTGTAACTCGCAGAATGGATCTGATTCTTTTGATTTTTGATTTGTCAGTTGGTAAGGCCTTTTGGAATTTGTCCTATCCTTCATGATTTGGCATACTTCTAGCATGGCCTCATCAAGTCCAGAGTATGACAAGTCATCATCTTATGGCTGATGAACCGAAGCTTTTTGCGGAGGTGTGGCTGGTGGTAGCAATCATTCTTGGACACGATCCTGGCCCGGGATGAGGTGTTGATGATGATGCTGGAATCTTATTGTCTTTCTTGAGTGGGATGAAAAGTCTTTCCGAGGATACCTCGGAGGCTGCTTGTAAGAAGAATGATTTTTCTCCGACACAAGCCTAGAGACGAAGCTGGGTTTGCTCTTCTCACCACGGATGCATGAGTTGGCTAAGGCAACTAGCTCTTGATATCTCTTTGGTGCTCGGACATTGGCCTCAAACTTGAGTGGTCCATCACGCAAACCATTATTGACAGCCACTTGATACATCGCCTGGTCGACGATCTCAATGTCCAATATTTCTCTCTAAAAACGATCCACAAAATGAGACCAAGTCTCATTCTCTCGCTGCCTGATTTCAAAGAGGGCTTCTGGACCTCCCTTCCTCTTTCAAGAGCTGGAAAATCTGAAAAAAAAAACTCTCTTCGCAACTCAGTGAATGAAGAGATGGACTAAGGATGTAGTCCATAGAACCAATCCCTCACTTGCCCATCGAACGATGTCATAATGATCTTGCACTTAATTGCATCTGAGAGGGTCCTGGGAGCTATGGATGATTCGAAGGCTTGAAGATGTTTGACTGGATCAGTCTCTCCAGTATAGATGGGTAATCGAGGCTCTCTGAAATTGATTGGAGTTAGTTCATACTGAACATTCTCTATAAACGGCGATGGCTCTCCTTGCTCTACTACATAAGGAAGATAAGGAGCATGTGCAGTAGCTACAAAAGAAGCGGTAGGATAGAAAGGAAAATTTGTTGCGGGAGGTGCAAAGGCAGGAGCTGAAGAGAAGGGATGACTTCCCTGAAAATTCAGAAATCTAGCCGGACTTCCCCGGGCAGCTTCTCGGAAGAAGTTTTGACGAGCTGAAAACTCATCATCCTGAGATCGCAAAGGAGCTGCAGGCCCTTGCGGAAAGGTTGGGGTGTAAAGAGGAGGATATATTGGCGCATAAGCCGGTGGATAGACTTGAGGAGTCTCAGATGCTGATGCTGGATTGATTGGAGGAGCTGGCGCTGCTGAAGATTGAGCGGCCAGTTGCTCTGTGATAGCTGCTAGGGTACGGTTGATAGCTTGAAACTGTTGGGCAGTTTCTCTGCAAGATTTCTCTAAGGCCTCCCAAAGAGAATCATCACAGGGTCTTGGAGCAAGGTTCTCAGCTGGTTGATGGTCTGACATGAGTAACCACTGCTTTCACTACCTGATCGATATCTGAAGGTCGCGTATTAACTGTTGACGCAAGAAATGCGCCCTCAAGTTAACGGGTTGTTCAATCTCACAAGCTAATGTGAATTAGAGGAAGGTTTGCGGGGATAGAGGAGAGGTCTGCTGAGAGCAGCCAGGAAGGTTGCTGATCAACATAGAAACTTGCCTAATCAGTAAGGGAGAAGCTTGCTAGAGCAGAGAAGAAGCTTGCTCAAGCAGAGAAGAGGCTTACTTGAGCAGAGGAGAAACTTGGTCAAGGACTGTCGAGCAGACAGCTACTTGGGAGGTTAGCTTTGCAAGTTGATGTTAAGAGAGGAGAGAAGAAAAGAGGAGTGGCCTCTAGCAGCGGCAAAAACAGACTTCGCCCGCCGCGGCTTGAATGCCACTTTTGCGACGGGCTTTTCTTTTGATCAAGAAGCTGAATTACAACTTGCCATTACACTTTTACAAGAGAAAGCAATAAAGGGTACAATGGGGGAAGTTGGCGGCTAGGGAAGGAGTTGTCAGAGACTAAGTAAAAGAGACTGCCAGCAGCTGTGGAGGACTGGGAGGACTGGGAAACTGAGTTCGTAGACCTTGCTTGATCAACTGTGGAGGACTGAGAAATTGAGTCCGCAGACCCTGCTTGATCAAATGTGGAGGACTAGTAGGACTGAGAAATTTGACTCCGTAGACCTTGATCAAGCTTGCAGTTCTCCTCTTACCCCCATGCCACCCCTAAATGAGAGGCATTGGTGGCAATTTATAGGCCCGTGGCGGTAACGGTCTTGGTAACGTCACCACCGGTGAGGCGGTGAGTTATGCGAGTACAAATGTTGAGTCCGCGGAGTCCGCGATAGGCCGCGCGGTCTGGGACTTGCTGCTTGAACTGGCTGCTGCTTGCACTGGGAAGAGTAGGTCGCCGATCTGGGCGGACTCGGCAGACTGAAGGTCGGTAGGCTGCAATCTTTGCCTCTGCTGAAGAGATAACAGGTCACCATCCTGGATGGACTCGGCGGACTGGAGGCAGGCAGGCTACAGGCTTTGCCTCTGCTGAAGAGATAGCAGGTCGCCGACCTGGGCGGACTCGGCGGACTGGAGGCAGGCAAGATGCAGCTTCGCCTCTGCTGAAGAGAGAGCAGGTCGCCGACCTGGGCGGACTCGGCGGACTGGAGGCAGGCAGGCTGCAGACTTTGCCTCTGCTGAAGAGAGAGCAGGTCGCCGACCTGGGCGGACTCGACGGACTGGAGGCAGGCAGGCTGCAGGCTTTGCCTCTGCTGAAGAGAGAGCAGGTCACCGACCTGGGCGGACTCGGCGGACTAGCAGCAGGCAGGCTGCAGTCTTTTCCTCTATTGAAGAGAAGACTTCTGGTTGGCAGAAGAGGGCAGGCCGCCCCTGGCGGGCGGCATGGACTGGAGGCCTCCCCTGGGGGAGGCCTGGCAACTAGAGGCCGCCAGGGTGGGTGGCCTGGCCAAAGGAAGCCGCCCAGGCTGGCTGCCTGGCCACAGGTGGTCGCCCAGGCTAGTGGCTTGGCCAAAGGAGGCCGCCCAGGTGGGCAACCTGGCCACAGGAGGCTTCCCAGGCGGGCGGCCTGGCCACAGGAGGCCGACCAGGCAGGCGGCATGGCCACAGGATGCCGCCCAAGCGGGCGTCCTGGCCACAGGAGGACGCCTAGGCGGGCAGCCTGACCAAAGTAGGCTGCCCAGGCAGGCAGCCTGGCCACAGGAGGCCGCCCAGGCTGGCGGCCTGGCCAAAGGAGGTCGCCCAGGCGGGCATCCTGGCCACAGGAGGCCGCCCAGACTGGCAGCCTGGCCAAAGGAGGCCGCCCAGGTGGGTGGCTGGCCACAGGAGGCCGCCCAGGCGGGCGGCCTGGGCGGGCAGTGGCAGGAGGCCGCACCCCTAGCGAGCTTGGAGGCACCCCTGCTGGGTGGCTTCGGCGGGCAGCGGCAGGAGGCCGCGCCCCTTGAGCGAACCGAGGAGGCGGCCTGAGGAGCAGGCTACCCTCATGGAGGGAAAATTGATGGTGAGCCGGATAATGAGCTTGTCGAGCCCGCGACGGTTGCGTTGGTCTAGGGTTGACGCCGATTGGGCGACCTGGCGGTCTGAAGGGGTAGATCACGTAGATCATCCTCGTTACCTCTTATTGCATCATTCAAGGAAGAATGTTGCATGGTTAGCAGGCCTAACCATGTGTCCTGCGAGGGTGAGCTATGGGAGCAGCCCTCCGTCCCGCAGTACATGCAGTGGCCATGCGACCGGGGTGGTTAAACCGGGAAAACCGTCCTAACCGAACGACCTGAGCAAATAGGAGCATCTATCCCACTGGCCGAAAAAGGAGGGCCGATGCAGATCACGACCCTCGGGGGGAACCCCTAAGTGGGTCGCGACTTGCAAGTTAGACACCTTGGGAGGGATCACCGATTTTGGGGGGTTAACAACAACAATGTCCAAATACAGGAACGAGAACTCAACAGGTTTGCAAAAGCTAACAAATTCTTTAATGTTGATGATTATATGAAATTACATCTAAAAGCTGTGCTGCCAAGAGCTACTTCCCTCAATATTGTTGGAGCTGATGATAAGACAATTACAAAGACTCAAGCAGCCAATCCAAACTGGGAAATCAAGTTTACTCAGTCTGGTGATAAAGCTAAAGAGGAGAAGAACAAGGAGCCAAAGAAGAAGAAATGAGTTCTTAATCTGTTTGATCTTTCAGTTGTCATAAAACTGTTTATTTATTTGCTGATACAAAGCTCACTGTATATTTATATCTGCTACATATTTTAAAGTTTCCTGCCAGATATATTTTTCTTGCTTTGTAAATGTTTTGTGTCTGTGATTATTGACTTCACCGAAATAGGGGGAGATTGTTGGATCCCTAGTTGGATTTGGGCTAGGTTCACTAAACTAGGATATTTGACCAAACAGGTATAGCCAGGGTCATGTTTATGTCCTAGAGTCCAGGCTATGTCCTTAGAGTCAACATTGCATGGACCAGCCAACAACAAACCGCAGAAGACTCAAGACTTAGAGAAAAATAAGTTTCAGGAAAGTGAGTTCGACGTTCGTCGAACTCAGCTGGATGAAAGTCGTGCTCAGCTCGACGAACTCAGAGACAATTCTCTAAGATGAGCTCAGCGAACTTAGTTCTCAGGTCTACGATTTCTGGATGCTCAACTTCAACATTCTAAGTCCAGAAACATTTCTTTGAACTCCAGTCGACGATGTTAGATTATCAGCTCGACGATCTTAGTACACAGAATTAGCAAGAGTTTATCAGAAAGTAGTTAGCTATTCTTGGGTCGACGATCTCGGATCTCAGGTCGATGAACAACAATTATCTGTTCGATGAACATGACTTCTCAGCTCCACGATCTCTGGACCCAGGTCAACAAAATCTGTTCTTTGCTCGACGATTTCTGTGCAGTTCCAGACATGGATTTTTCCCTCCTTTTGTCCTTATTTTATTACAGTAATTCTTGAGTAATCAATGCTTAATATTCTCTGAATATTACCGTTAGAAGCAGCATTGATTATGGGATTCATCAGGATTATTACTTGCCGTTTTTCTATGGGACAGTTTGGGAAATCCAATTAATGCAGACATTCTCTCCAGCCGAATTTTATATTCTCCAGGCCGTCAACAATCAATGAAGGAAGAAGGAATTCAAAAATTCAATAAAAAAAATTCCATTAAAGATAGAAAAGTGATTCTCTTCTTGGCAGCTAACATACATAGAGATTATGATACACAACACATAGAGAAGACACACAACAACAACATTCAAACTCTTCTCTGTGCAGAAAAAGAATGTAGTCTTCACTCTGACACTACTAAAGAAGAAGAAGAACACACATCCAAATCAAGAGTATTTTTCAATCTTCACTCCAGTATTCTTCAAGGACAACAAATCTTCATCGGTCAAGAAGTTCCTGGATCACCTCTAGTCAAAGCTAAAGAAAGAAGACCTACTCAGCCTAAAGCAAAGCTCCAATCTTCCTGAACAACTCTATAACTCAGGGGGAGCTTTGATAACATCAAAGATCCACTAGTCTTCTCAGTTCCATTTGAGAAAGAGAAGACACCATAACTCTCTCACCCCCTCACTATATAAAGGGTTGTTTAACTCTCTTCAAAAGTTATTCCTTGCTTGCAAGTCACCTGATCAAAAGACTTGGGTTGGTTTTTGAGCACCTGATCAAAATCTCATTGGTGACAGTCACCTGATCAAAACCTGTTAGTGGATTCCTACCAGGGTGGTAGAAGAGTGGATGTACCCAGGTTGGGGAACCACTATAAAAATTCTTGTGTTGTCTGGTTGCCCTCTTTCCTTTTAGTTCTTGTTGTGCCTGTGTTAGTTAGAGTAATTTTTGCTGTGCTTGTGATTGATTAGTGTATCTCAGGATTTCACTTTTATTTACAGCAATATTGGTATCTAATAGCTGCCCTACTCTGAAGTTTTTATAAACAGTAAAAAGATTTCAAAGATACTACATTCACCCACCCAACTCTAGAGTATTTCAGGTCTAACCCTCACTTTCACATTACTTGTACCTCTATGAGTTCTGACACCAACCCGGGGATCTCCTATGATTTAGTCCATTGGGTGATCCTTCAAATGTCTGAGCTATAGAGTCCTTGCATCTTGAGTTTCTTCAACCGTAGGAGTGACTTCATTAACTTGAATGGTATCTTCATCATGGTCATCAACCTCTCCAATTGGGGTTGGATTGATGATTTTGATGAACTTTTGATCTTTCTCTTTTGTTGTCTCATCCAAGTTTAATTCTTTTATCTTTGAACCTGCATCTTCAATAAATACAGTAGAAGAGCTGCCTTGCAGCAAACTCGTCTCATCAAATATAACATGAATAGATTCTTCTACAAGCAGAGGTTTCTTATTAAAAATCCTATATGCCTTACTATGGCTACTATACCCTACAAAAATACCTTCAAAACTCTTTTCACTAAATTTAGTAGTGTGATACTTGCCATTATTAATGACGAAGCACTTACAACCAAAGATTCTAAAGTATGAAATAGTCGGCTTCCTTCCCTTTAGTACTTTGTAAGGTGTCTTATTATGGTTTTTGTTTACGAGTGCTCGATTTCGCACGTGGCATGCAGTGTTGACGGCTTCAGCCCAAAAATATTCTAGTAGTGAAGCATCACTCAACATGGCCTTACATGCCTCTATGAGTGTTTTATTCCTTCTCTCAGCTACTCTGTTTTGTTGAGGAGTATGAAGAGTGGAAAACTCATGAAAGGTACATAGGCCTTCACAGAATTATGTCATGGCCCCAGACTTGAACTATATTCCATTGTCACTTCTGATTTTGACTACGGAATAGTTGTATTCATTCTGGATCTGCCTGACAAAATTAGTAAAGATATCAAAAGTATCTGACTTGTGTTTTAGAAATAACACCCACGCAAAGCGAGAGTAATCACCCACAATCACAAATATATAATCCTCACCTCCCAAACTTCTAACTTGCAGTGGATTGAACAAGTCCATATGAAGTAGGTGTAAACACCTATTAGTGTCTTTGTCAATAATGCTTTTAAAGATTTCCCTTGTTTGCTTGCCTTTACACATACGTGACAAGATCTATCTTTAGCGCACTTGATATTTGGGGCATCACGTACTAAATTAAAAGAAAATAATTTATTAACAGTTTTGAAATTATTATGTGCTAGTCTCTTGTGTCATTGGTCACCAAGAGACACACTATCTTTACCCAAAAATCACACTAGCGTAGAAGAGCCTATCCAAATAAAGTTTAAACAAAATATATTTCTACTACGAGTGCCTGATAGAATCGTTTCCAAATTGTCTACCGATTTTTTCAAGCACTTGTCTGCATGAAATTCTACTATGTATCCTTTGTCGCAGAGCTGTCTTATTCCTATAAGAATGTGTTCCAATCCTTCAACATAAGCCACATCTGAGAAGGATACACTACCATTTGTAATCATACTGTAGCCTTTAGTAATTCCTCTGTCAGAACCTCCAAAGATAACTTTTCGCCCGTTCATGACTGGAGAACAATTCTGGAGTAGGCTTCTAGTCCTGATCATATGCCGAGAGCATCCACTGTACAAGTACCAGACAGGAGTTTTGGTGGCCTTTGAACATACCCGCAATGACAAATCATTTTTCCATAGGAACCCAAACTCATTTGGGTCCTTGGTATCTAGTTAGCATACTCCCCCTACATGTATTAACATTATGAGTGGTCTTTCTCACATTGTTAACTTGAGGAGTAACATAATTTCTGGGGTTAAACCAACAATCAATGGCAAAGTGACCAACTTTGTCGCAGCACCAACAGTCAAATTTGTTGTATTTTTGCCTGAATTTCTCATGCTTGACCTTTTGAGAGTGTGGTCTAGCAGGTGTGGCAGTCTTGAAGGTAGAAGCTTCATGGTGATGGCTTTCACATCACTTCTTCTCCTTAAGAGGCTTTTCCATAACAGGTTTTACTTTTGGTGCTTTCTTGATGTTATGACCACGATTATAAGGGTCATAGCTCTGAAGAGTAATCTCCTCATAAGATGCCTTGAAGACACTTTCGCCAAAGTTTCGGGGATGTGTCCATCCTTGGTACCGAGACTTGTGCTCTACATAAGTAGGCCTAGCAAAGTGACCATAGGACGAAATAAGATCAAACTCGTTCATTGGAAAGATGACCTTTTTGAATGAGGTCTGATCTTGAGGAGCTTTCCCTTTCTCCTTGGCCAAAGCCTTCTTGGCCGCCTTATTCTTCCTTTGAGCCTTATTTTTCCTAGAGGATTTACTAGGAGCATCAACATGGCCTAATCCACCAGCTTTGGCCTGTATTGAGAATTCAGCAACAAACGGAAGGACAGTCTTGGGCTTGGAAAAGATTTCAACAAGTTTCTTTTTCGCAGCAAATTGTTATCCCAATTCTTTGATGATCTTCTCCTTTAGATCTAGGTGCTCGAGAGCCTTATTATACTCTTCAATAACAACATTGAAATTCTCTCTGAGTGAGTCCGTCTTGACGACTTCCTCTCTCAGAGTGCTCTCCTCAGGCTTGAGAGATTTAATCTCCTTGGCCTGCGTTTTCATGACTTTTCGACATTTGTCGTAAGCCTTGATTAACTCTTAATATTGGGTCAAGAGTTCAGACTCATCATCAGAAGAGAAGTCCTCATGATCATGATCAGAAGCATCTGTTTCAGAAAGTGGAGTATGAGAGTTTACCTTCCCAGTGTACTGGGGTTCTTCTTCATCATCTGTTTGTGCCATTAGCCCAAAGTAGGCTTCCTCTTCTTCACTTTACTCAGATGAGTCAGAGTCGTTGATATTCTTGCCCATCTTGGCTACTAGGGTTCTTTCAATTCTCTTCTTTTTGTAAGAAGATTTCTTCTCCTCTATTTTCCACCCTCTTTCTTCTTGTGAGGGCAATCAGTAATGATGCATCCTGGCTTTTTGCAACGATAACAAGCAATGTCAGAAGAAATATGTTTGTTCTGTTTAGAATGATACATGTCTTGCCTACTTGAGCCTTTCTTGTATCGATCACCTTCATGATGTGATCTTCTATACGAGGCATCTTTGCCTCTCCATTGTTTCTCCTTGTTCAAGAATTTCTTGAACTGCCTTAACAAAAGAGAAAACTCTCCTTCTGATAACTTTGAGCATGAGGTGCTTGTCTCTGAAACTTCATCTTCACTATCTTCTTGTGTAGGAGCAGGTGATGCAGCTTTGGCTATCCTTGAGCTGTCTGCCTTCAATGCAACAGACTTCTTCTTGGATGAACACCAAATCTTCTCTTTTCAGCTTTTCTTAAATTGATTTGCAGCTCATAGGACATAAGCTTTCTGAAGACATTTTGATGGTTAGTCCCTGCCAGCTTAGCAAAATCCCGGATAGCACAGACTTTGTTATCTCATTCCTTAGTTCGGGACCTTAGAACTTTGTTATCTCATTCAACTCTCCATTAGTGAAGACCCAGCCATATACTCTTAGGCCGTAACAATCTTGAAGAAGCTTTCAAAGGTATCTATAATGAATAATTGGGACCTTGTCAGAATACTTCATATTTTTGATTCAGTAGGGATCTTCTGTCATTCCTAACCTCTTCAGTACCTTCCATCAAGTTGATAAGAGACTGCAACACTTCCTTGGCAGATTTGCAGTGAATCAGGTTCTACAATATAGAATCATCGACTGCACTTGTGATGATATTTTTGGCTTTCTTGTCTAAAGAGACAAGTGCAATCTCATACTTATCAAGATCCATTAACTTCTTAGGAACTTTCTTGGTGGGATCAATATTGGAGACGGTCATAGGAATATAAGGACCTTCTTAAACAATCATGAAGATCCATGGATCCACTACTTCCATGAAAAATTTAATCCTTTCTTTCCACATGGGAAAGTTGGTCTTTGAGCACAAAGGAAGCTTAGCAAAATCCTTGGCTTTGTCCATGCTTGTATAACTCAAAAGACAACTTGGGGTAGATCTGTTCAAGGTGTTAACCTTTTTGTGAAGAACCTCACTCTGATACCAGTTGAAAATGTTTAAGTTGTCTACCTAAATCACCTAGAGGGGGGTGAATAGGTGTGTTATGCGTCTTTTTGCGGAATACAAATTTAACGAGCGATGCACAGAAAAAAACCAAGCATTCACATATGACACCAAGAGTTATAGTGGTTCCCCAACCTTGGGTACATCCACATTCCACCTCACCAATCTAGCAACGCACTAGACTCAGCTACTCCACTAATCTCGGATTAAAAATAATCCTACCACTCGGAACAAAGCTCCTACAACTCGATCCCAAAAACAGGATCTACACTCGGACGAGAAGACTTCCTACAAAAAACTCGGAGAACAAATCTGCTACACTCAGAAAAGAATCTCCTACAAGAATAAAATGAATATAAAGTTCTACAAACAGTAATCTCTCAGATCTGAAAACTTCATCCTTTCTTCTTCCTTGAACTTTGAGGCTCTGTCAGAATTAATTTAGAGAAGACTCGGCTAGATCTCTAGATCTGAAAATTCTCGACTCAGTAAGATCAAGGAGAGAATCTGTCAATTGTAGAATATCTTGATCTTTGAATCACTTGCTCTGAATCTCGGGATCGAAAGCATATCAGCAAGAATGGCGATGAACAACGACGGCTCTCGATTTATAAAGTGAATTTCCGATTCAGAATGCTTAGAATTTCTTCTTACGGCTTCTTCTAGGGTTGGTCGATTATGATAAGAACTTTTATAGGACTTGCCTAACGGTCATAAAAATAATAAATGATAGCCATGCGAACCAATCATGTGTTAATTACATTTGAAAATCCGTCTGACTGGACTTAAGAAAAATTTTAGAAACAGTACAACAGTTCTCGATAAAAGTGATTGTACTCAAGAAAAATAAGTTTTGTTCTCGAGAACAATAATGAATATCTCGAGAAAAGGACTTAGAAGAAAAATGTGGAGGTGAAAATCAGCAATCTCGAGAATGAAAGAAGTACTCGTGAAAAATGAATTTTATTTCTCGAGAATGATCATTCTGGTACTCGAGAACAAAGAAGTGTCTCGAGAACAGATGTTTGTCTCTCGAGAAAAATAGTATACGTCTCGAGAAAAATCTTCTGCATCTCGAGAATTAAGCATAGTCTTCTTGAGAATAAACTTAGTCTTCTCGAGAAAAGACTTAGAAAAATTCTATCAGGAGAAGAAGTAACTCGAGAAGAAGTGTCATGAAGTACTCGAGTACATAAGGCCTTCTCGAGAACAACATTAAGCTTTCTCGAGAACTGCTTCTGCAAATCGAAATCATGATAAGTCTCACTCGAGAACAAGCTTTAGTCCTTCTCGAGTACAAAACATAGTACTCGAGAAAAACACTTAGAATTTCTCTGAAAATCTAAAAACATGATTTCTTCATTATAATCAGCATCCAACTTCTCTCCCATGCCCTTAGTGCTTGAAAAGGAAGTGTGTCCCAATAGAGAGGCTACACATGAGTCAACACAATGAATCACACAATGAGGGATTACATTATATGGTCCTTTGTTTGGTGACTCATTATAGGCTGACATTGGTCTACACTTGACAATTATATCATGCAAACACTAAACTAAAACGTGCATCAAATACAAACTAAATTCATCTTAGTTCAAGGGTAACTTCATACAAATCTGGAGTATTGTGGATGCAATACCCAACAGCCCATTTGTAATTCACAATAAGTATGTCCAATTCTGACACTACAATTAGACAACCTGACCTTACGTTTGTACATTACGTATAGATTCCAGCGCATGAAGATCCAGTAGGGGGAACTCCCGCCCCTATCGTACCCACACAGTTTCTGTAGTCGGAGCTAGGGCAAACACTCACAGCTATCTTGGATGCTTTTAGGTCCCAACTGGCGTCGGTGCAACAACAAGCCCCGGGACCTAATTGGTTGAGCACCTTTCGAGCTCTCTGCCCAACTACCTAACTTGGGACAGAGTCGGTTGTTCGCACCAAAGAGTGGCTTGGCATGCTGTAGGAATTACTTGTTGGATTCAGATGCCCAGTCAATATTAATGTAAACTTAGCAGTCTCAGTCCTACAATTACATGCGAAGAGGTGGTGGAAGTCCCTAATGGGGTCCACCTTTTAGGGCCGAATATATATAGAGATCAGTTGGACTGAGTTATCTAGAGCTTTCTTTTAACATTTCATCCCTTCGACTGCAATAGATGAGCTCGAGGAAAGATTCTTGTAGCTTAAACATGGATCATAGTCAGTTTCTGAACATCAGTGGGAGTTTCAGAATCTCGCTAGGTAAGATGATGCTTACGAGTTGGATGATCGAGGTTATGCAAAGCAGTTTTACAAAGTCATGCAAGATTCCATGAGACAAGCGCTTTTGTTTATAGCGGACTCGAGTCTAGCAGAGATAGTCGACATGGCTAAGAGATTGGAAGCAGATCACTTGGGGTTCCAGGCTAGTAATAAGAGACCTATTGAGGGAATAATGCAGGCCGGCCCCAGTTATAGGAGGATGCAGTACAATAGAGGAAGAGGAAAAAATAGTGGCGGAGGTTGCTTCCATCAGAACTTTAGAATGGAGCATCCGGCCATGCAGCCAGCTTTACCTCCACCGCAACAACTGTACCTGCAACCTGTGGAACAGAATGATCAAGTTTGCTTCCAATGCAACCAGCTGGGCCACATCCGGTGCTATTGCCCACAGCTAGGTGGGAATGCTCCCCCTGCTCTTCCTCTTGCAGCTCTATGAGGACGGGGACATATGCGTGGTCGAGGACGAGAACCACGAGGAAGGAATCCCGGAACTACGTTGGATCAGGTGTTCGCTCTGGACATGGCGCTGAAACAGAATCCTTAGGAGGAGATTGCTGGTATGTTGTGATTAATTACTAAGTTTTTAATCTTTTTCCTTTTAATAGATTAAGGCATGCTAGGAGTCTTACTTAAGTCTTTATAATTGATACCTAGGCACCATTATGGTTGGTGGAAAACCAGCTTATGCTCTATTTGATACCACTGCCACACACTCGTTTGTGTTGGCAGACTTCGTTAAAGACCTCGAAGGAGTGCAATACTTCACAGGTATTTCTCGAAGAGTACGCCTCCCGAATGGCTCTGAGATGACTATAACTACCAAGTGTGAATTGGAGGTACTTCGTGGAAGAAAGATCTTTGAAACTCCTGCCACATTGTTGAAAATGCCAGAATTCGACCTCATTCTGGGTACTGTATGGTTGGATTGGCACCACGCCAGGATCAATTGTGTGGAGAAAAGAACTTCCTTGAGGCATGGGTACTCTGAAGTCATCTTTCAAGGTATTAGACATGCATCCTGTATGTTATTATCAACGATTCAGACCTTAAATTCCCATATGAAGGGAGATGAAGTCTATATGATCTGTTTTGAACTAAAAGAGATAGCAGTAGAATTGAAGGAAGTGCGAATCGTGCGGGATTTCCGTGAGGTATTCCCTGAGAAATTGCCAGGATTACCCCCACATAGAGGGGTAGATTTTCAAATCAAGTTAGTACCCGTGCCAAGCCCATATCTAGGACCCCTTACCGAATGGCCCTGAAGGAAGTCACAGAGTTTAGAGTTCAACTGCAAGAAATAGTGGAATCAGGGTTCGTTCGCCACAGTTCATCACCTTGGGGAGCCCCTGTTTTATTCGTTAAGAAGAAGGATGAAACCATGCGGTTATGTATAGATTACCGGTAACTCAACCATTTAACAGTGCAGAACACATATCCCTTACCCCGGATCGATGAGTTATTCGATCAGCTGGTAGGAGAACATTGATTTTCCAAGTTGCATCTATGCTCCGGGTATTATCAATTGAGGATACGAGAGAAAGACATACAGAAAATGGTATTTAGCTCGAGGTATAGTGTATACGAGTTCACCGTGATGTCGTTTGGGCTCATAAATTCCCCTTCAGCATTCATGTGTTTGATGAACAAAGTGTTTGAGACATACTTAGATGTCTTCATCATCGTATTCATCAATGACATTTTAGTCTACTCGAAGATAGAGGAGGAGCATGTGGAACACTTGACCTTGGTACTGAAGAAGTTAAAGGAGCATACCTTATTTGCTAGGTTCAGCAAGTGCAAATTTTTGGTCCGAGAAGTTGCCATCTTAGGCCATGTGATCAGTGGTGCTGAACTCGTTGTGGATCCGACCATGGTTCGTGCAGTGAAGAAATGGTCACCTCTGAAGTCCACGGCCGATGTGCGATGTTTCCTTGGACTTGCTGGGTACTATCGCAAGTTCGTGAAAGGATTCTAAAAAATAGCCCTCCCTCTCATAGCTATGGCAAAGAAATGTGTGCCAAATGAGTGGACACCGCAGTATGAAGTTGTATTCCAAGAGCTAAAGGATAGACTTTCCTCCACACCCATCCTAGCCCTTTCATCTTGGAAGGAAGGATTTCAAGTCTATACTGATGCATCATATCAGTGGATGGGAGCGATACCAATGCAGCACCGACATGTGATCGCTTATGCTTCGAGGCAACTGAAGAAGCATGAAGCCAATTACCAATTTCATGATCTGGAATTGGGGGCAGTGTTGTTTGCATTGAAGGTGTGGAGACACTATCTATATGGCATATACTGTGAGATATTTTTGGATCATAAGAATTTATAGTATGTTCATACTCAAAAGGTGCTGAATCTTAGACAGCGGCAGTGGTTAGAATTTTTACGTAATTACAGATTTACCCTTAACAACACCCTGAAAAAGAAAACTTTGTGGCTGATGCTTTGAGAAGAAAGGTACCAGAAATGAACCCTGAGTATCGGTTGATGAGCATGGAATTATCTCGAATGCTCGAAGATATAGAGATGACCCTGGTGTCTGAAGATCATTCTGAAGAATATACGGAGTACTTAACCACATTGAGTATAGTATGTGATATTCATGATCGAATCCGGGCATAGCAAGGGAAGGATGCTGCTCTGGCCCTAATGATTAAGTCAATTGAAGATGGATCTGCCAAAGAGTAAACGATAAAGGACGACCTCATTCATTTCCATGTCCGACTCTACATTCCCAAGGGTGGGGAAATCCGGGAAGATATTGTAACACCCCCTATACATCACATAGCATATAGCAGTAGGTCTGGCAGGGGCCCGATGCCATATCCATAGACAGACCGAATGGTTACGCAATGAAACCATCCTTCCAATAACCAATGTCCTACACCGAGTACATTCTAGCGGAATCATTTTAAATGTTGCAAAAATAGGAACCCAGCCACAGCATGAATGTCCACTAACAATAACAACCCAAATGGAATGAGCATACAAATACACAAGTACTTGGCCTTAAGGCCTTACAGGAGTTTACTTATACAATAATGTCTTCCAAACCTCGGCACGTAGGCCAGTCACACATGAGAATAAAAGTAAACATTCAAATATAGTTCTTCGATGGCCGGCTCAGCAACAAGGGATTTTGCCTGCTATTTGCCACTAGGCTCCGCAGCACCTGCAAGCAACAATCCACCGAAGCGGTGGCAAACAAAAGCAACGGTCAGCTAAAGCTGACCAAATTATAATGAACCCGCCACTAAACCCGGGGTGGCGATGCTTCTTCCCTGCACTTTGTTAGCATAGCCAAATAGTAGTGAAATTACACTTCATCATAGGCATAGGCACACACAACCACACACCTCGTGCTCTCAGGGCACATTCTCGGTGAAGCCGGTCAAAACCGCGGTCTCACCACCTCCCCTTGTACTGAAAATCTCATGAGCATTATGGTCTTTCTGGCCTAAGCCTAAGACACTCCATCTAAGCCAACGGCGAGTACCACATACCTTAGGTCTCTGTAACCGAAAGACATAGAGCGGGTACGGTTCCGCCTAACCTGTTGCTCACACTGTAATGTCAATTTAAGTCATCTGTGTGGGTTAAGCTTCCCCGAGTCCCAATTCGATCACACACTTTACATAACCCAGTTATGTGAAAGTTGGCTCCTAGGCCGCCCAGATGGCAGTGTCACGCTTCTGCCCAGTTTTCTGGTTGCACCTTGGAGTTTGTCCCCAAGGTTCCCTATTGCAATCTATCACGTAGAATACCCGAAAACCAAACATCGGCGCGGAGTCTTCTCCGGCCATTCATGCAATGCAATATCATCGATCCAGACCAAATTGTCCGAGAAGGCTTCATACACCATGCCTATGTTCGTTCCTTAATTTCGAACTCTACATGCAAAACAACGGGGACTATTCATGTCTACCCGAAGGAACAGCTCACACTTACCGCATACTGGCGAGAGCGGGCTTCCTATGCAAAAGGAAAGAGGACTTCACATGTCCACGATGAGAATCGTTACCCTTGCATTTCTCTTTGCAGCCATGAAGATCTAGGCGGATGAAAAGCACCGCAATGGCCTCGCCTCCGTAGATCCGAACTCGGCTTGCGATTTGGGGCTCCGAAGCTCCACTGGCGGCCGAATATCTCCTTCTCCTTCTTCCTTGCTCTCCCCTCTCTCTAAGGTTTTAGAAAGAGAAAGCTCAAAGGGAAATGAGGGTTTCAAACCCTATTCCCGGATTAAACCCAACAAGAACCAGCCTGGGCCCTAGGATCCCAAAAGAATGAAATGGACGGCCATTATTCACACTTAAAATCAATTTCCTGGGCCGAATACAGCCTGTGACACTCCCATATCCAAGGTAGTATGCCTCAATCGATACCGAAACCATCGCTCCCAGAACAAGACACGGGCTCTTGATACACCCGTGTCAAACTTGACACGCCCGTGTCAATCTGTACACTCTCGTGTTGTTGGGCATGTTCCTCCATCGACACAGGACCAAGGCCAACCCGAAGAGAACACGGGTTCTCGACACGCCCGTGTCAAATTTGACAAGCATGTGTCAACCCGAACACGCCTGGGCTCCAGGCCGGGTTTCTCCCCCGACAAAGCTCGACTAACAACCAGAGCAGGACACGGCCTGGGACACGCCCGTGTTTCAGGTTGTGTTCGCTGTCTCGACGATCGTCGACTGCATTTTCGTCGACCACACGGCCAGATCGTCGAACCAGAGCATGACACAGCACTAGGACATGCCTGTGTCCTAAGCTGTGTGACCCATACCAAGACTCAAACTTGGCCCTAAATGCTACCCATCCCTCTTTTGAGTTTTAGGGCATTACAATTCTCTCCCTCTTAAAAGAATTTCATCCCGAAATTTATAGAAAGGAAAAGATATAAACAAAACTTAAATGGTACTTGAGCGGAATAACTCCGGGTACTCCTCAATCATGGTCTGCTCTCGCTCCCACGAGAGCTCCTACAAACAACAGTTGTCCCAACGGACCTTGACCATCCTGATGTCTTTATTACGCAGTCTCTTGAGTTCCGAGTCCTCAATGCAAACAGGCTTGACCTTTGTCGTCAACCTATTATCAACCGTGTTGGAACACCCTATTACTGATTTGGTTCAGGATCACTATGTCTCTTAGGAAACCTGTTTTGACCTCATTGTATAGATCTAAAGGTCAAGTAGAATTGAGTCTAAGGGTTATTAGTTAGGTGTCACAACCCGCATTTCCTAAACGGGTACATCGTATCAGAGTAAGAGGAACTACAGGTTATGATGCCACGTCGTGCAGGGGATAGCTGCACACGCTCAGGCAAAACCTCGACGCTTACTTAGTAGTTGAAATCCATCAGTTGTATGCAAGAAAACAGTTTAGTTTGATGGTCGTATCCCTCGTCCTTATGGACCAAAACGTGTGTTTGTACGCGGCGGAAAATACTTTAGTTTACCTATGACGATCGCCTAAATGCATCCTAGATTTATAATAATATAAGAAAGCATCCTTTTTACGTTGTTTTGAAACTACTTGTTAGGTGACCAAAATATGTTATGCATGTTATACAATAATAGGTTTTGTTTAGCTTAAAAATACCTAATGCAACCTACCATAAACCCTTCCCAAGAGCAAGTATACATCATTCCATTCAAATGATTCATAGTAGTAGTCTCGCATTCATATGTAGCAAGTAAAGAAACCCACCAATGGGCGCCAACAAGATGACACGAACCCATTGGGTTGTATGTATGTCTGTACAACAAAGTAAAGAACTACCTCGCTAAGCAAGCTCGGCTAGCTCCAAAGAGACTCGATCCAAGCACTAGTCTCTTAACTGGCTACACCCTGCACCTGAGGCATTCAAGAAAAAACACATCAGCAACTATCAAGTATACAAAATAGAGTATTAAGTCATAAAATATAATGAAGGGGCTTACCGACCCCGTAGAAGTTTCATATAAACGAGTAAAAAGAACAGGGAGGGAAATAAGTGTTAAACACTGCCAACCCAACATGTAACGCATCAAGTGCATGAAATTCTCATCAAGTCCTGCTCAACCCGCAGGAGCAAAAAGGAAATACACATGCCCATTCCATCATCTTTAAAACACGAAACAACTCTACTAGTGAAACATAAGCAGCGGTTAAGTTCGATTCCGCAAGGGTCTTTTGGTGGCGGCCCTAAAGTGGAACGCACCAATAAAAGCCAGCCCAAATTGGGGCCAAAACGGTGTTTTACACCACAAAACCAAACCCGGTGGCCACCAAGGCTGAAACCACACAACCCCTTACCGAATCCTCACACAAACGCTCCTGCCATGGTTCACAATTCGCCTCGCAAAACTCACCATAAGCGAACCCAAGCTAAACACCATAAGCAGAACTCACCATAACCCAAGCTAAATACGTTTCATTTCATTGTCCTCACTCATGACTACAAATTGTCCAAGTTATGTCAAACTTAATAGAATTTGGATATCTACTTCACCATAAGCGAACCTTACAAGTAACAACATCGATTAAATCAAACAAGCTCGCGAATCATATGAACAAGAAAGTAACGAATCCAGTAATCCAAGGGAAAACATGACAAAATGAGATGAACAATAGGTAAGCATATAGATTGGGAAAATTCTTGAAAGTCAATATTATTTATGCTTGTGAATTCTAAACAAAAGGAAGAGTAACAAGTCTAAGCTATTTAGACCAAAGTGAGGTGTAAAACAAGAAGAACAAGTTATGAAAATTGAAAGGGGAAAGCTAGTTAAACTTGCACAATCAAAAAAACAACAAGAAAACATGATTGGCAAGGGTGAAGAACACCGCTTGCCTGAACCGAGATGGCACCGCGATGGCTGATCTCTTTTTCTCCTTCCCTTTCCTTAGCTTTTCTCCCTTGCTTTCACTTTGAGAATGAAGAAGAAGGTGAAATGAGGAGGAGGAATCTCTTTTTCGGCCTTATTTCCTCCAGAACAGAGCTGGACCATTTGATCCAGAATCAAAAAAATGAACGTCACAAAAAAACTGAAAATGTCGATTTTCGGCCCTGTCACGCCCTGTGACACGCCCGTGTCACAGGGCGTGTACCTTAGACGGCGCAGACTCCGACAATTTCCAGTTTATCCACAAGGTACACGGCCGGGTACACGCCCGTGACGGGTCGGTCACGGCCGTGACCTAGGGCGTGTAACCCGTGTCTCGACATCTCATCGACCAAAAGTGTCGACACTTCGACAAAGCTGGACACGCCCTGTGACACGACCGTGTCACAGGCCGTGTCCCCTCTCTCGACACCCGACATCCAACACTCGAACTCAACACTCGACACTCGACATTGCGGGACACGGCCCGTGACACGCCCGTGTCACGGGGCGTGTACCCCATTCGTCGAGCTCAACTCGACGCACGAAAAATTCGTCGAGCCAAGGAGGTCACACCCCAGGTCACGCCCTGGGTCACGCCCCGTCACGCCCGTATCGGGGGGGGGGGGGGGGGGCGTGTTCCTCTCGCAACTTCATCAAACGACGTTCAAACCGCATCCCGAGCTGGACACGCCCTGGGACACGCCCGTGTCCCAGGCCGTGTCACTCAAAAAAATGACCATTTTTCACTGTTTTGCAAAATGTTTCTGGTTCGTCCTTGACCATTTCTTCCTTAAGGACTTTTTACCCTTTTTTTGTTTTCTTTACACATCTTCCATACAATCAACCCGTTTTGAGCAACCTTACCCGGGCTCGAAAAAGTGCAAGCATTCCCTAAGAGGCCTCACCGAGTCCCCAAACTGGACTCCGGCTTGCTGGGGAATCGTGCAACTAGTGATGCCGCTGCCCCTCCGCCACTACTTGATGACGATCTAGTTGCCGAGGCTCTACAACATAAAGACCTTCGGAGCCGTGATGACGCTAACGGACGACGCCGCTACAACCTCCGCCCGCGGCGTACTACCCTCACTTGATGACTATTTTAATTAATTTGTCATGCTTTATTATTTTATGTGCGAATATAAAATAATTCCAATCTTGGTTAATAATTTTATATTTATTTGTGACTTGTAATCTTTAATTATTTTCTGCAAACATTTTGGTGTGTATGTAACCGCCCGTATGGATGAGATTTCATCTCCATTATGGACGGTTGGATCTCTTTTGTAACTCCTATTTAAAGGAGGCTATTATGTGTTTGTAACCGCCCGGATGGATGAGATTTCATCTCCATCATGGACGGTTGGATCTCTTTTGTAACTCCTATTTAAAGGAGGCTATTATGATGAGTAATGGAATGAAAAGAAAACCTAAAACCCCCCTTTGAAGAATTCGGCCACCATAGAGAGAGTCCATTAGCCGCCCCCCCCCCCCCCCCCCCTTTGGTGTGACGCCAAGCCTTGCCTCCTCCATCCCCGTTCGGTGCAACTCCGGCGTGGCTTCCTTTCGGTGCGACTCCAAGGAAGAAGGTTGCAGCCCATTCGGTGTGAAGCCGGTGGATCCGTGGAGAGAGTGATTCTCCCACCTTATCTTGTGTGATTGTTGTTCTTGGTTGGGTAACTTCTTCCTCTTAGAGATTCTTGCTTTAGATTTTGTGGAGGTTTTTGCAAACTGTTTCTTCCGTGATTTTTAAATACGTCGCTTGCAAATTCCGATTTCGATTTCGTTGTTATTGAACCTCTTGTGATCCGGATTGGGTAGATCCGTTGCGAGAGCGAGACTTGGCTTAGCCTTGACTTGCCCTCCAAGATTGGCACATTTTGGTGTTAACAAGGGAGTTAATCACAACTCGAACTCGACCGCCTATTGAAGTTTTCCGCCGCTCCGAAAATAAATTATTGCTGCGTTGAAACAGCTCAAGTTGGTACAATAGATGCTTGTGTAGGTGCGGTGAGTTGTGTCCTTGTTGGAGAGGTAGGTCCTAAGGACGTTGTATCGAGTCCGGCAATTTTCTCTTTCGGATTTGGGAGCAAACCCGACCCCTTTTCGCTCGTTTTTGGTCGGAGCCCTTCCTTTGGTTTTATGTCTTGTGATAATATTTTCCGTTAGCGTATTCGGGCACGAATCACGGTCACCCCTACATCAATTTGGTATCAGAGGCGGTTGTTTCAACTCCCACGTTGCAAACATCCTCTCTACGTTTCTTGTTGCCCGATCGGATCTAAAAAAAAATCAAAAAAAATTATTTTCTGTGGTCTGCCAATAGCGGGCTGAAATCTTTATTTTTCAGCAAAATTTCAAAAAAAAAATTTTTTAACGATCCACGTGTTCCTCACATCGGGAAAATATAAAAATATCTTATTTTCAGTATAGCTACAGCCCTAGGAAAAATCACCTTTCCAAAATTTCCTAGACCTGAATGCGCACTAGGCACGGATCTGAGTACGCGACACCGTCTACGTCTAGGATGGCTGCGAACGAGCATGGCGATCCCAACACCGAGGCCATAGCAGGGCTACGTAACGAAATGACGGAGCTTAGAAACATGTTGGCACAGATCCTGCAAAATCAAGCAAGGCCACCCCCGCCACCCATTAATGTTGAGCAGCCCAACCGGCGCAAACAAACTCCTGAGTCGGATTCCGATGAGGACTCTCCCCGAGTGCCCCCTCGAGAACACCGCCACGATCGTGCTTACGATATCACTAGGGCCATTAAGATCGACGCCCCCACTTATGATGGCATGGGAGATCCCTAGATCTTCCTTACTTGGGTGGTGGATATGGAGTGCTACTTCGATTGGCACACCCTTACGGACCATCAAAAGGTCCAAGTTGCCAGGATGAAGCTAACGGGACGTGCCAAAACTTATTGGCTGAATGAAGAGCGTAGGCTAGGAACCGGGAATTGGGTCCCACTTATTGGATGGGCCGTGATGAAGAACTTGTTGACCGATCAGTACGTTCCCGCGTACCATCGGACACAAATGTTCGACGAGCTTGCCACTCTACGGCAGGGCTCCAATTCGGTAGCTGAGTATATGGGAGAACTGAAGGACCGTATGGTGCGTTGTGATTTGAGGGAGATCCCCGAGGTCACCCTATCCAGATTTCGTAAGGGGCTTCATCCCGATATTCAGCGGAAGCTCTTACGATATGGTCATACGGATCTGAACACGACATTTAATGCCGCCCTCGACATAAAAAAGCACTTAGCCTCTAAGGCTCACTCCCGGTATTCCCATGCGAAGGTAAAGTCCACAGCTGGAGCCTCTTCCTCCACATATCAGGATAAAGGGAAGTTTCGGTCTGCCGAGTCAAAGTCTGTCGTGATTACTGCTAGGAACGGCAAGAATCCTGCGAGTGAGCGTGTCCCTATAGGGAAGGTTAGCAAGGCTAACACTACTTGTTACTCTTGCGGCATTTAAGTCCACTATGCCTTTGAATGCCCAACGAAGACTAAAGCCATAGCCCTTCTAGAGTCGACTACCGACCTAGCTGATTTCGTTTATGAGGCTGCTGAGGAGAGTGACCCAGAAGGGATCCCAAGCGATTTAGAGGACGAACACCCCGTTATGGTGATGCGTTGTATCTTGACCACCCCTCGTCCGTTAGATGACTAGAAAAGGACTAGTATATTTTCCCTGATCTTTAAGAGTGGCGAGAAGTTGTGCAAGTTGATCATTGATAGTGGCAGTTGTGTAAACGTCATCTCTGAGAATGCCGTTACACGTATGTCCTTGACTACGCAGCCCCACCCGGCTCCCTATCAGGTAGCCTGGATTAATAAAGTTACCGTCCCGGTCACCAAGCGTTGCCTTGTACCTCTCTCGATCAAATCCTATACTGACGAGGTGTGGTGCGATGTCCTTCCAATGGACGCTTGTCACGTGTTATTGGGCCGCCCTTGGCTTTACGACCGTGACGTGACACACTTTGGAAGGGCCAACACATATGAGTTTAAATTCAATGGCAAGGTCATTACGTTGAGACCGACCGTCCCGAAAGAGCCAGTAGCTTTGGCTAAGGACACCACTGTTCCAGTCGAGAGGAAAACGTTGAGTCTCGTGGGAAGAAAAGAGTTTGTGAAGGATCCCTTTCTTGACGGGATGATGTACGCTCTAGTTCTTATGAGTGCGAAAGGGGATACGAGAGCATTGGATGAGTTGCCTAGAGAGTTACGGGAATTGTTGGATGAGTATAAGGACGTGTACCCGGATGAGCTGCCTTCGGTATTACCACCGCTTAGGAATATACAGCATGCTATAGACCTTATCCCCGGCTCCTCCTTACCGAACCAGCCACACTATAGGCTTCACCCCGCCGCCCATAAGGAGTTACAGACCCAGATCGAGGATTTGATGAAAAGGGGGTTCATTAGGACTAGTATGAGTCCATGTGCGGTACCGGCCCTTCTTGCCCCCAAGAAGGATGGTACGTGGAGAATGTGTGTTGATAGCCGTGCCATCAACAAGATTACCATCAAATATAGATTTCCTATTCCGCGATTAGTTGACCTCCTAGATGTCTTATCTGGCGCCACCATTTTTTCAAAGTTAGATTTGCGGAGTGGCTATCACCAGATCAGGATCCGTGAGGGGGACGAGTGGAAGACAGCATTTAAGTCCAAGGATGGGTTATACGAGTGGCTTGTGATGCCCTTTGGGCTATCCAACGCCCCCAGTACCTTCTCCCGGATGATGACCCATGTCTTTCTGCCTTACATGGGGAAGTTTGTGGTCGTCTATTTTGATGACATTTTAGTCTTTAGTACCACCACTGCTGAGCACGTCTCCCACATGAGATCGGTTCTTTCCACCCTGCGGAAGGAAACCTTATACCTTAATCTCAAGAAATGCACATTCTATGTCACTGAAGTGGAATTCTTAGGCTATATAGTCGGTCCGGATGGCATTAGAGTTGACCCTAATAAGGTTAAGGTCATGATGGATTGACCCGAACCGACCACATTACGAGAGGTGCGAAGTTTCCATGGGTTAGCTACTTTTTACCGTCGTTTTATTAAAGACTTTAGTAGCATTATGGCCCCCATTAGTGATTGCATGAAGAAAGGTGAGTTCACCTGGACAAGGTCCGCCGCTATTGCTTTCCAACGCATTAAGGAACTTATGACTGAGGCACCTGTCCTACATCTACCTGACTTCAATAAGGTCTTTGAGCTTACGTATGACGCTTCTGGCGTAGGAATAGGAGGTGTCTTGAGTCAGGAAGGGCACCCTGTGAGTTATTTTAGTGAGAAGTTAGCGGGCGCCAAATTGAATTACTCGAATTACGATAGGGAGTTTTATGCCGTCATTAGATGTCTGCACCATTGGAGGCACTATCTCCTCTCTAAGGAGTTTGTGATCCTCTCCGATCACGAGGCACTGCGGTTCATCAATGGCCAACATAAAATCAGCCCGCGACACGCTAAGTGGGTATCTTTCCTACAGGGTTACACTTTTAACCTCAAACACCTTAAAGGAGCTGACAATCGAGTCGCGGATGCTCTTAGCCGCCTGACCCTGTTACTCACCACTATGAAGGTTAACGTGGTAGGATTCGAGCGAATCAAGGACGAGTATGCCACATGTCCAGACTTTCAGGATGCATATTTGTCTGCCCAAGATAGCTCCCCCACGATTATATCTGCGTTCGTCATTAAGGATGGCTACCTATTTAGACATGGGAAGTTATGTATCCCGCAGTCATCGCTACGCCTTCATATCATCTGGGAATTGCATAGTGGAGGGTTGAGTGGTCATTTCGGTAGGGATAAGACCATTACGTTAGTTGAGGAGAAATTCTATTGGCCAAAACTTAAGGCAATGGTGGGAAGGGTAGTTAGTAGTTGTCGTACCTGTCAGGTATCCAAGGGCGCCAAGACCAACGTAGGATTATATACGCCCTTGCCTATCCCTTCCACGCCATGGGAAGACGTGAGTATGGATTTTGTTCTAGGCCTACCCACCACCTTACGCCGTCACGATTCTATTTTTGTAGTGGTGGATAGATTCTCTAAAATGGCATATTTTATTCCTTGCGCTAGAACCAACGACGCATCTCACATTGGCAAATTATATTTTAAGGAAGTAGTTAGTCACCGGGGAGTGCCGAAGACAATAGTCTCGGATAGAGATGTTAAGTATACGAGCTATTTTTGGAAGACACTTTGGGTCTTGATGGGTACCAAGTTATTGTTTTCCTCAGCCTATCACCCTCAGACCGATGGGCAAACAGAGGTAGTCAATCGGAGCCTAGGAAGCCTCCTTAGATGCCTAGTGAGCGATCACAAAGGTACGTGGGATCTTCTTCTTCCCCACGCCCAGTTGGCCTATAATAAATCCAAAAACCGGTCCACTGGTCTGTCTCCAAATGAGATAGTTCACGGGTACAAGTCCCCTGTGCCTCTTGACTTGGTTCCTTTGCCCCCAACATACAAGACAAGTCAATTTGCACAATCCTTCGCCCAACATATTCATGACCTACATGCACGTATACGAGCTACCTTGACTGCTCAATATGAGTCTTATCAGTCGCACGCTAATCTACATAGGAGGGTGTCACACTTCAACGTCGGCGATTTGGTCCTAGTCCGGTTAGTTCCCGAACGCTTGCCATCTGGCACCGTTAAAAAGTTGGCACCAAAGCGCGCCGGCCCTTTTCGAATTATAAAGAAACTAGGTGACAACGCTTTCGTGTTGGATTTGCCAGCTGATTGGGGTATCTCCCCTATTTTTAATGTCTCGGATTTGACGCCGTTTGTTTCTCCTCCACCTGAGTTGAATTCTTTGTCGTCTTCTCCCTCCACTAAAATTTCTATTGGGTTGGGGAGTGGTAGTTCGGATGATCTCTCTCTTTCGGTCCCCGCAGGTATAACATCGGATGGTACGTTGCCTTCTTTTTTCCCTACTGCTGACATGTTTCCCAGGTTTCCAAAGACATTTCTCACTCCAGATATGATACTTGCTGCTGAGCCACTTACCACTCCTGATGGTGCTACCTACCGCTTCCTCATCCGTTGGCGTGACCGCCCCCCTTCAGATGATTCATGGGTACTTGCGACAGAGCTTCAACGTTTGGATGCCGAGCTTCTCCGCCGCTATCTCTCGGACCACGCATCGGAGATACGTGATTTTGAGTGGGGGAGGATTGATGCCGCTGCCCCTTCGCCACTACTTGATGACGATCAAGTTGCCGAGGCTCTACAACATAAAGACCTTCGGAGCCGTGATGACGCTAACGGACGACGCCGCTACAACCTCCGCCCGCGGCGTGCTACCCTCACTTGATGACTATTTTAATTAATTTGTCATGCTTTATTATTTTATGTGCGAATATAAAATTATTCCAATCTTGGTTAATAATTTTATATTCATTTGTGACTTGTAATCTTTAATTATTTTCTGCAAACATTTTGGTGTGTATGTAACCGCCCGTATGGATGAGATTTCATCTCCATTATGGACGGTTGGATCTCTTTTGTAACTCCTATTTAAAGGAGGCTATTATGTGTTTGTAACCGCCCGGATGGATGAGATTTCATCTCCATCATGGACGGTTGGATCTCTTTTGTAACTCCTATTTAAAGGAGGATATTATGATGAGTAATGGAATGAAAAGAAAACCTAAAACCCCCCCTTTGAAGAATTCGGCCACCATGGAGAGAGTACATTAGCCCCCCCCCCCCCCCCCCCCTTTGGTGTGACGCCAAGCCTTGCCTCCTCCATCCCCGTTCGGTGCGACTCCGGCGTGGCTTCCTTTCGGTGCGACTCCAAGGAAGAAGGTTGCAGCCCATTCGGTGTGAAGCCGGTGGATCCGTGGAGAGAGTGATTCTCCCACCTTATCTTGTGTGATTGTTGTTCTTGGTTGGGTAACTTCTTCCTCTTAGAGATTCTTGCTTTAGATTTTGTGGAGGTTTTTGCAAACCGTTTCTTCCGTGATTTTTAAATACGTCGCTTGCAAATTCCGATTTCGATTTCGTTGTTATTGAACCTCTTGTGATCCGGATTGGGTAGATCCGTTGCGAGAGCGAGACTTGGCCTAGCCTTGACTTGCCCTCCAAGATTGGCACATTTTGGTGTTAACAAGGGAGTTAATCACAACTCGAACTTGACCGCCTATTGAAGTTTTCCGCCGCTCCGAAAATAAATTATTGCTGCGTTGAAACGGCTCAAGTTGGTACAATAGATGCTTGTGTAGGTGCGGTGAGTTGTGTGCTTGTTGGAGAGGTAGGTCCTAAGGACGTTGTATCGAGTCCGGCAATTTTCTCTTTCGGATTTGGGAGCAAACCCGACCCCTTTTCGCTCGTTTTTGGTCGGAGCCCTTCCCTTTGGTTTTATGTCTTGTGATAATATTTTCCGTTAGCGTATTCGGGCATGAATCACGGTCACCCCTACATCAACTAGGCTACCAAAACAGCCACTCGAAAGCCCGCATGAAAACCATGCTCGAACAATGGTCAAAGCCAACGTAACGCCCATCAAGCATATGCAATCATTAAATGAACAAATACATGGCGTTACGGTCACTCCCCCTAACAAAAGGTTTCGCCTCGAAACTTTTCAATAAAGCTTATAGACATCAAATGAGTAATCAAACAAAAACACCAATTCCCATACCAGCTTATTTACGGGAACAAATGAGGGTGAGCCGCCCTCATCGTTGACTCGAGCTCCCACGTCGCGCTTTCCACATTCTGATTTTTCCATAGCACCTTGACCATAGGGATCTTCTTTTTCCGCAACACGCGCTCTTGGGAGTCCAAAATACGAATGGGCATCTCCACATAAGAAAGGTTCGGCGCCAACTGCGGCACAATATCCAAAACTTGCTTATCATTCCGCACACACTTGCGAAGTTGGCTGACATGAAACACGTCGTGAACATCAGGAAAGTTCACGGTTAATTCTACTTTGTAAGCGGATGCCCCAACTCGCGCAAGAATCTTGAAGGGACCCACAAATCTTGGGTCCAACTTGCGCTCTTTTCCAAACCTTTTCATTCTAACCATAGGGGAGACTTTCAGGAAAACAACATCCCCCACAGCAAACTCTAACTCCGACCTTCGCCGGTTGGCGTACTTTTCATATCGCTCTTGGGCGATCCGGAGCTTCTCCCTAATAAGTCGTACGGCAACTTCCATGTCCTCGAGCGCCTCTGGGCCCAACAAAGGCCGCTCGCCAACCTCAGCCCAAAATAGGGGCGTCTGACATCGTCGCCCATATAAAGCTTCGAACGGAGCCATTTGCAAGATTTCTTGATAGATGTTATTATATGTGAATTCCATAAGGCGCAAACATTCATCCCATGCTCCGCCATATTCAAGAATGTAGCATCGAATCATATCTTCCACGATTTGGTTTACTCGTTCCGTTTGGCCATTCGTCTGAGGGTGGTAAGCAGTGGAATACCTCAAATCCGTCCCCAAACCCTCTTGTAGACTCTTTTAGAAATGAGAAGTAAATCGGGAATCCCGGTCTGAAATGATATTGATTGGCACACCATGCAGTCGGATGATCTCGTTCAAATATAGCTCCTCTATTATCTTCATCGGGTAGTTGACCTTAAATGGTATGAAATTAGCACACTTGGTCAACCTATCCACGATCACCCATACGGAGTCATGTCCTCGTGGAGATCTTGGTAAGCCTGTAATAAAATCCATTGAAATGCTTTCCCATTTCCATGTTGGAATCTCCAATGGAGTCAACTTGCCACCAGGCCTCCCATGATCAGCTTTCACCCGCTTGCAGGTATGACATTCAGATACAAATTGCGCTATATCTCTTTTCATTCCATACCACCAGACAATTTGTTTCAAATCACGGTACATTTTCGTTGAGCCTGGATGGTAGACCATACTTGAGCCATGTGCTTCCCTACACACCATCTCGCGAATGTCTCCAACTGTGGGGATACAAAATCGACCGCGATACTTTAACGTGCCCCCATCACCAATAGTAAAATCCGGTAATTCACCCTTTTCAGTCCGAAGGAATACATGTAAAAGATCAGGATCATCCTTTTGATGTTGTCTTACAAGCACCATCCACGAAGGTTCTTCTACGGCCGAATGACTTTGTGGTTCATATCTTCCCACGGCAATATCCATCAATAGAAATTCTTCCACTAGACGGTCGGCTGAAAGATTAACTAATTTACCTGTCTTCCGACTCAGAGCATCAGGCACAACATTAGCTTTCCCGGGATGATACTGAATTTCCACATCATAATCAGCTACATATTCAAGCCATCGCCGTTGGCGCAGATTAAGTTCCTTTTGCGTAAAGACGTACTTCAAACTTTTATGATTCGTAAAGATTTTACACTGCGTGCCGTAAAGTAAGTGTCTCCACAACTTCAATGCAAATATTACCGTTGCAAACTCCAAATCATGCGTCGGGTAGTTCTTTTCATGACTTTTCAACTGCCGAGACCCATACGCAATTACTTTTTGGTCTTGCATTAATACACATCTGAGTCCAACGTGCGATGCATCCACAAAAACCTCATAATCTATCCCATCTGTCGGCAAGATCAACACAGGAGCGGTACATAACCTGTTCTTGAGTTCAAGGAATGATGCCTCACACGTGTCATTCCAATCAAACGCCACATTCTTCTGGGTTAAGCGAGTCAAAGGTACGGCCAACGTAGCAAAACCTTCTACAAATCTGCGATAATAGCCGGCCAATCCCAAGAAGCTCTGAATCTCCTTGGGTGTCTCCGGTCTCCTCCACTCCATGACTGCAGCAATCTTTTCGGGATCCACTGAAATTCCATGTTGATTAATAACATGACCCAGGAATGCAACCTGAGTTAACCAAAACTCACATTTGCTTAACTTGGCGAACAACTTGTGGTCTCGCAAAGTGGCCAATACTAATCGCAGATGCTGTTCATGCTCCTCAGCACTGCGGGAGTAGACAAGAACATCGTCAATAAAAACCACTACAAACCTATCCAAGTAGCCCTTGAACACCCGGTTCATCATATCCATGAAGGCTGATGGTACGTTGGTCAACCCAAACGACATCACAAGAAATTCAAAATGGCCATGTCTTGATCAAAACGCAGTCCGCGGAATATCAGACTCCCGAACCTTTAGCTGATGATAGCCCGAGCGGAGATCAATCTTCGAAAATACTGAACTGCCACGCAGTTGATCAAACAAATCATCAATTCTTGGCAGTGGGTACTTGTTTTTAATCGTCACCTTGTTCAATTCCCGGTAATCGATGCAAAGCTGCATCGACCCGTCTTTCTTCTTCACAAATAACATCGGTTCACCCCAAGGTGATGAACTTGGCCTGATAAACCTCTTTGCCAATAGGTCATCTAGCTGTGTACGCAACTCTGCTAGCTCACGCGGGGCCATTCTGTACGGCACTTTCGCAATAGGCCGCGTGCCCGGCTCCAAATCAATGACAAACTCGACATCACGATCAGGGGGAAGACCAGGAAGATCAGTAGGAAAAACATCTGGAAATTCACGCACAACAGGAATCTCCTCCAAACGTGGCAAAACAGCACTAGTCCCCACCACTGAGACTAGACAAGCAAAACAGTCGGAAACAAACAACATCCGAACACATACCGCCGAAATCCCTGGAGAATCCTGGCAAGAATCACCATAAACACTTCCCGGCTGACCATTGTCCTTGATAAAATCCAAGCGCTTTCCATTGCACTGGATGACGGTGTCATAGCGGGATAACCAGTACATGCCCAAAATAACATCAAAATCGTCCAAATCGATCACTTTGAAATCAGCCTTCGCTAAGAAATTCCCCAACAAAATGGGACAATCAAGAAGACCCCAGTCTGCAACCACAGAAGCATCGGAAGGAAACCTCACCAAAAAGGCATTCCTCATTCGATCTAGTGTCAAATGATACCGATCCAGAAAGGTTCGAGCCACAAATGAATGAGTCGCGCCAGAATAGAAGAGAACACGCGCCCAACGGTTCTTTACCTTAAAGTTTCCTATAAGGGTACATATGTAGCTAAGAAGTACGCGTAAGAGTCATAAACAAAACGTGAACCATAGGAATGAATCAAACCTGAGATAAACTGAGGGGACATCTGAGCTTCCTCTGAATAAATCACATTTAACTTCCCCTTTCCTTTGTCCAAACGCGGAGGCGGAGGCAAAGCCTGGAGTGGCATTGGCTGCAGCACGGGCTGGTTTTGTGGGCACCTTGCCTTGAGATGTCCCTGTTTGCCACACTGAAAGCACACCTTGTCTTTGACCCAGCAGCGGCCCACATCATGACCTCTTCCCCCACAACTTATACATGCCAAGTCTCTGGTTGGCGCACCCTGAATGGCGTGCACCTGCTCCTTCTTCTGCATCCCCAACCGCTTGAAACATTTCTCAAATGGGTGGCCTGACCGGCCACAGAAGCTATACGTCTCCTTACTCTTCTTTCTTACGTCTGATTCTTGGGAGCTTTTCCCTTCCACCAGCTTTCTCTTATCCTTACTCATCAGCTGCCCTCCTTGTTTTGCATTTTCTATAGCTTCAACCTTCAAAGCAGCCTCAACCACAGTGGTGTAACTCGTCGCTCCATAAGCACTTGTGAACTGCTGCACGTCGCTGCGGAGTCCGCCAATAAATCTCTTCACTCGGTCAGCTTCCGTAGTCACCAAGCACGGAGTGAACCGACTTAGCTTACTAAACTCAATTTCATACTCATTAACTGTGAGTTTCCTCTGCTTCAGGTACAAAAAGTCATTCATCAGGCGGTCCCTTTCAACTGACGGCAGAAACTTGCGCCGTAACATTTCTTTAAAGGCTTCCCACGAACATCCCGCCACTAGGCTTTCCTTTTCGCGCAACCACCAACTTTTAGCCATCCCTTTTACTTGATAGGCGGCAAGCATCACCTTCTTGTCCTCGGTAACGCCAGAATAGACAAACATGTCTTCCAACGTGATCACTCAATCATCCAAGATCACAAAGTACGCTTTTCCATCATAGGTAGGTGGTCCAAGTCGCTGAAACTGCGAGATAAAAGTCATCGCAGGAGGAACCACAACTGGGGGTATCACTGCCACGGAAGGAGTAGAAATAGTGGGGCCTCTGACAGTCTCTTGCACTCTTGGTGCCAGCCCAGACATCGCTGATGACATAACTTGAAGCTGGGACAGCACTTCCTATACCTGCCTCGTCAAAGCCTCATTACTTTGTCGTAGACTATCCATCAGAGCATTATTCTGCGCGCCCGAAGACTCGCCCTCAGATTGGGGAGTCTGCCTTGTCACTGGACGCTTCGACATCCTATCAACCATTTCACTCGATATCAAACTCAAACCCAACAATCAACACATAACGACTATGTACAGACAATACATGTATCACTATGAACATCAACTGCTAACTTGCTCTGGGAGTTTGAGAATGATGTTATTCCTAGCCTGCGATGACTAACCGTCATACCACTAACTTGTGCCTAAACCATGAATGCATGAATTTCTTTGACCCAAAACCGTGTGTGTACAGGTGTCATCATGTAAATCTTAGCTTGGCATGTTGTGCTCATGCAATGTTATGTTATGCGTGTTGTGCTATGCATTCTAGAAAAGGCCTTAATGCATGTCATGAGCGGTCGTACACATCACAATGCTATGCATCCCATACTACATAGCATTGCATGCAACGAATAAAAGAAAACGTGCTAGTCGCATCCATGTGGTAAGGTTATGCATCCCATACTACATAACCCGCACATGTTGCCCCTATGGTGGATCCATATACAACCACATATTATACATCCCATACTACATAATATGCCCAGTATACTTCTGTTCATGCCATGAGTGTAGTGTTCGTGCTTCGGCAAAGACGTACTGGTGGCACCTCGATGTGTGTATGATATGATGATTACTACGATGACAAAAAGTCAAGCAAACCTCGACGCTTACTTAGTAGTTGAAATCCATCAGTTGTATGCAAGAAAACCGTTTAGTTTGATGGCCGTATCCCTCGGCCTTATGGACCAAAACGTGTGTTTGTACGCGGCGGAAAATACTTTAGTTTACCTATGACGATCGCCTAGATGCATCCTAGATTTATAATAATATAAGAAACCATCCTTTTTATGTTGTTTGGAAACTACTTGTTAGGTGACCAAAACATGTTATGCATGTTATACAATAATAGCTTTTGTTTAGCTTAAAAATACCTAATGCAACCTACCATAAACCCTTCCCAAGAGCAAGTAGACATCATTCCATTCAAATGATTCATAGTAGCAGTCTCGCATTCATATGTTGCAAGTAAAGAAACCCACCAATGGGCGCCAACAAGCTGACAAGAACCCATTGGGGTGTATGTATGTCTGTACAACAAAGTAAAGGACTACCTCGCTAAGCAAGCTCGGCTAGCTCCAAAGAGACTCGATCCAAGCACTAGTCTCTTAACTGGCTACACCCTGCACCTGAGGCATTCAAGAAAGAACACCTCAGCAACCATCAAGGCTATAAAATAGAGTATTAAGTCATAAAATATAATGAAGGGTCTTACCGACCCCGTAGAAGTTTCATGTAAATGAGTAAAAAGAACAGGGTGGGCAATAAGTGTTAAACACTGCCAACCCAACATGTAATGTATCAAGTGCATGAAATTCTCATCAAGTCCTGCTCAACCCGCAAGAGCAAAAAGGCAATACACATGCCCATTCCATCATCTATAGAACACGAAACAACTCTACTAGTGAAACATAAGCAGCGGTTAAGTTCGATTCTGCAAGGGTCTTTTGGTGGCGGCCCTAAAGTGGAACGCACCAATAAAAGCCAGCCCAAATTGGGGCCAAAACGGTGTTTTACACCACAAAACCAAACCCGGAGGCCACCAAGGCTGAAACCACACCACCCCTTACCGAATCCTCACACAAACGCTCCTGCCATGGTTCACAATTCGCCTCGCAAAACTCACCATAAGCGAACCCAAGCTAAACACCATAAGCAAAACTCACCATAACCCAAGCTAAACACGTTTCATTTCATCGTCCTCACTCATGACTACAAATTGCCCAAGTTATGTCAAACTTGATAGAATTTGGATCTCTACTTCACCATAAGCGAACCTTACAAGTAACAACATCGATTAAATCCAACAAGCTCGCGAATCATATGAACAAGAAAGTAACGAATCGAGTAATCCAAGGGAAAACATGACAAAATGAGATGAACAATAGGTAAGCATATAGATTGGGAATATTCTTGAAAGTCAAGATTATTTATGCTTGTGAATGCTAAACAAAAGGAAGAGTAACAAGGCTAAGCTATTTAGACCAAAGTGAGGTGCAAAATAAGAAGAACAAGTTATGAAAATTGAAAGGGGAAAGCTAGTTAAACTTGCACAATCAAAAAAACAACAAGAAAACAAGATTGGCAAGGGTCAAGAACACCGCTTGCCTGAACCGAGATGACACCGCGATGGCTGCTCCTCTTTTTCTCCTTCCCTTTCCTTAGCTTTTATCCTTTGCTTTCACTTTGAGAATGAAGAAGAAGGTGAAATGAGGAGGAGGAATCTCTTTTTCGGCCTTATTTCCTCCAGAACAGAGCTCAGAAAAACGAATGGCACAAAAAAACTGAAAAAGTCGATTTTCGGCCCTGTCACGCCCTGTGACACGCCCGTATCACAGGGCGTGTACCTTAAGCGGCGCAGACTCCGACAATTTCCAGTTTATCTAGAAGGTGCACGACCGGGTACACGCCGGTGAGGGTCGGTCATGCCCGTGACGTAGGGTGTGTAACCCGTGTCTCGACATCTCGTCGACCAAAAGTGTCGACACTTCGACAAAGCTGGACACGCCCTGTGACACGCCCGTGTCACAGGCCGTGTCCCCTCTCTCGACACCCGACACTCGACACTCTACACTCGACACTCAACACTCGACACTCGACATTGCGGGACACGGCCCGTGACACGCACGTGTCACGAGGCGTGTACCCCATTCGTCGAGCTCAACTCGACGCACGAAAAATTCATCGAGTCAAGGAGGTCATGCCCCAGGTCACGCCCTGGGTCACGCCCCGACACGCCCGTGTCGGGGGGGGGGGGGCGTGTTCCTCCTGCAACTTCGTCGAACGACGTTCAAACCGCATCCCGAGCTGGAAATGCCCTGGGACACGCCCGTGTCCCAGGCCGTGTCACTCAAAAAAAAATGACCATTTTTCACTGTTTTGCAAAATATTTCTAGTTCGTCCTAGACCATTTCTTCCTTAAGGACTTTTTACCTTTTTTTTTGTTTTCTTTACACATCTTCCATACAATCAACCCGTTTTCAGCAACCTTAACCGGGCTCGAAAAAGTGCAAGCATTCCCTAAGAGGCCTCACCGAGTCCCCAAACTGGACTCCGGCTTGATGGGGAATCGTGCAACTAGGCTACCAAAATAGCCACTCGAAAGCCCGCACGAAAACCATGCTCGAACAACGGTCAAAGCCAACGTAACGTCCATCAAGCGTATGCAATCATTCAATGAACAAATACGGGGCGTTACATTAGGTTTGGAAGCTGCCCTCAAGACCAGGTTTTTCAGTTTCTGGAGACGAAGTCATTTCGTTGAGCTCAGTACGACGAATCGTCGAACTCCATTCGACGATCGTTGAGCTCACTTCGACGAGTCGTCGAACTCCATTCGACGATCTCCGAGCTCAACTTCATCAAGTCGTCGAACTTCATTTGACGATCTTCGAGCTCAGTTCGACGATCTTGACTCCAGTTTGTTCAGCTATCTCTGAGCTCAGTTCGATGATAGTTGAGCTCAGATCGACGATCTCTGTTTCTGTCTAAGTCCAAATCTCTGAGCTCAGTTCAACGATAGTGGAGCTCAGTTCGACGTTTTTCTGAAGAGTACAACGATTTTCAAGATTCAAATTCATACAGTTAAGGAATTATTCTCAGCAATTAATTCAAAGATCTTGTAGTCGTTTTCATTTAATCTGGAGCAAGTTTCAAGGAATTATCAAGGAATGTTTTATTGGACCTTCCACCAGAAGACAATTGCAATTAAGGAAGTCATTTATGACAGGCCAACGGCTATCTTGGACAGTAGATCATTTATATTCAGACAAAAAGGAATAAAAGATTATATTTTTCATTCCTGCAGAAGAAGAACAAGAAGTCAGAAACATATTCTCTGCAACAACAGCTCTCACAACAACAATTACACAAGAGAAAGAGAAAGAGTTGCAGACATTGTCAGTTTCAAAGATTCATACAAGAACACCATCACCAAAGGAGATCAACAAACTAAAATCTTCAGATCTCTTTTGATTCAAGTGTTCAAGGCTATCATCATTCAAGACTCCAGACACCTCACATTTCAGTTGCTGCTGAAATTATCATTTGCTGTAGATCAATTTTCTGAAGGCCTATCACCCTACTGCAAAGCTTCACTTCCTGAACAACTACAGATCTCAGGGGGAGCTTTGACAACATCCACTATCTTCTCTCTGACTGTTGACAGAGAAGATCATCTCTTTCCCTCATCCCTCTCTCACTCTCTGCTGTAAAGGGTTTTTCAAACTCCCTTCAAAAGTTTGTGTTTGGTTTTGGAGCACCTTATCAAAAGCTCATTGGTGGCAAGACACCTGATCAAAAAATCTGGTTTGGTTTTTGAGCACCTTATCAAAAGCTCATTGGTGCCCAAGACACCGGATCAACTCATCCTGCAGTGTATTCCTACGTAGGGTGGTAGAAGAGTGGATGTACCCAGGTTGATTGGGGAACCACTATAGCTCCTTGTATCTTCTGGTTGCTTGTGTTTCTTTTTGTTTCTGGATGTGCTTTGTGATTGCTTTGTGATTATTCTGTGTTTAGATTACTTTTTATTATTTGCTTCCCTGTTCACATAAGAATACAACAACTATTGTAAAAGTTTTTAGCAAGCACCATACTCTATTCGCCCCCCCTCTAGAGTATATCAGATCTAACTTGCACTTTCAATTGGTATCAGAGGCAGGTTGGTTAAAAATACCACATCTCAGTGGTTGCACAGGCTAACACCTGGACCCAAATATTCTTATAGTTAGATCTGCTTATCTTGATTTTGTTATTAGAATTATTTCTTCACAAAACATGGCCCAAAACAAAGATTATGCTAGCACCAGACCTCCAGTGTGCAATCTATCCAAGTTTGCACTTTGGAAGGCAAGGATTAGACTCTACATTAATTCTATTGATGAGGACATCTTCAATTCTGTTTTGACAGTGTGTCCAAGACCTTCAGAGAATACAAGCACAAGTGTTGTTCCACCTCCATCAGGAACAGATGCTGACATCAAGAAATGGAAAGTTGCAGATGCAAAAGCTATGAACATTCTTGCTTAGACTATGTCTGATGAAATTTTCCAAAAGGTAGCAGAATGCAACTCAGCAAAGGAAATCTAGGATAAGCTATCTGAGATAGTCTCAGGATCTACTGATGAAAGAAAAGACAGAAGATCTCACCTCATAACCCAATATGAGAACTTCAAGAAAAGAGAAGCTGAGTCAGTATCAGAAATGTATAATAAACTCAGTCTGATAGTCAATGAACTGAAAACTTTGGATAAAGAAATCTCATTGACTGAGCTAAATGATAAAATCCTAATGTGCTTCCCAAGCACTTGGGACTCAAGGATCTGGCCAATCAAGGATGCCAGAAGTCTGAATGAGATTACAATAGAAGCTCTCTTGGGCATGCTCAAGTCTTATGAGCTGCTCATCAAAAATAGAGAAGAAGATCAGAAGGCTGCCTCACCAGCCACAAGAAAGGAAAATTCAATAGCTTTCAAAGCCACTGAAGATCAGCCTGAAGACAAGGTCACAGGCAATGATGAGCTACTTAGTCTACTGGCCACAAGTTTTTACAAAATGGCCAGAAAGGACTTCAGGAAGAGATCATACAAAGAGCATGACAAGTCAATGTATGATAAATCAAACAATAAAAAAATTGTTTGCTTTGGTTGCAGGAAACCAGGCCACATTGTGCCTGACTATCCAGAGAACAAAAACAAGGACAGAAAGGACAAGAGAGAAAGAAGAAAAGACAAGGACTTCAAGAAGAAGAGCAATGGCAAACCCTCCTCAAGCAAGAACAAACACACAAGGAAGGGATTTGTTGCTGAATCTTGGAGTGAGACTGAAGAGGAATCAGAAGCTTTATTCAGTTCAAGTGATGATGAGGATGATGCTGAAGAAAAGGAATTCTGCATGATGGCAATCAATGCCTCACAACATAATTCTGATGCAGAAGATTCAGAGTCAGACTCAGAGACTCAACTTGAAGAGGACCAGGTGATAAGTTCTTTTGATTTCAATTCTGTCGACTTTAAGTATGAATTTAAAGCACTATGTTTAGACCTATTAAAATCTGAGAAGGAAATCATTTCTCTCAGAAATCAATTGTCTGAACACAGTACCTTAAAATCAGAAAACCTCAAACTCTCTAAGGAGTTGGAGTGTTGTAGGGAGCAGATAGCTTCACTGAAAAGTGAGCTATCAGAGGCCAAAAAGCTTGAAGAATCCCTTAATGGGAGAAGCATCAAGCTAATGGACATCATAAGCACAGTGAACTCTAGATTCAACAGTTCACTGGGCTTGGGTGCTTCATCCAGCCAACCTATAGTACTAACAACCCCAATTAAGTTTATTTCTGATAAAGGGAAGGGAGTTGTAGAGGTAGCTAGGAAAAATTCTGACTTACCTAAAAAACCAAGAATTCAACAAAAATCATCGAACGGAGCTAGACGATCGTCGAACGGAGATCAACGATCTCAAGAAAAATCTTCAAACGCAGGTCGACGATCTTTAATCCCTGAACTCTGCCACAGTCGATTGTCGAACGGAGCTCGACGATCTGACCCAAGATCGTCGAACGCAGCTCAACGATCGTCGAGCAAAGATCAGAGATTTGAAAACTTCTTCAAGGGTAAATCAAATTCCAATCCTAGGGGTCCTTCATCGAGACTTAACCCTTATACTGAATGGATAATACCTCCAAGGAGATATCATCCTGAAGGTTATAAGTGTCAACCAGGGATGTCATTTATTTCTGAATTTAAAGGTTATCAACCTAGGCCCAAGGTAAACTGGGTCAAAAACAAGTAAATTACTTTATGTGCAGGTGAAGACCTATCCAACATCAAACCAGCAATGGTATTTGGATATTGTTTGCTCAAAGCACATGACAGGAAACAAGGACAACCTCACATCCTTCAAAGCCAAGCTTGGACCCAAAGTCATATTTGGTGATTCAAACTTTGGACTGACTAAAGGATATGGTGCAGTTCAGATTGGCACAGTCATATTCAAGAAAGTAGCCTATGTGGAAGGACTGAAGCACAACTTGATCAGTATCAGTCAGCTATGTGATGAAGGCTACCAGGTGACTTTCAGTAAATCCTTATGCCAGATCAAGTCAGAGGACAACACAACTGTGTTGACAGGTAAAAGGAAAGGTAACATTTTTTAGTAAACTTTCTTTCAACATAAGTAGACATTTGCCTGTTTAATTCTATGTGTAGAACTAATATATTATGGCATAAGAGATTAGGGCATATAAACCTTAGAACCATTGCTAGGCTATCCAAGGCCAACCTTGTTAGAGGACTACCTTCTGGCCCCTACAAGATGGAAGGACTCTGCAGGGCTTGTCAATCAGGCAAGCAAACTAAAAATAGTTTCAAGTCACTTAATAAGAGTGATTCACCTAGGATTTTGTATCTGTTACACATGGATCTTTTTGTACCCATTACAGTACAAAGCTTAGGAGGGAAATCTTACATTTTAGTGGTTGTAGATGACTTATCTAGATTCACATGGGTGTTCTTTCTGAGGAAGAAGTCTGATAACTTTAAGTGTTTGACATAGTTTCTCAAATGCATACAAACTGAGTTCAATACTCACATTGCCCTGATCAGAAGTGATCATGGGACAGAGTTTGATTATCTTATTATGCAAGAGTTCTGTCAGAGTGAAGGGATCAGGCACACTTTCTCAGCTCTTAGAACTTCTTAACAAAATGGGGTAGCTGAAAGGAAAAATAGAACCCTTATTGAATCTACAACTACATTGTTGTCAGATGATCACCTTCCTCTATCCTTTTGGGCAGAGGCAGTGAACACCTCCAACTATGTGTTGAACAGAAGTTTAATACATAAACAGAAGGGCAAGACTCCCTATGAATTACTCAAAGGGAAGAAACCTAAAGTAGATTATTTTAGAATTTTTGGTTGTATTTGTTATATTCATAATAATGACAAGAAATACTTAGCAAAATTTCAAGCTAAAGCTAATGAAGGAGTGTTTCTGGGATACTCCATGATCAGTAAGTCTTATAGGGTATATAATAAATCAACTCTTAAAATTGAAGAATCTGTGCATATATCGTTTGATGAATCTAACATGTCTTTCAAGGAGAAGAACACTTCTACCATAGAACCTTTGCAGGTACATTCTCTTGCTGAAGACTTGGACAGATTACAAATCATTCAAAAAGAGGAAAGTAGTAAAGATGAAGAAGACATTCAACATCCTGAAGAGAATCCTCTTGAAGAGCCAGTTGTTGTACCACAAGAGGAAACAACAACATAGGTTGGTGAACAATCAACACCCCCTGTTGATTTAGTAACATCAAGAGACCATCCAATTTCCCAAGTAATTGGATACGTCTCAGCTGGTATGAAAACCAGAAATCAGGTCAACCAAAACCTGATGCACACTTGCTTTCTTTCTCAAATTGAACCTCAATCCACTCAAGATGCAGAGCAAGATCCATACTGGATCATTGCAATGCAAGAAGAGTTGCATCAATTTGAAAGGAACAAAGTTTGGGAACTAGTACCAAGGCCTAAGGATCACTCCATTGTTGGAAAAAAGTGGGTGTTCAGAAACAAATTGGATGATCAAGGAGTCATTGTAAGGAACAAGGCAAGGCTAGTTGCTCAAGGGTACTCTCAAGAAGAAGGCATAGATTATGACCAGACTTTTGCACCAGTTGCAAGGTTGGAGGCCATAAGGATCTTCTTAGCATATGCAGTACAAAAGGGTTTCAAAGTATACCAGATGGATGTAAAGAGTGCTTTTCTCAATGGAGATATCAAAGAACAAGTCTATGTCAAACAACCTCCAGGTTTTATCTCTCTAACTCATCCTGATTATGTTTTCAAGTTGCACAAAGCATTATATGGTCTCAAGCAAGCTCCTAGAGCATGGTATGAGACCCTAGCATGCTTACTTCTGAAAAATGAGTTTATAAGGGGTAGAGTAGAGAAAACTCTTTTTATTAGAACCCAAAAGTCCCATACCCTACTAGTACAAATCTATGTAGATGATATTATCTTTGGTTCTACTGATTCAAATTTGTGCAGAAGGTTCTCCAATCTAATGCATTCTAAATTTGAAATGAGTAGAATGGGTGAGTTATCCATCTTTCTAGGATTTCAAATCAAACAACATGCTGAAGGCATATTTATTTCTCAAACCAAGTATGCAAAAGAATTGGTCAACAAATTTTGTATGTCTGAAGCATCTTGTATGAAAACACCTATGCCTACTAATACTGTATTAGATGCTGATGAACATGGGAAACCTGTTGATCAGACAACATATAGAGCAATGATTGGCTCTTTTTTGTACCTTACAGCTAGTTGACCTGACATAATATTTGCTACATGTATATGTGCTAGATTCCAAGTGAGCCCTAGAGAGTCACACCTAACATTAGTAAAAAGGATTCTCAGGTATGTTAAAAGTTGTCCAAATCTAGGTCTTTGGTATCCAAAAGATTCAGCATTTGACTTAACTGGATTTTCTAATGCTGATTATGCTGGATGCAGAATTGATAGGAAAAGCACCAGTGGAACTTGTCAGTTTCTTGATGACAGACTTGTCTCTTGGTTTTACAAGAAACAAACATCTGTGTCAACTTCACCTACTAAAGCTGAATATATGGCTGCTGATGTAGGCCTCTACCGCGGATACTATATGGGTTACGGGAAAGAAACGGACGCCACAATCAATCCACAATCTCACACGCACTAAATGAAACCGCAGCGTACGCGCAAACGTCTTATCACCATTCACCAACGTACGGTAGCCACTCCGCGGTTATGTCAAACGAACGGCTATAGGCCGACGTTCTCCCCAGCTAAAAGGACCAATATTAGGTCCGACCGAGCGAAAGTTATACCAAAAGAGATCTACCCAAAGTGCGATCGAAAAATGGTAGATCTCTCCCAACAAAAATGCGGGGCTCGCCAAACCCTTTCGGAAATATCGCGATTAAGATTGATGCAAATCCAAAAGGAAAAAACCACGAAGAATCTAACGATTCAAATCCAACGCAAAAATTATTTCCGACCACTAGAACATCAAGAGGGAATCACACGTGAGTGGAGAGGATCGTTACCCAAGTCGGAATAGATGATTCCGACTACCTTTGAAGGGGTCACTCTTCCACGGTTCCGCCGGAGTCGCGCCGGTTGGAGAGATAGATCATTCGCCTTGGCCGCTTCACACCAAGGTCTCGTTTCCTCGCCGTAGAAGGAGGCCTTTCTCGGTTAAGACTTCACGAGAAGAGGGGCAGCCGGGTTCTCTTCAAAAGGGGGGTGCTCGGGTGGAGAGATAGGTGGCCGGGTCCTCTTCCAAGTGGGTTGCTGGAGGGGAGGAGGTAGGGGGCCGGTCGGTTTGGGATGGTGGAGGTCGGGTTGTGGGTGGTGAGAGGAGGTGGAGGCTTGGAAGAGTGGTTGGAGGAGTGGGCTGGCCGAAGTTTTAGAGAGAGAGAGAGAAAGAGAGTGAGGGGGGGGGCCAAGAGAGGTAGAGAGAGAGAGGAGGATTAGCAAGAATAGGAAATTTAGGGTTTCGTCTCATTCAACTTGAGTTAAACAAAGCATACATGCCTATATATAGGCTTAACAATAAGTCTTGGCTATATGTAGCCCAAAATAAAGATAACACACAAAATGGTTACATGCAGCCCTCAATAAAATATCCCAAATAAAATAGCATACTAATAATAAGATAAATTTAACTATATATTTGTCTTGCGCCGAGGGAGGAAATTGTAGCGCCGCTCCATACGAACACCACGGCGACGCGAGTCCTTTGTTGGAGACGTAGGAGGGTCTTCCGTTAGCGTGTCATCATCAACAACTTGGGGGTCGTCGTCAACTTGGGGGCCGTCGTCAACTTGGGGGCCATCGTCCACATGGGGGGCCGTCGTCGCCACCAATCCTCCCCCGCTTGAAAGGACTCAACACCGATGAGTTGTCTTGAAGATACCATCGGAGAAGAGCACCATCCAAGAGAGCCACTTCCGCTTCCGGGAGCCAAGAGTCATCAGAGGCAGGGCGATCACGCCAGCGGATCAAGTAGCGGCGTACATCGCCATCAGCAGTGGGAAACACGTCATCCTGGAGAATCCTGTCTGGCAAAAATGCGGTCCTGGCAAACCTGGGAAAAGCATTAGGCAGCAAAGGGCGAAAATCTATATCATCAACATGTAGCGTACCTCCGTTGGAGACCGACGGAGAGAGCGAGCCCTTACCCCCCTCAACCCCATACCCATGAGAATCTGTAGTGGAACTAAACGGGCAGGAAGATAGTTCTAGTGGAGGAGCAATATATGGCGTTAAATCCGAAACATTAAAAACAGGGGAAATACCCCAATCATTTGGCAATTCCAAAAGAAAAGCATTGTCTCCTAACCGTTTTAAAATCCGAAAAGGTCCAGCTCGCCGATCTGCAAACCTTTTTAAGGTGCCCGTAGGCAACCGTTCAGGGATGAGACGTACCATGACTAAATCGCCCACTTTCAATGGAGACACTCTCTTATGTGCGTTGGCATGAACTTGATAAGACGCGTATTGAGTGGTAAGCGTTTCATTTATGCGTTTGTGAAGATCATGGATGTGAGAGGCAAAGTCCTGTGCAAATTGACTTGACTTAAACGATGGCGGTAACGGAAGCAAGTCAAGGGGCATGTGAGCCTTATAACCGTGCACGATCTCATTTGGGGACAAACCCGTGGACCTATTTTTGGAATTATTGTTTGCTAACTGAGCATGACGGAGGATAAGGTCCCATGTACCCTTGTGGTCTCCCACAAGGCATCGAAGCAAACTACCTAAACTTCTGTTCACAACTTCTGTTTGCCCATCCGTCTGCGGATGGTACGCGGAAGAGAATAGAAGTTTGGTGCCCATAATCCTCCACAGGGTCTTCCAAAAATAACTAGTAAATTTCACATGCCTATCAGTAACTATAGACTTCGGAACTCCTCGATGGCCTACCACCTCTTTAAAATATAATTGTGCAACGTGTGACGCGTCGTTGGTTTTATTGCAAGCGATAAAATAAGCCATTTTAGAGAAACGATCTACAACAACTAAGATAGAGTCGTGATGTCGAAATGTGATTGGGAGGCCGAGAATGAAGTCCATGCTAACGTCTTCCCAAGGAATAGACGGAATCGGAAGAGGGGTATAAAGACCCGCATTAGTTTTGTTCCCCTTAGCCAGTTGGCACGCTCGGCAACTACCCACGATCTTACTAACCATGGCCTTAAGACCGGGCCAATAAAACTTGTCTTCAACTAACGTGTTCGTCTTGTCAGGGCCAAAGTGTCCCCCTAATCCTCCACCATGAAATTCCCACACTCTGAAGTGGCGTAGGAAGGAACGGGGGAAGCAAAGCTTCGAATGGTTAAATAAGTAGCCGTCCCGAATGTAGAAAGAAGTAATGGTTGTCGGTGAGTCATCTTGAGTGGCGAAATAGATATCCTTAAAATCTGGGCAGTGGACGTACTCGTCCTTAATCCTATCGAAGCCAATCACCTTTACTTCTAGCGTGGAGAGTAATAACGAAACACGACTAAGGGCGTCGGCTACGCGGTTGAGAGTCCCCTTGAGGTGTTTGATAATGAAAGTGTACTCCTGAAGATAGGAGACTCATTTGGCATGTCTAGGACTAACCTTAGTTTGAGAGTTAAGAAACCTTAGCGCTTCATGATCGGATAGGATGACAAACTCCTTAAGAAGTAAATAATGTCGTCAATGTTGGAGCCATCGAATGACCGCGTAAAACTACCGATCATAATTGGAATAATTTTATTTTGGACCTGCTAGTTTCTCACTGAAATACCCCACGGGGTGGCCTTCCTGACTCAACACTCCTCCAATTCCCACTCCAGACGCATCACATGACAACTCGAAAACCTTGGTAAAATCTGGTAGTCGCAAAAGGGGGGCTTCCGGCATGCGCGATTTAATTAATTGGAACTCCGTAGCGGCCGAGTTCGTCCATGTAAATTCACCTTTTTTCATGCACTTGGTAATAGGGGCCATAATACTACTAAAATCCTTAATAAATCGCCGATAAAATGTAGCGAGCCCGTGAAAACTCCTAACATCCCGAACGTTGGCGGGCTCGGGCCAATCTCTAATGGCTTGCACTTTCTTGGGGTTTACGTGGATCCCCTTCGAACTCACAATATAACCGAGGAACTCAACCGATGTCACATGGAAGGTACACTTCTTAATGTTCACGAATAATTTTTCCGATCTCAGAGTGGTAAGGATGGTTCTTAAATGTGATTCATGATCAATCGTAGAGGTGCTAAATACCAAAATATTGTCAAAATATACCACGATGAATTTTCCCATATAGGGTTAGAAGACGTGGGTCATCATCCTCGAAAACGTGCTCGGCGCATTGGAAAGCCCAAACGGCATAACTAACCACTCGTAGAGCCCTTTCTTAGACTTAAAGGCGGTTTTCCACTCGTCACCTTCCCTAATTCGGATCTGATGGTAGCCACTCCTAAGATCCAATTTCGAAAAAATCGTGGCACCGGCTAACATGTCCAATAAATCATCCAAGCGAGGGATGGGAAAGCGATACTTAATAGAGATTTTATTAATGGCTCTACTGTCCACACACATCCTCCAAGAGCCGTCCTTCTTGGGGGCAAGTAAGGCGGGCACGGCTCATGGGCTCTTGCTGTGGCGGATAAAACCCTTTTCCAATAAATCCGAGATCTGGGTTTGCAACTCTAAGTGCGCGGAGGGGTTTAGCCGATAATGTGGGAGGTTGGGCAATGAAGAGCCCGGAATGAAATCAATGGCATGTTGGATTTCCCGCAAGAGGGGTAATTCAGCCGGTAGCTCGTCCGGGTACACATCCACAAACTCTTCTAGGAGTTTTCTCAACGCTGACGGCAAGTTCTCAAAAGGGGCTGTGTCTTCCTTAACTTGTAGGCACACTAAGGCATAGAGGACCCCATCTACAAAGGTAGTACGCTTCAATTCTTTCCTTCCTATCAGGCTCAACGTCTTCTTCTTGACCAGGACAACCGTATCCTTGGAGGGGGCTGAAGGATCCTTTGGCGGGGCTGGTTTTAAGAGTATGGTTCTGCCATTAAATTTAAACTCGTAAGTGCTGGCCCGACCATAGTGGGTGACGTCATGATCATACAACCAAGGGCGACCCAACAAGACGTGGCAAGCATCCATAGGGATGACGTCACACCAAATCTGCTCAGAATAAGATTTGATGGTAAGGGGTACCAAGCATCGCTTCGTCACAGGGAGGGACGACTTGTCTACCCATGCCACTTTATACGGGTGATGGTGCGGCTCGACAATAAGATACATTCGTCTCACCGCGGCTTCAGAAATATGTTCATGCAACTACCACTATCGATGATCAACCTACACCATTTTTCACCACTCTTAAAATTCAACGTGAAAATGTTCGTCCTATTCCAATCGTCTAACGCTCGAGGGGTCGCCAGAATATACCTCATAACCATCATACGGGGGTCATCCTCCATATCACTAGGCACTCCGTCCGACTCGCTCTCTTCGCTCGCCTCGTAAGTAATGTCGTCGGCCCCGCCGGCGGAATCTAACAGGGCTAATGGTCTGGGTGTAGTAGGACAATCACTAGCATAGTGCCCTAGGACCCCGCAAGCGTAACAGGTGACATTCGTTCTGTTGACCCGACCCACCGGCACTCTCTCACCAGAGGGGTTTCTATCATTCCTAGCCGTTACGACTATGGAGGTCGAGTCGGGGGACTGATACTTTCCTTTAGCCTTATAGGTGGCGGTGGGAGGCGGTCCTAAAATGGACTTCCCCTTTTAGAACGAGCGAGACTTGCCCTTAAGCGCGTTGTGCTGCTCAATATCTAAGGCAGCGTTGAAAGTGGTGTGCAAGTCGGTGTGACCATAACGCAGAAGCTTTCCTTGGATGTCGGGGTTTAGTCCCTTACGGAACCTGTAGAGGGTGACCTCGGGCATCTCTTTCATGTCACACCTAACCATCATGTCCTTCAGCAAACTCATATACTCAGACACCGACCTAGTCCCTTGCTTAAGGGTGGCTAAATCATCGAACATTTGTGTTCGGTGGTAAGTAGGGACGTACTGTTCCGTTAGCCTAGCCTTCATTGCATCCCAGCCTATGGGCAACGCTCCGTTCTCGACCCTCATACGCCGCTCCTCATTCAGCCAAAATATTTTAGCGCGCCCTAGCAACTTCATTCTCGCTACTCGCACCTTATCCGCGTCGTTCAGGGTATACCACTCGAAATAACATTCGATCTCCATGATCCAGTCCTGGAAGACTTGGGGATCTCCTAAACCATCGTAGGATGGTGGCTTGACTCGGACGGCCCGAGTAAGGTCAAACTCGTACGGTGCTCGTGGGGCGTTCTCATTAGGAGGGTGGGGGTAAGGGTTGTGATGTTCTCCCAACCGTGGGTGAGCGGGTTGATTACGGGGTGCCCTGTGTGGTAACCCCAGTCCGTGAAGTGCCTCCCTAATAGCCATCAACTGCTCCGTGAAATCCTGACGGAGCTCCTTAATCTTCGTGAGGGGACGACCCTCACCCCGGTCATCATCCATATTAGACGACGATGGAGGATATTCCGTACCGAGCCTAGTACGCATGCAAATAGGAAGACACCAGATTCAGGCAGACCCGAGAAGGAATTAATCCCGCCTAATGACTATAGGAAAATAATTTTTTTTTTATTTTATTACATGAAATAAAAAGAGGATTATTAAAAAATTTAGTTTGATTTTTTTGGCTGAAAAATAAGAAAACTAAGCCGCTATTGACAGACCAAAAATAATTTTTTTGAGATTTTTTTTGTGACAACTAACGCGCAAACACAAGTGCAGGTTAACGTGCTAAAAAGAGGGGAGGGTGCCAATTAAGAAATTGACAAGAACCTCCCTCTGATACCAAAATTTATGTAGGCCTCTACCGCGGATACTATATGGGTTACGGGAAAGAAACGGACGCCACAATCAATCCACAATCTCACACGCACTAAATGTAACCGCAGTGCACTCGCAAACGTCTTATCACCGTTCACCAACGTACGGTAGCCACTCCGCGGGTAGGTCAAACGAACGGGTATAGGCCGACGTTCTCCCAAGCTAAAAGGACCAATATTGGGTCCGACCGAGCGAAAGTTGTACCAAAAGAGATCTACCCAAAGTGCGATCGAAAAATGGTAGATCTCTCCCAACAAAAATGCGGGGCTCGCCAAACCCTTTCGGAAATATCGCGATTAAGATTGATGCAAATCCAAAAGGAAAAAACCACGAAGAATCTAACGATTCAAATCCAACGCAAAAATTATTTCCGACCACTAGAACATCAAGAGGGAATCACACGTGAGTGGAGAGGATCATTACCCAAGTCGGAATATATGATTCCGACTACCTTTGAAGGGGTCTCTTTTGCACGGTTCCGCCGGAGTCGCGCCGGTTGGAGAGATAGATCGTCCGCCTTGTCCGCTTCACACCAAGGTCCCGTTTCCTCGCCGTAGAAGGAGGCCTTTCTCGGTTAAGACTTCACGAGAAGATGGGCAGTCGGGTTCTCTTCAAAAGGGGGGTGCTCGGGTGGAGAGATAGGTGGCCGGGTCCTCTTCCAAGTGGGTTGCTCGAGGGGAGGATGTAGGGGGCTGGTCGGTTTGGGATGGTGGAGGTCGGGTTGTGGGTGGTGAGAGGAGGTGGAGGCTTGGAAGAGGGGTTGGAGGAGTGGGCTGGCCGAAGTTTTTGAGAGAGAGAGAGAGAGTGAGGGGGGGCGGCCAAGAGAGGTAGAGAGAGAGAGGAGGATTAGCAAGAATAGGAAATTTTGGGTTTCTTCTCATTCAACTTGAGTTAAACAAAGCATACATGCCTATATATAGGCTTAACAATAAGTCTTGGCTATATGTAGCCCAAAATAAAAATAAAAATAACACACAAAATGGCTACATGCAGCCCTCATTAAAATATCCCAAATAAAATAGCATACTAATAATAAGATAAATTTAACTATATATTTGTCTTGCGCCGAGGGCGGAAATTGTAGCGCTGGTCCATACGAACACCACAGCGACGCGAGTCCTTTGTTGGAGACGTAGGAGGGTCTTCTGTTAGCGTGTCGTCATCAACAACTTGGGGGCCGTCGTCAACTTGGGGTCGTCGTAAACTTGGGGGCCGTCTACCACTTGGGGGCCGTCGTCGCCACGAGCTGCAGGTAGTTTTTGTTCACAAAACTTGTGGATTCAAAACCAACTCCTAGACTATGGCTACAACTTACAGAAGTCTAAAATCTTTTGTGATAATACCAGTGCTATTTCTATAGCTCAAAATCCAGTCCTCTATAGTAGGACAAAACATATAGAAATTAGACATCACTTCTTAAGGGATAATGTTGAGAAAAATAAAATTGAACTTCAATATATTCCAACTGATTTGCAAAGGGGAGATATTTTCACCAAACCCTTGGATGAAAAGAAACATACCTTCTTCCTAAATCAGTTAGGAATGTTAGATGGAGGAAGTCTAAAATAATATCCAAGATTTTAAACTCTAAAAATTGACCAAGACTAGGCAAACATCTTCATTTTTCTAGTGTATAGAGTGTTTCTGGTCTCTGAACTGCGCTCGACGGTTTTCACCCAGATCGTCGAACGGAGATCGACGCTTTCCGAAATCGTCGACCAAAGTTCAGCACTTCTCAGATTGTGCTCAACTATCTCTCCAGGTCAGCGATCGTCGAACGGCGCTCGACGATTTTGTTTTCTGAAACTATCATCGAACGGAGCTCGACGTTCTCCAATATCGTCGAACGGAGATCGACGATGTTGATGACCTTTCAGTTTCCTTTAGAAGCCCCGATCGTCGAACTGAGTTCAATGATCTTTCCTTTTCTACGTCGAACCCTAATATAAAATTCATTTTTCGGTCGTCGTTCTCCTTTTGCGCTTTCATTCTCTCTGCAAATTTTCTCTTTCCCTCCAAACTTCTCTACACTTGGTCGTTTGGTTGTTTATTTTTTTTGCAGGCATCAATGGCCGTCTCAGTTGCAGTCCTGGCCGAAATGAAATTTGATGCAGGATCTGTTATTGATATGGATTCGTTTAACAACAGTGATCAGATTTTCAGAGACATTCTAGAACTTTTCAAGAAGCAAAAGCTAGTTACTATAATGTCCACCAGAATCAAATTGGTTGCTGATGAAATCAAGGAGTGGGTCTATACTGCCCACAACCAGGACCAGAATACAGTGATTGGCACAGTATCAGGAACTCAGGTACCTCTTACACCTACTATCTTGACAGAGGTTTTTCAATTACATTCTGGAGAGGATTCTGCTGAGATGTCTGGAGAAGCCTATTCTGATTTACTTGATAGAATGAGTCATTCTGATGCAAACCTTAGCAAGCTGCTGAAGAAGAATCTATCTGTGGAGTACAGATTTTTGGCTGATGTTGTTGGGAAAGTATTGTTGGCCAAACACTCAGCCCATGATACCATCTCCAGGTATCAACTATGTTTGATGGGTGCTATTGTAGATAAGAAATAGTTAAACTGGGGAGAAGTTTTCTTTGATCTGATTAAGAAAAAGATCAACAAGAATTTTGTCAACTTTGGAAGGATACTAGGGCTATTTCTTCAAAACAGATGCCCTACACTGCTAGTCTCAAATGGGATGCACATCAATGCCTCTAAGAGGCTCTCCTGTGTGCTGTTTGGAAAGTGGGACAGGCAAATTGTGAAGCCCAGCAGACCCTCTACAAGTGCAACTTCAGGCACAAGGACTGTTGCAGTCTCTTCCCCTCAAGTCTCTGCCCCTGTAGAAGACTTGCCTGCTGCTTCTCCTCTTCCTCCACCTCTTATTTCATCTCCACCAGTCACCTCCACCATTCAAATTCCCTCCACAATCATTATTTCAACCCCATCTCCAACTTCAATTTCTCCACCTCCACCTCTCACAGAAGAACTTTTCCCTCACCTAGAAATAGAATCATCATCTCATCTTCCATCTTTCAATCTTATAGATGATTCCTTTATGGATGATTCCCCTTCATCCCCTCCTGATCTACCCTCTTCATCCACATCTTACCAACAATTGCTTCAAGACATCATTGCACAACCCTCCTTCACACCCTCTGTTTCCATTCCATTATCTTCAATTTCCACAATCCCCATATCTCAACCCTCCTTTCCCCCATACACCAGCTCTCCAGCAGCATCTCCAGTTATTCCACCTTCATTCTCTACCTCTGCTCAAGTCCCTATTGAGCATGTAGATCTTCCAGCCTTAGCAGACAGACTTTATGAGCTGATAGCTCCCAGGCTATCCCTCTTGTTGGAGACCTCCTTGGCTCCACTTTTAAAGTCAGTTGCATACCTGTCTGCCAGGCTCTCCTCCCTCATTCCTCCTCAGGCAATCCCTTCATCTTGGTGCCTTGATCTAGTCCTGACTGAATCTAGGCAGGGGGAGATGCCTCATGAAGTGGTTAGATTGCCTGTTGTTGTTGTTATCTCAGTTCAAGCTCAAGCCTCAACACCACAAGTTATAGTTTTCTCAATGGACCTCAGGTCATTATTATCAGATTTTGATTCAGTTTATTTCAGCTGTCTTCCAGAGAGCACTGCAGTCCAGCCATCTGAAGATCTATCTAAGGCCATTGTGCCCATTTCAAGCTGTGACACCAGCTTAATTTATTCTTTTGTAAAGTCCCTTTCTGCTGCTGCCCCTGCTATTTCTGTTACTGCTGCTTCTACTGATATTGTTGATATTGCTGTTAATTCTGATGTTTCAGTATCTGAGGACATACATATAACAGAGGCATTTGAATTTGAGCCTGATGTTACTACTGATGTTATTTCTGTTACTGAACCTGTTGTATCTGAAAGTATTTTATCTGTATCTACTGCTACCCCAGTTACTGCTGTATCTACTGCTGCTGTACCTTCCATTTCTGAGAGTGTTACTTCAGAAAGTTTTGTATCTGCTGATGTAATCTCCTCTGCTAGTGTTGCTTCTATTCCTCCTTCTACTGTTGCTTCCACAACTGCTGTCACTACTGTTATCTCTGCTCAATCCCAACAACAGATAGACTATCTTAAAAGGATTGATGCACTGTATGATGAACAAAGCTCAGAAAGTGATCAATATAGGACTGATTCAGATGACTCCTCTGAAACTATTGTAAGGAAAAGAAAGGCCAGAATCAAGGCTATGAAAAGGGTTCCTCCAGCAAAAGTCAAAGACACAAATGATATTCCTTATTACATTCTGCATAACTGTCCTATCACAGAACACTGGATGCAATACTCCAAGAATCAATTGAAGGCTATGAAGAAAAAGAGAATGTATGAGAAAGGTTCCTCTCAGTTCAATCATCCTCCTCCTCCTCCTCCCTCACCTGATGCAGGTGCAGGTGGTATTTATGCTGTTCAACCCTCTGCCAGAAGCCAAACCCCTTATCAACCTCAAGGTAGATCCCAGTACAGGGGAAGTCAATCCAGAGGCTACCAATTAAGGAGAGGAAACTATAGAGGAAACCAAAGAGAATTTCAAGTATACTCCAAAGGCTATTCCAGGCAACACCCTTATTCAAGGGAAGGACAAGCTTCCTCTGATACTACTTCAGGTCCCTTTACCTACAAGCTTAAAGAGTTAGTCTCATCCAGAGCTCCTCCAGACAATCCTTCAAACAGATATGAGCCTCCAGTTCATTTTGAGGATCCAGAGAACAATCCAACTTCATGGACAGCCAGGATGAAGGAATTAGCTGCTTTGGATCAAATTAAGAAAGCCAGAGAATAAGTCAAAGACACTTCCAGTATTACTACTTTATCCGAACAAAGGAAAAAGGAACTTGAAAGATATGCTTCCAGCAAGTTCTTTGATTCTAAAATCTACATGAAGCTGCATCCTGAAGCTGTAGTGCCCAGGTCTAAGCAACAAACCTCTTTAGGTGTAGCTGATGACAGGAGATCTAAAAAGGAAGCTCTCAATCCAAATAGAGAAATAGTACTTATAAAGAGCAAAGAAAAGGAGTAATTCTGTAAGGTGACAATTATTTTGATTTCTGATCTATCTGTGACAATATATGTGTGATTCTGCAATGTCTTGTCTGTTATATTGTTGCCTTGTATATGTTTTAAATTTTCCAATATCTGTAAATAGTAATCCTAACCCAAATAGGGGGGATTGTTGGAACACCCTATTACTGATTTGGGTCAGGATCACTATGTCTCTTAGGAAACCTGTTTTGACCTCATTGTATAGATCTAAAGGTCAAATAGAATTGTGTGTAAGGGTTAGTAGTTAGGTTTGGAAGCTGCCCTCAAGACCAGGTTTTTCAGTTTCTGGAGACTAAGTCATTTCGTCGAGCTCAGTACGACGAATCGTCGAACTCTATTCGACGATCGTTGAGCTCACTTCGACGAGTCGTCGCACTCCATTCGACGATCTCTGAGCTCAACTTCATCAAGTCGTCGAACTCCATTTGACGATCTTCGAGCTCAGTTCGACGATCTTGACTCCAGTTTGTTCTGCTATCTCTGAGCTCAGTTCGATGATAGTTGAGCTCAGATCGACGATCTCTGTTTCTGTCTAAGTCCAAATCTCTGAGCTCAGTTCAACGATAGTGGAGCTCAGTTCGATGTTTTTCTGAAGAGTTCAATGATTTTCAAGATTCAAATTCAAACAGTTAAGGAATTATTCTCAACAATTAATTCAAAGATCTTGTAGCCGTTTTCATTTAATCTGCAGCAAGTTTTAAGGAATTATCAAGGAATGTTTTATTGTACCTTCCTCCAGAAGACAATTGCAATTAAGGAAGTCATTTATGACAGGCCAACGGCTATCTTGGACAGTAGATCATTTCTATTCAAACAAAAAGGAATAAAAGATTAGATTCTTCATTCCTGCAGAAGAAGAACAAGAAGTCAGAAACATATTCTCTACAACAACAGCTCTCACAATAACAATTACACAAGAGAAAGATAAAGAGTTGCAGACATTCTCAGTCTCAAAGATTCATACAAGAACACCATCACCAAAGGAGATCAACAAACTGAAATCTTCAGATCTCTTTTGATTCAAGTGTTCAAGGCCATCATCATTCAAGACTCCAGACACCTCACATTTTAGTTGCTGCTGAAATCATCATTTGCTGGAGATCAATTTTCTGAAGGCCTATCACCCTACTGCAAAGCTTCACTTCCTGAACAACTACAGATCTCAGGGGGAGCTTTGACAACATCCATTATCTTCTCTCTGACTGTTGACAGAGAAGATCATCTCTTTCCCTCATCCCTCTCTCACTCTCTGTTGTAAAGGGTTTTTCAAACTCCCTTCAAAAGTTTGTGTTTGGTTTTTGAGCACCTTATCAAAAGCTCATTGGTGGCAAGACACCAGATCAAAAAATCTGGTTTGGTTTTTAAGCATCTTATCAAAAGCTCATTGGTGCCCAGGACACCTGATCAACTCATCCTGCAGTGGATTCCTGCATAGGGTGGTAGAAGAGTGGATGTACCCAGGTTGATTGGGGAACCACTATAGCTCCTTGTGTATTCTGATTGCTTGTGTTTCTTTTTGTTTCTGGCTGTGCTTTGTGATTGCTTTTTGATTATTCTGTGTTTAGATTACTTTTTATTATTTGCTTCCTTGTTCACATAAGAATACAACAACTGTTGTAAAAGTTTTTAGCAAGCACCATACTCTATTCACCCCCCCTCTAGAGTATATCAGATCTAATTTGCACTTTCAAACCGATACTTGATCGACTGCGATCACTTACGAAGGCTCTTGCACCGCCTTCCGCAGCACCGATATGTGGAATACGTCGTGTAGACCACACAGTTCTACTGATAGCTTTAATCAATAAGATGCTTCGCCAATCCTCTCCAGAACCTCAAACGGTCCAAGGTACCTCGGGCTTAGCTTCTTCAAGCGCCATACCCGTGAGACACCCTTGAACGGCTTAATCTTCAAATACACCCAGTCACCAACAACAAACTCAACGTTCCTATGCTTGGCATTATAGTACTTAGCTTGGCGGTCCTGAGTGATTAGCAATCTTTCTCGAATAATTCGTACCAACGAGGTTGCATCTTCCACTTCTTACCGCTTGTATAGCTTCGACTCACCCGTTTCCAACCATGACAACGGCGTGCGACATCTCCTACCATAAAGGGATTCGAAGGGCGCCATTTGAATTCTCGCTTGGTAGCTGTTGTTATAAGCAAATTCCACCAAGTACAGGTGATCTTCCCACTGCTTCCCGAAATCCAAGATGCACATGCGGAACATGTCTTCCATCATCCTGTTGACCCTCTCGGTCTGACCATCCTTTTGCGGATGATAGGCCGTACTAAAACTCAGTTAGGTACCGAACATTTGCTGCACCAACCTCCAGTCATTGGACGTGAACCGCCCATCTAGGTCACTCACGATGCTGCGGGGCACACCGTGAAGCTGCACAATGTTATCCACATAGAGTTTTGCCAATTTCTCCACTGAATCATCCTTCCTATTCGGAATGAAGTACGACACCTTCGTCAAATGGTCTACGATCACCCAGATGGCATCGTTTCCCTTCTGCGACCTTCACAACCCATGCACAAAGTCCATTGTAATATCGTCGAACTTCCACTTCAGGATAGGCAAAGACTTCAAGAAACCTCCAGGCTTCTGGCACTCCGCCTGCACTAAGACGCACGTTTAACACTTCGCTACATAAAGTGCCACATCTTCTTATGTCCGGGCGACCAGAACAATTTCTTCATATCACGGTACATCTTCTTTCTCCCTGGGTGAATCGAGTACTTGGTATGATGAGCCTCGTACATCAAATCCACACGCAGTTTTTCCACATTTGAGACACACAGATGACTATCCTTCCATAACAATCCACCCACAACATCAAATTGGGTATTTGACCCATCCAAAGCCTCAACCATAATTTGCTTCATGTTGTTATCCAAATCCAAAGCCTGCCGAATCCGATCAGCCAGGTCATACTGAACTTCTATCCAGTTCAATAGAGCTTCGACACTAGTCTGCATGTCAACACAAGAGATCTCTAATGCCTCCAACTCCCGAATCAAACGCTCGTCATGAACCGATAGCCAGTTGGCTTGCGCAGGGACTCTGCGACTCAACGCATTCGCAACCGCATTGCCTTTCCCAAGCACATAATGAATCTTGAATGTGTAGTCCCCCAGGAACTCCATCCGTCTCCGCTGCCGCATGTTTAGATCCTTTTGATCCAACAAGTACTTCAGACTCTTGTGGTTTGTATAAATATCGACCTTCACACTGTACAAGTAATGCCTCCACAGCTTCAGGGCAAATATCACGGCCACTAACTCCAAGTCATGGACCGGATAATTCCTCTCATGAGCCTTCACTTGACGCGAGCCATAAGTTATCACACTTCCATGCTACAGTAGAATAAACCCAATCCACTGCCTGAATCATCATTATAGGTCTCAAAGCCTTCGATCCCACTCGGCGAACTTATAACCGGCGCCATGGTCAACCAAATTTTCAACTCTTCCAATGCTTGTGCGCACTCAGGCGTCCAAACAAACTTCTGCTCCTTCCTCGTCAGATTCGTGAGGGGTAACGTTATCCACGAGAAGTTCTCCACGAAGCGCCTGTAATAGCCGGCAAGCCCCAAAAAACTCCGGACTTCCGCTACCGTAGACATCACAGGCCACTCCCGTATAGCAACTATCTTCGTCGGATGCACTGCAATTCCCTCTCCACTAACTATGTGACCAAGGAGCGCTACTGAGGACAACCAAAAATCGCATTTGGAGAACTTGGCTTATAGTTGGTTCCTCCTCATCATCTCCAACACCCAATGCAGATGCTTAAAGTGATCTTCCTCACTCTGCGAGTACACCAATATATCGTCGATAAAGACAATCACAAAGTGGTCCAAGTACTCTCTAAAAGTCCTATTCATCAGATCCATGAATACGGATGGCGCATTAGTTAGCCCAAACGGCATGACGGTAACGTCATAATGCCTGTACCTCATGTTGAACGATGTCTTGGGTATATCACTTTCTCTGATCCTCAGCTGATAATACCCGGACTTAAGATCCAATTTCGACTACACCGATGACCCGACTAATTGATCGAACAGATCATCAATCCTTGGGATTGTGTACTTATTCTTCTCCGTTAACTTGTTCAGCTCTCGATAATCGATACAGAGTCAAAAGCTTCCGTCCTTCTTCTTAACAAAGAGGACCGATGCGCTCCAAGGCGATGAACTTGGACGCACTTAACCCTATTCTAACAGCTCTTGCAGTTGAACCTTTAGTTCTGCCATCTCCTTAAGCGCTAACCGATATGGAGAGCGGGACACAGGTTTGGCACCTAGCACTAGCTCAATAGTGAATTCTGTCTCCCGCTGAGGTAGGGCTCCAGGGAGATCGCCAGGGAACACATCAGGGTACTCGAATACCACTGGAATGCTGTCCAAAGAAGTCTTAGGCTTCGAAGTCTCCACTATCATGAAGAATAGCTCTACACTAGCGCGAACCGCCTTAACCACCTGAAGAGCAGACATCAAAGTCTTGCTCAACCCCTTCAAGCTCGTAAATATCGTCTCATGACCAGTTCCCAACTTGACCTCCTTGAGATTACAAACAATGTATGCTTGCTGCTCTGAGAGCAAGTCCATACCAAATATCACGTCGAAGTCCACTACCGACAGTAACGATGTTTGCAAGTCGAACTCCTGACTCGCGATATGTATCTTTACGCCACAGACTCTATCCGTGTGCATTGAACACCCATTTGGAAACAACACATCTAGTTTGTCCTTTGCCATCGAAGAATGTACTCCGATGTACGATATAAATCCTTCGGACAAAAAGGAGTGCGATGCTCCCGTATCAAAGAGTGCTCTCGCCAGATTATCGCAAATCAAAACAAAGCCTATACATGCAGTAATAAGCTAACATGCACAAGCTAACAAGTATTTAAAGCTAACTTTAAACCGTACCTGTCACCACATCAGCTTGCTTTATGGCCTCCTGTTGGCGAAGGTTATAGACTCTTGGTTGAGCCAGAGCATAGTAGGATGTGGTTGACTCCACCACCTTGCCCTTCTCCTCATAGGTTGCTCCTGGCTTCCTCTCGGACTTTGGACGTCTGCTCCAACAGTCTCGGCCAAAGTGTCCCGGCTTTCCACAGTTATAGCATGCTCCCGAGGATCAGCTCGTAGTTGCCCCCGAAGCACCGGAAAGAAGGGGCTGGACCTGAAGTCTTAGCCTTCTTATGGAACTTACGATACCCAGACTTCGAGTTTGTCGGCACCTTGAACTCTGTCTTCTTAGCACTAGATCCTATATTCGCTTGCACATTCCTCAGGTCCTTCTCCAATGGCTGGGCCGTATTGACCAGGGTCAAGAAGCCCTGCGTCATAGGCCCTAAGAGCAGTAGCCTTAGGTCATCCCTCAGACCCTCATAGAATCGTTTTGTCTTACGCGCCTCATCGGCGAATGTAGAGCAAGCGTACCGACCCAACTGTTTAAATTCGTGGAGATACTCGTCCACGCTACTCTCTCCTTACGTTAACTTCTGGAATTCATTCTCCATCGCGATCCTCTGAGCAGAGGGAAGTTACCTTGCAAATAATAGTCTCGAAAATTCTTCCATAGAGACATCCGTGAGTTTCCTTCCCCTCAGGTGATGTAGCTCTAAACCTTCCCACCACAGCCTTGCATATCCATCCAACATGAAAGTAGCTATGGTGGTCATCTGCCACTCCTCCTTTTCGGTATCTGTCAAAACTCTCTTTACTCGGGAGTGTCAATCCTCATCTTGGGATGGGGTTCACGTCCTTGAGAACACCAGAGGATTGAAGCCCATAACATTCTTGTGATGTTTTTCAGTTGCTCTCCTAGGCACCAATGGCTCCACAACCACTTGCTCCACCCTTCTCGGTTCAACCACTTGATGTGGTACCTGCTCCATTGCAGGGGCAGGCTGCTGCATTTGCCCTGCAGGCTATGCATTTATCATAGTGAACACCGCTTCAGCCACCAATCATACTGTTTTTGCTGAGGGAGGTGTTGCAGGCACATCATTCGGTGCGCTACTTGCCTCAGAAACCAGACGTTCTGATGTCGCTGCACCACTCCTGGTCACCTATAGTCATACAAAAACACCATTAAGTGACCGAACAATATTGCAAAAAGTAATTATAGGAACACGCAGGTTCCCCAAACATGTGTATTTTCATTCCTAAGTGTACATTTATGGGTTCTTTTTATGTTATAACGATGACGCACACACATGTGCTCACCACCCCTTAAAAGAATTTGTCCATGAATTCATTTAAGTTGACCGAAACCAGTAGTCTAATACCAAATTGTGACACCCGCTATCCGTCACATAGCATATAGCAGTATGTCCGGCCGGGGCCCGACGCCATATTCCACAGACAGACTGAAGGGTTACGCAATGAAACCATCCTTCCAATAACAAACGTCCTACACAGAGTACATTCTAGCGGAAGCATTTTAAATGTTGCAAAAATAAGAACCCAGCCACATCATGAATGTCCACTAACAGTAACCACCCAAATGAAATGAGCGTACAAATATAAAAGTACTTGGCCTTAAGGCCATACAGGAGTTTTCTTATACAATAATGTCTTCCAAACCTCGACACGCAGGCCGATCACACATGAGAATAAAAGTAAACATTCAAATATAGGCCTTCGAGGGCCGGCTCAGCAATAAGGGCTTTTTCCCGCAATTTTCCACTAGGCTCCGCAACACCTACAAGCAACAATCCACCGATGCGGTGGCAAATAAAAGCAACGGTCAGCTAAAGCTAACCAAATTATAACGACCCCGCCCCTAAACCCGGGGCGGCGATGCTCCTTCCCTGCACATTGTTAGCATACCCAAATAGTAGTCAAATTACACTTCATCACAGGCATAGGCACGCACGGCCACACACCCCGTGCTCTCAGGGCACATTCTCGGTGAACCCAGTCAAAACCGTTGTCTCAACACTGCCACTTGGACGGCAAATCTTGTGAGCATTATGGTCTTTCTGGCCTATGCCTAAGACCCTCCATCTAAGCCAACATTGCGTACCACGTACCTTAGGTCTCTCTAACCAAACGATATAGAGCAGGTACTGTTCCGCCTAACCAGTTGCTCCCACTGCAACGTCAATTTAAGCCATCTGTGCGGGTCAAGCTTCATCGAGTCTCAATTCGATCACACACTTTAAATAATCCAGTTATGTGCAAGTTGGCTCCCAGGCCACCAAGATGGCAGTATCACACTTCTGCCAAATATTTTGGGTGCACCTTGGAGTTAGTCCACAAGGTTCCCTGTTGTAATCTACCGCGTAGAAAAACCGAAAACAACCATCGGCTCGGAGTCTTCTCCTGCCATTCATGCAATGCAACATCACCGATCCTGACCAACTTGTCCGGGTAGGCTTCACACACCATGCCTATGTCTGTTCTTCAATTTCAGACTCTACATGCAAATCAATAGGGACTATTCATGTCTACCCGAAAGAATAACTCACACTCACCGAATACTCGCGAGAGCGGGCTTTCTATGGAAAAGGAAAGAGGACTTCGCATGTCCAAGATTAGAATCGTTACCCTTGCATTACTCTTTGGTGCTATGAAGATCTAGACGGATGAAAAGCACCGCAACGGCCTTGCCTCCGTAGATCCGAACTCGGCTTGCGATTTGGGTCTCCAAAGCTCCACCGGCGGCCGTATCTCTCCTCCTTATTCCCTAATCTCCCCTCTCTTTAAGGTTTTAGAAATACAAAGCTCAAAGGGAACTAATGGTTTCGAACCCTACTCCTGGATTAAACCCAGCAAGTACCAGCCTGGGCCTTTGGATCCCAAAAGAAGGAAACAGACGTCCACGATTCGTACTTAAAATCAATTTCCTGGGACGAACACGGCCTATGACATGCTCGTGTCCAAGGCCTTGTGCCTCAATTGACACTGAAACCATCACGCCTAGAACATGACACGGGCTCTTGACAAGCCCATGTCAAACTTGACACGCCCATGTCAATCAGTACACGCCCGTGTTGCTGAGCGTGTTCATCCATCGACACAGGACCAAAACCATCCCGAAGAGAACATGGGTTCTCGACACGCTCGTGTCGAATTTGACATACCTGTGTCAACCCGAACACGCCTGGGCACAACGCCGTGTTCCTCGCCCGACACAGCTCGGCTAACAGCCCGGGCAGGACACGGCCTGTGACACGCCCGTGTCTCAGGCCGTGTTTGTTGTCTCGACGATTGTCGACTGCATTTTTGTCGACCACACTGCCAGATCGTCGAACCCGAGCACGACACGGCCGGAGTACATGACCGTGTCCTAGGCCGTGTGACCCCTACCAAGACTCAAACTTGGCTCTAAACGCTGTCCGTCCCTGTTTAGAGTTTCGGGGCATTATAGATATAGTGAGATAAGCACATTACTCCAAGTACTCGGTGCATCCCGGGATTTCTAAGATGTATAGTGACCTGTGGAAGACCATATTTTGGTTGGGAATGAAGAAAGCTGCCAAGTACTATGTTATGCACTATGAGTCTTGTCAAAAGGTGAACGTGGAGTGCAAGAGCCCTGGAGGATTATTACATCCATTGCCCATGCCTGAGTGGAAGTTCGAGGATATCTCCATGGACTTTGTTCAGGGGTTGCCTCGTCCGTGCTCTGGGAACGATTCAATTTGGCTGATAGTAGATCGTCTGGCGAATGTTGACAGATTTATCCCTATGAAGAAGGAGGCACATGTGGATGTCTTAGTGCATCTATTCGTGGAGCAATTTGTACGGTACCATGTCGTGCCTAAGGAGATAGTTTCTGATCGTGATGGCCGCTTCACCTCCAAGGAGTGGAAGGCAGTACAAGCATATCTTGGTTCTCGCCTTACTTTCAGCACCGCTTTTCACCCTCAGATGGATGGTCAGTCTGAGAGGACCATATGAACCTTGGAAGATCTATTAATATTGTGTGTGTTAGATAGAGGGGAGCCGTGGGAAAGACTCTTACCCCTGGTGGAATTTTCAAACAACAACAGTCATCAGGCCAGTATCAACATGGCTCCCCATGAAACCCTTTATGGAAGGAGGTGTAGAACTCCACTGTCATGGGTATAGGATGAAGATCTAAAGGTTTTATGGATCGAGTTTATTAATGACACTGATGCTGCGGTTAGATTGATACGGGACCGCATCCTTGAGGCTCAAAGTAAGCAGGCTAAGTATTATAATGGGAAGTACAAAATGGTGGAATTTCAAGTGGGTGACAAAGTATTTTTGAAGATTTTGCCTATGCATGGAGTGTCGCGAGTGCGTGGAATGAAGAAGCTCATCCCGAGATATGTAGGGCCCTATGCTATCATGGAAAGGGTTAGCCCTTTTGCCTATCGGCTAGAGCTACCATCGGAACTAGAAAATTTGCATGACGTCTTTCATGTGTCGTCACTACGGAAGGCACTACTACGACCCGATCAATATGTCCCCACCCCAGATGGAGCGGTAGCAACTGATACTTCTATTCGACTAGAGCCGGTCCGGATAGTGGACACTGAGAGGAGGATCTTGCGATGAAAAAGGGTACTATTGGTAAAGCTCCAATGGTCTAACCACGGGAAAGAAGACTACACTTGGGAGTCGGTGGATTTGATGCAAAAAGACCTACCCGGAGTTATTTCCCCAAGGTAACTTTAAAAGCACATTATATTTTTTGTTTTATTTCCCACACATCCTTAGCCTGATTTTATGGACAAAATCTTTTTTTTTGTTTATAGGATTTGTAACATCCCGTTTCACGCTAGACCCCTCGTGCGTGTTTTGAGTCAAGGGAGTTTACTCGGGCTCGGGGTGTGCCAGACTCGACAAGTAAAATTCATCGGTTATCGTCATGGATATCCGCTGAATTCGGCGACTATCACTTGTGAGCCGAGTCCAATACTATTTGTCGAATATTGTCACGAATAACCGACGAATCAATTTAGTATTAGGACTTGTAAATTTTTGTAGAAAGTTGGCGTTGAGTGGACTTAATGCCACTCGACGAATTAGGACCTAGAAATTATTCTGGATAGTTGGAGTTGAGTGGAATCAACTCCACTCAATGAAGTATTGAGTGGACTCGATACCACTCAACGCCATTTGACTTTGAAGAGTTCTAGAAACTGCTAGTGTCCAGTGCGTGAGTGCGTTGAGTGCACTCAACGCCATTCGACGATTTATTCTATGGCGTTGAGTGGACTCGACACCACTCAACTCAATTTGACTTAGAAACATTTCTAGAATGATTGGAGCCGAGTGCGTTGAGTGCACTCTACGCCATTAGCTGAAAGGCATCGAATGTGTTGAGTACATTCAACGCCACTCAACGCATTTACTTAGGATTATTCTGAGAACTATGGCGTTGAGTGCGTTGAATGCACTCGACACCACCCGATGATTCGTCGAGTAAAGTACAATCGACGATTTAAACTTAGAAGTGTTGTGCTTGCATATGGTGTTGAGTTGTGTCGACGAATCTCGATGATTCATTGAGTAAGAATATAATACTCGACGATTTGTCGAGTAAGGGTTCCTTACTCGACGAATTTGACATAGCAGATTTTCTGACGCTGTCTGCCCACAAGCCGGTCTGAACTGAATTTTCAGGAATTCCACCAAAACGATTATATTGGACGCATCATTTAATTATGACATACTTAAAGCTATAATTAGGCGGTCCAATGTCAGGCTGACACGTGGCAGAGCTGTTAACACTAATTCTTATTATAAAAAGAAACTTGCGGAAAAACTCTATGTCACTTTGTCACTTTGTCGAGTTGTTACTGTGCAATCCCGACGGGAGCGGAAGGAACAGCAGGAGAATTTACCGAAGCCGATCTACCTTCCCGTAAAGAACAATACCTATGGGGAAGATGATGTCGCCAAGAAGGATAACGAGATCCATGGATGGAATCATCGAAAAAGAGGTGTGCTTCCTTCCCTATCCCTTGGTGTTAGGTCTTTAGTTATATTCTAGGAGAGATGTCGACTCAAAAGAGTTGGACTTGGGAGATGAAGATTTCGTAGGGAGAGACCATGCTAGGGTCTTTCCCTAGAGATTAGTTGTCTTCAACCTCTCCCCTCTTCTATGTGAAGATGGTGGATTTGGTTTCGTGAAAAAGAATGGTCTAATGAGGGTGAATAAGGAAGGAGGAAAATGTGTACTTGGTTCGGAAGGAAATATCTAAAGGAAGAAGATGAACCATTGCCATTCATCTTGCTTTAATATGCGTGCAGAAATTTGTTTTTTGTGCGCAGCAAATTTTTAGGCCATTTCCGGGTATGATGCGTCCAGATCTAGGCTTCCAACTAAACATGAATGTCATAGCCTTTGGAAAGAACTTTCCAACGGATGGTTACACGTCTTCATACTAGGTCTATATCCTTAGGAAAGTCCAATCAAACTTGCTGGGCTGCTAAGTTATACGTGTAGAAATCTGCTTTTTGTATGCAGCAGAACTCAAGGATGATTTCAAGTATTTTATGTTCTGAATTGGGTGATAGACCAAATACAAAAGTTGTAGTGCTTGAAAATATCTTTCCAACGGATAGTTACACATTCCCATACGAGTCTTGTAGACTCGAGAATGTCCAGTCAAGTTGTTGTACAATCAAGTCTTAATTAAAGGTTACTCTCGGGTTAGCGTAGAATTGGGTTTGAACTTGATGGAGAAGTCATTATAGATTAATGTCGAGGTTTGCATGAAGTTTGCTGAGCTTAATCTATTGGGGTTTGTATTAAACAAAAGTTTGATGAGATTAAATTGAAAGATACTTAAGTCAATAAACGGTTTGGTGAGACACATCGTATAATTGACTTGGTGGAGTTTCATAATCGGTTGAATGAAAAAGTTAGTGAACATTACATGTGCATGTGGAATATCATGATTGTTTGTGAATTGTGAAAAATGGACAAAGAGCTAAATAAACCACAAAGTTTAATGCTCCAAAATGATAATTATTGCAAGGTATGCCCCCTTATTTATAGAAATTGGGGGAGATGAGAGAATTACAACAAACTATGTGGGACTAAATACAATTCGCGTGAATTATTCGGTTTGACAACATCAAACCACACACTATACAGAAGAATAACAAAACTTCCAACAAGACCAAGGGAAACCTCCAGTCCGTCAGGGAAGACCGCTGGACAAGTCGTCAGACCGCAACTCGGGGTAGCCACCAGGCTGCAGTGGCGGCTAATCATCAGACCTCTACTGCAGCAAACCTCCATACCGTAATTGCAGGTTGCCATAAGGTCACATTGCGGCTTATTATCAGATCGCTACTACAGTAAGCCTTCAGACTGCAAGAGAGGATTGCTACCAGACCGCAGTTGCTGTTAACCACCTGTCCACTACAACAGCTTCAACCAGACCACTGCGGCTTCAACTAGACTGTTGTGGCTATTCTCTGCCGGACTACTACGGCTTCACACAGGTCACTATAGCTAACCTCCATACCGCCACTGTTGTTGTCCACCTGAGCACAAGCCAAGTTTTATCACCAGTCCGTCGGACCAGACCGCTAGGTCGCTGGATCAATCAAACCACTGCGGTTAGACTCCAGTCCACTCGGTCTGTTCAATCGTCAACACTACCCCTCAAGTTGGAATATATATATCGACCATGCACAGATTACTACAAACCTCCTCAGAAGGAGTAACCGGCTTGGTGAAGAAATCAAATAGTTCTCTCTCTGAGGTAACAAATGGAGTGCAACCAGATTCTTCAAAATCTCTTCTCTAATGAAATGGAAATCAACATCGATATGCTTTGTCCTCTCACGAAAGACAGGATTCCTTGAAATATATATGCCTGCCTTGCTGTCGCAGAACATTAGTAGGTGATGATCATAACGCTCTCCAAAATCAAGCGTAAGTGTCTGTAACTACTTCAGCTCACAAGTAGTTAGTGTCATGCTCCTATACTCAGCTTCTGCGCTTGACCTGAAAACAACAGCTTGTTTTTTGCTCTTCCAGCTAACCGAATTTCCACCAACAAATGTACAAAACCCAGATGTGGACTTCCTATCTTCCTTATCATCTGCATAATTTGCATCAAAATATGCCTCAGCCTTCAAGTGACCCATCTTCTGAAATAGAAGTCCTTTTCCTGGAGCACCTTTCACATACTCTAGAATCTTTATAGCCAACTGCAGATGACACTCCTTAGGAGCTTGCATAAACTGACTCACTTTTCCTACAGCATAGCAAATATTCCATCTTGTGACTGTCAGATAAATGAGTTTCCCCACAACCCGTCTGTGCTTGGTGACATCCTCAAGAAGAGGTGAGTCCTTACTCCAACACTTGTCATCTCCAACCTAAATCGGAGAACGAGCAGGTTTATCCCCGAGGAGACCTGTCTCTTTTAAGAGATTCAAGTCATACTTCCTTTGCGAAAGAATAATAGATCATGACTTCCTAGATATTTCAATGCCCTAGAAATATTTCGGAGACCCCATATCGTTAGTGACAAAATGCTTAAGAAGATGCTTCTTTGTCATATCCATACCTTATTTATCATCTCTTGTAAGAAGAATATCATCAACATAAACAGAAAGAACAACAAGACCAGCTGATGTTTTACGAATGAATAATGAGTGATCTGCTGTACTTCGAGCAAACCCAACCAGCAAAATGAACTCATTAAACTTGTCAAACCAGACCCTGGGACTTTTCTTAAGAGCATAGATTGTCTTTCGCAGTTTATAGTCCCGAGACTCCCCCGGAGCAACATACCAAGGAGGTTGCTCCATATAGACAATTTCTTATAAATCCCCATAAAGAAAGGCATTCTTTACATCTAGTCGAGACATTTCCCAGTCCCGGTTGATGGTAACTTAAAAGAGCACACAAATTGTAGTAATCATTGCCACAAGAGAGAAGGTATTAAATAAATCCATAACATAAGTCTGCGTAAAACCTTTGGCAACAAGTCGGGCCTTGTAACGATCAATTGACCCATCAGGTAGAAATTTAATAACAAATACCCACGGACAACCAAGAATATCCGCACCTGGAGGAGTAGGAACAAGAGTCCAAGTGCCCCGTTCAGTAAGAGTACGCATATCTTCATCCATAGAAGCATTCTAATAAGGGATAATAAGAGCATCTTGATTGGATGAAGGTACACCAGTAGCCGAGAGAGCCAGGGCAAAGCTCCTAGACAAAGGAGAGAGCTCAGCATAAGATACCACAGCTTGAACAGGATGGTGGGTGTAGGAGATAATAACTTTCCAAAGAGCAACCGGAAGATCCAAATCGGACCGGTATACAAGAGCAGGCCCGTCTAATGAAGAGATTACTAGCCCGGGAGCTGGTGGCAGCGGCTCAAGAGAAGGAGAGAAATTAGAGGAATCAGAAGGAGAAGAATTAGTGTCAAGATAAAGAGACGGTACAACAGGAATAGTTGTGGAAAGAACTGGTTCTGGCAGAGGTTCCAAGACAATATGCACGAAAGAAGAAGTATCAGAAGGCAAGAGAGAAGAATCATGAGAAAAATATGGTCTATCTTCAAAGAAGGTAACATCCATAGAGACATACTTCTTGTGCAGAAGAGGATCAAAATAGCGATAGCTCTTTTGAGTAGGATAGTAACCAAGGAATATTTATTAAACAAAACGAGGAGAAAGTTTGTCACGACCAGGAGAAGGTATGCGAACAAACGCTATACATCCAAAAACCTTAAGAGGTAAAGGAAAAGGCTCGGCTGTGGGATACAGAATGCAAAAGGGAGTCTTACCATGAAGAACAGATAAGGGTATCCGATTAAGGAGATAGTAGGAGAGAAGAACGACATGACCCCAATAAGACCGGGAGACATTCATTTGTAATAGAAGGTATGAGCAACATCCAAGTGATGACGATTCTAGCATTCAGCAATGCCATTCTGTTGAGAGGTATAGGGGAAAGAAGTTTCATGAATCAAACCGCGGTTCACACAAAAATCAGAAAATTGTCGGCTGACATATTCCTTGGCATTATTAGTACGAATAACCTGAATAAGCACCCGAAACTATGTCAAGCTCTCATGATAAAAGGTGGTAAACACAGTGTAAAGTTCAGAGCCATCTTTCAGAAGATAGAGCCAAGTACACCTGGATAAATCATCAATGAAAGTGACAAAGTATAAGCTACCTCTACCAACTACGTCCCGTACGTGCTGGAAAAGAAGAGTGATGATGTTTGCCCAACTAACAGTCCTCGCAGGTCAAAGGAGAATCCGCATGAGGAAGATCTGGAAGAAGCTGGTGGATGAGATGAGTAGGAGGGTGGCCAAGATGACGATGCCACTGCTGAAGAGTGGAAGAAGCAGAAAGAGCAACGTCATGATCAAGCAAGAAGAGGACACCACTGGCAATCCCAGTAGCAATCGTAGCTTTGGACACAGAATCCGAGAAGGATCAAGTGGTACCCGTAAAACTAACCGTGTAATTCAAATTAGTGCAAAGAGTATGAATAGAGAGTAAATTGCATAGGAAAGTTGGGACATAGAGGTGTCCTCTAGCAGAAAAGACGAAGAGAGACGCACAGTGCCAACACCATGCATAGGAGCAGAAGTCCCGTCAGCAATAACCATAGGAGATGGCCTGTTCTGTTCAAGCAGAGAGGAGAACAAATGAGAGTTACCAGTCATGTGACAAGTGGCCCCAGAGTCAATAAGCCACTTATCAAAGGAGGCCACAAGAGCATGAGTAGTAGAATAGAGAAGGGAAGCCATCCGCAAGAAGAAACCAAAAAGCAAAAATACTAAAAACACGGTTAGAAATAAGCCGCACAAGGACAAGCCGACAAAGAAGGCGCAAAATAAACCGACCACAGGAAAGGTCACAAAAAAGGAGAAACCCCACAGTCATGGTGTCAACAGACCAGCAGCTAGAAAAGAGGCTGCGACCAAAATGTGGAGTGAGAGGCCGCAAAGAAAAGAGAGAAAAAAGAAAGGGGAAGGGAAAGAAACTGAACAAACAGGAAGAAGCTGGACGAAGCTGGTGGAAGAGGCCGCATGGTTAAACTAACAAACTGAAATAATTTTGAAGCAAAGGATCGGTTCGCTCTGATACCATGTGAATAATGGACAATAAACCGCAAACTTTATTGTTCCATTAAGATAATTATTACATATGTATGTCCCTTTATTTATAGAAAATGGGGGAGATGAGAAAATTACAAAAAATGATGTGAGACTAAATACAATTCGCGCAGCTTATGCGGTTTGACAACATCAAACCGCATACTATACAGAAGAATAACAAAAATTTTCAACAAAGCCAAGGGAAACGACCCGTCCGTCAGGGAAGACCGCTGGGAAAGCCGCCAAACGACAACTGCAGGTTTCCACCAGGCCGTAGTTGCGGCTAATCATCAGACCTCTACTGCGGCAAATCTCTAGACCGTAACTATGGGTTGCCACCAGGCCGCAATTGCGGCTTATCATCATATCACAGTTGCGGTAAGCCTCCAGACCTCAAGAGCGGATTGACACCAGATCGTAGTTACGGTTAACCACCTATGCACTACTACGGCTTCAACCAAACCACTGCAGCTTCAAATAGACCACTGCGGCTATTCTCTGTCAAACTATTGCGGCTTCATATAGACTGCTATGACTAACCTCCAGTCTGCCACTACTGTTGTCCACCTGAGCACTACTGAGGTTTATCAGCAGTACGCCGGAGCAGACCGCTAGGTCGCTGGAACAATCATACCACTGCGGTTAGACTCCAGTCTACTCCATCTCTTCAATCTTCAACATGAATGCGTAAGTTAAGAGAGTATTGAATAAAGCTATTGCATGATTATGCAGGATATTATTTAAAGGATGTATTTACTAGTCCACTGCTTAGAGTTGGTCTCCCTATGGGTAGTAGTGTGGGAGTGGTATGTAGTATAAGGAGACTTGCTATATGTGCAAATGGTAATCCCTCGTGCGGTATGAAATGTGGAAGGGTTGGAAGTGTGTGTGTGTTCGCAGCACTGAAACAATGTGTTGATAAGGGACTCGGTATGGAGCCCTTGCATGTTGTTGCACGGGATGTGAATAATAAAAAGGACCCAATATGGAGCCCTTATGTGTGAAATGCATGCAGTGTCAGTTGACATGTAGTTTCATAATCCTGGGTTAAGGATAGTGTGGCAGGTCTACGGGCTCGCCTATCGTCATACCGACGGGAGTTGACAGATAGGACTTGGGCGGTTGGGCTTGGTCCTTGGTGCTCACTCTCGTGGCTCCTTCCATGCCAAGTGGATGGTTGGGCTTGGTCCTTTGATTATACACTCCCATAGGCTCCTTCTGTACCATGATGTTAGGCCAGTTGGGCTTCATCCTTGATGTACATCTACCCGAGGGTCCTTTTGAGCTGTAGTATGCATGAGAGCTCCATTGTTGTATTTTTGGCGTTGAGGCGTACGGAGGCCTAGGCTTGGTAGTGTGGATGCCCACCTAGTAGTGGAAAAGCATGTTCCACTGTCACCGTCTGGACACGACAGATGGCGAATGAGAGGTTAGCTACCTGCTCGAAAAGTGGGAACGACAAGTCTGTGTCGACATAGCAAGTGCATGTGTGTGAGCATGGGTGAGTCATCATAAGTCATTCATAACATTGCATTGCATACACAAGACCCCCATCATATAAATTTGTATGGGCATTCTTATATGATGAGTTACTTTACTGTTAAGCCGATCCTTAACTCATATTTCTGAATGAGCATTCATATAAATTGAGTTATTTCTTGTTGTTTATACTTACATGTACACTGTTGATGATAGTAGAATTGTTAGTATAACTTATTGTAAATATTTCTGACATATTGTTGGAACTCTGACAGTACATAGCACTTTCCACTTGACTTGTACTACTGCTTACTTATATATTATACCCTTGCTCTTTTCTCCGCACGGTGCCGAGGAGTCGACAGGGGGCGGTTGTGATAGCCACTTAATCTTTATGACTAATGGTTGCTACGTCTTCCTTTTTAGGAGGGAACCCTGCAGATAGAACAATAGCAGGTTACGCAGGAAGGCAGCTAGGCCAGGATGATAGGTCCTGATGTGATTGTATCATCGCTGCTGTTGGTGACTAATATGAGTTTTTAGAGAGACCTATTTTGTAGACTTTTGGGCATGTACTCTAACATTATAGAAGCCTTGGTTGCTTCTTAATTCTGTTGTACTTGTGTACTTATATACTAGTGTGCAATTTTGACTTCTATTTTATATTCTTTATTTTTGTTTGGCATAGATGATATGATTAGCCTGCAGGATAGGCGTCTTGTGGTATAGGTTAGACCGTGTGCTAACGCTACCGCAAGGTGGCTGTTATGGGCATAAGACTCTCCTCGTGTCGTGTCTTGTATTCCGGGAGGGGGTATTATAACAGTAAACACACAAAAGAGACATAGCAAGGGGAAGAAATCACCATTTGCCTCAAATATTCCGAAAACATGCCATGCAAGCGCTCCTCCTCAAGGATCTGGCCGCAAGAACACCTAGGCAACGATTCCTGAAAATTTTCGGACAAACAAGGGTCAAAAATGAATTCCCTAATGCCCAAAAATCCAAGAAACGAGAAAAACTAATTGCACAATTGTAGATCTCAGCGAGAGCTATCCAAATCTTCCCTCCGACGACGATTTCGTGCACCGGAGCTCCTACAATCGACGGTCGAATGCTCTGCAATGACCGCTTTCTCTTATTCGCAAATCAGTTTGACGGCTTTGGGAGCGATGATGAATAGGGTTTTCGTTATATCGCAAGACTATTTATACATATAATATTCTATTTATTATTATTATTCTTATAATAAACGTCTAAACTACCGATAAATCCGATCAACTCGGATTTTCACGAAATTTGCGCTGAAGCTAAATATCGATGCTACAAATCCAACAACGAAGTCGAAATCAAAATCCGACAAACCAAACTCGGGTAAAAACTCCCCTGTAATAAAAACACCAAGTATCCCTAAAAGTCTCCATCGAGTTCAAAAACAAACTCGGCTCACAAGGGAAATCTCAAAAACACAATAGAAATGAGTCATGCTAATATTTTAAGTCAAAACCTCAGATACCAAATGAGGAAAAGTCATGCTCTAGCAATGGTACCCGTCAACTACGCATCAACATAATTCCCTGACGTCAAAAATAGGCCACTAAAGGAATTAAAATAAACATCGAAAACTCTCGGGCATTACAGCGACTCCCCCTAAAAGAAAGTTTCGTCCCGAAACTTGATACACAGCTAATTCAACTAAATAAGGAAAATAACAAAGGGTTATTGAATAGGAACTCTTACCAAATGAAACTAGGAGAACAGATGAGGATGAGCATCCCTCATAGCTGACTCCAACTCCCAAGTTGCGCTCTCCACGTCTTGGTTCCTCCACAAAACCATGATAGTAGGTATTGTCTTCCTTTGTAACACCCGATCTTGAGTATCCAAAATGCGAACATGCATTTCAACATAAGAAAGGTTAGGCTGCAAATCGTATTCCGGTCACTAAGCAAACATTTCTGCAACTGGCTCACGTGAAACACATCCTACACACCAGGAAAATTTGTAGGTAAATCCAGCCTATAAGCTGACACTTCGATGCGTTCAATAACCTAAAAAGGTCCAACATACCTGGTATCCAACTAGTGGTTCCTTCCAAACCTCTTTACACCATCCATCAGAGACACCTTGAGAAAAACCATGTCTCCAACTGTAAATTCCATTTTAATCCTTCGCCGATTAGCGTTCTTCTCATAACGCTCCAGAGCTATTCGAATCTTCTCTCGTATATGTGCCACAAAAGTATTCATTTCTTCTAAGGCTTCTCGACCCAACAATGGTCCTTCACCAACTTCGGCCCAAAACAAGGAAGTTCTACAACGTCTAGCATATAAAGCCTCAAATGGTGCTATCTGTAAGCTCTCCTGATATCTGTTATTATAGGTGAATTCCAGCAATGTCAGTCGCTCGACACATGCTCCTCTATGGTCCAAGATATAACATCTTATCATATCTTACATAATCTGATTTACTCTCTCTGTCTGACCATTAGTCTGCGGATGATAGCGGTTGAATATCTGATGTCAGTACCCAACCCTTCTTGTAAACTTTTCCAAAACCGAGATGTAAACCTGGAATCTCGATCTGACATAATACTAACATGTACTCCATATAGTATGATGACCTCATCCAAATATAACTCTGCTATTTTCTTCATGGAGTAATCAATCTTGAATGGCATGAAGTGAGCACACTTCGTTAGTCTGTCAACTATAACCCACAGTGAATCTTGTCCTCGGGGAGATCTTGGCAAACCGGTAATAAAATTAATTTAGATACTCACCCACTTCCAACTTTGGATGTCCAAAGGCATCAGCTTGTCACCAGGCCTTATATGATCTGACTTAACATACTTGCAAGTGAAGCACTCAGACACAAACTTGGCTACATCACTAGTCATTCCATACGACCAAACAAACTGCATCAGATCTCTATCCATTTTAGTAGAACGAAGGTTGTAGGAAACAATAGAACCATGCGCCTCATTCCACAACTTAGCTTGAATATCCTCAATTACCGGGATACAATATCTACCGTGGTACTTCAAAGTACCTGCGTCATCGATTGAGAAGTCCGGTAATTACCCTTTCTTACTACTACTATGAAGGTGCTTCAAATCAGGGTCATCCTTTTGACGAAGCCTTGTAAGCGTAATCCATGAAGGCTCTGCTACTTCCAAGCTGCTTGGCGAGTCGCTACTTCCAACCGAGATACCCATTAACAGAAACACTTCCACCAAGGATTGTAGCGAAAGCCCAAAGATCTGCATGGTCTTTCTAATCAAGGCATCAACTACCACATTAGCTTTGAACAGATGATATTGGATATCCACATCGTAATCCACGACATATTCTAACCATCTACGTTGGCGCAAATTTAATTCCTTCTGAGTGAAGACATACTTCAAACTCTTATGGTACATGTAAATCTTACACAATGCGCCAGACAACGAATACTACCACAACTTCAAGCCATAAATCACTGCCGCAAAATCCAAATCATGAGTAGGGTAGTTCCTTTCATGTATCTTTAATTGCATCGACACATATGCAATTACCTTGCCTTCTTGCATCAAGAAACATCCATGCTCAATCTGCGATGTATCCACATAAACAACATACACCAATCCTTCGATAGGCAAGGTCAACAATGGAGCAGTGCACAATCTCCTTTTCAATTCCTGAAAAGCATCATCGCACTTATCACTCCAAACAAATGTTGTGTTCTTCTGCGTAAGCTTAGTCAGCGGAGCAGACAACGTAGAAAATCCTTTTCCAAACCTTCTATAATATCCTGCTAACCCTAGGAAGCCTATTATTTCTTTGGGTGTTGTAGGTCTTTTCCAATCCATTACGACATCAATCTTTTTTGGGACAACTGAAATTCCGTCCTTATTCAAAACATGACCCAAAAAGGAAACTTGAGGTATCAAAAACTCACACTTACTCAACTTTGCAAACATCTTATGTTCTCTCAAAGTAGATAGAACTAACCGCAAGTGCTAGGCATGCTCCTCAGCACTCTAGAAATAAACCGGGACATCATAGATAAAAACGACCACAAAACGGTCCAAAAAATCTTTGAACACTCTATTCATCATGTCTATAAAAGTACAGGGTGCATTTGTCAATCCAAAGGTCATTACCAATAACCGAAAATGTCCCTACCGAGAATGAAAAGGGGTTAGTGGAACATCTGTATCACAGATTCTCAACTGATGGTAGCCTAAACGAATGTCACTCTTCGAAAACACCATACTACCACACCACTGATCAAACAAATGATCTATTCGCGGTATGGTATACCTATTCTTGATAGTTACCTTATTTTGTTCCATATAATCGATGCACAACCTCATAGATCCATCCTTCTTCTTTACAAACAACACAGGAGCACCCCAAGGCGAAGAACTTGACGTAATGAATCCACACTACAATAACTCATCCAGCTGGGTACGCAACTCTTTCAGCTCACGCGCCATACGGTACGGTGCCTTAGCAATAGGGCGAGTACCCGACTCCAAAATTATAACAAACTCCACATCTCCCTCAGGCAGAAGACCAGAAAGATTATCTGGGAAGACATCAGGAAACTGTCACACCATAGGAACATCCTTGAAGCGCAACAAACTACCAATGGTTTCCAAAACAAAATCCAAACAAGTAAAAAATTGGAATTCAAAAGTTTCCGATCACATATCGCAGAAATAATCTGGGAATCCTATATTGGAAAACCATAAACACTCCTTGGGTGGTCGTTGTCAATCTTGATGTCCAAATGCTTAACCTTGCATTGGATAACTACACCTTATCGGGACAACCACCTGACACGAACCCACCGAAAAGCGTGTTTGTCTGAACTAAACAACAACACTCCCTCACAATGGTGAGGGAGAGATGACTGCAACAACTGTAGAAAACCAGCAAACACCAACACTGGCCGCTCCACCGGCTACTGCTCTAAACCTGAGGCATTCCAAAGAAAACAAATACCTCAACAAGAATATACAAGTGGTAAAGTGATCATCAGTAGATGAAAAAAAGGAGTTTAAGGGCTACCAACCCAAACATAAAAGGCTATCAAACCACAAAAAATGAGAACTAAAATAGTAATAAATTATTAACTTATAAGGTCCAAGAGTAAGGAAATTGCACCAAGTGCGAAACGAAGCCATGTTTCGAGAATATCTTCAAGAGTAAGAATAAAGACATATGTCTAAAAAATAATAATGAAGTGACTGAAGTGCTCTAAACACGTGAATCATTAACACCGGTAAAACAATTCTGAGTTAGTGGTCATAAAGTCCAACACAAACTAACAGACCCAAACATCTCTAAAAGGTCATGCGGTGGTGGACACAATGTCCAACACAACCCAATAGTCCAAACATCTCAAAAAGGCACTGTGATGGTGGCCACAATGTCCAACACAACCCAACAGTACAAAAGAAAACACCCAAAAGCCACCAAGTGCAATGATTCACGAGCCAACACTAGGTTGGCGGTCCTTTATCCACGGCCAACCATGGGCCACACCTAAACATCCATAAATACCTATAAAACCCCAATCAAAACATCGGGCTTCTCCAATGACAAGAAGGAAGAAAAAATCCCGAAATTCACCCTAAGGTCCATACTAGACGAATTGGACTCAATTCGGCGAGAAAATTCTAAGTCCACACTGATTCGTCGAGAATACTCGATGAATATAGTAGACACACGGCAAATTATACTTAGCAAAATTAACTATCTTAACGATACTCAATGATTCCTCTAAAATTACCTTGATACTTGATGAATCGGCAAAATTACTTGTGTCCACGAAAATTCATCGAGTATACTTGATGCCTTGCTGAGTCCACTCAGCACCAGGACTTAACTCCACAGTTTTACTTCACTCAACGCCTTCACTCGATTCCTAGCTGAGTCCACTCAGTGCACTCGACTCCAAAGGCTTTAACGCTCAAAGCACTCAACACCGTCTGGTTCATGCGACGCTCTCGATGCCAAACTGACAATACTCGACGATTTCATCAAGATTACACGATGCATTTTACTTAGTCTCGCAGATCACGCGACACTCTCAAAACCAAGTTAAATTCACTCAACACCAAGAATGATACTCGACGAACTCGACAAACTAAACGCTTTTCGCTCAGCAAATGCATTCTCACTCAACGCCGAGACTGTTACTCGATGAATTTGTGGAGATTACTTGACGAATCTGACTTAACTCAACACCTAGCCTATTCGACGATTTTGCCTTAGTCCAAAACCCATACTTGACGAATTCTACACACTGGTATATACTACAACTTTATCTTTACTTAGACTGTCATATACGACAAATTTATTTAGAGTAACTGTCATATAATTGATGGATTAAACTTAGGTTAACTATTATATACGATGGATTAAACTTAACCGGGAATCCTACACTATGCAGCTGAACAAGCTTGGTCGAACTATACACTACTCCTAACTCTAAGGAGGGAAGAGAAGCTAGAGTAAATAAACATAAAAGAGACATATCAAGGGGAAGAAATGACCACTTGCCTCAAATTGCCCGAAAACCAGCCACACAAGCGCTCCTCCTCAAGGATCTTGCCGCAAGAACACCTAAGCAACGATTCCTGAAATTTTTCGGGACAAACAAGGGTAAAAATGAATTTCCTAATGCCCAAAAATCCAAGAAATGGGAAAAACTCACCGTACAAACATAAATCTCAGTGAGAGCTATCTTAATTTACCCTCCGACAATGATTTCATGCACCAGAGCTGCTACAATCGACGATCGAAAGATCTGCAATGACCACCGCTTTCTCTCTTTCACAAATCGGTTTGATGGTTTTGGGAAAGACGATGAATAGGGTTTCCGTCATATCGCAAGACTATTTATACTTATAATATTATATTTATTATTATTATTATTATAAACATCCAAAACACCGATAAATCCAATAAACTTGGATTTTCACGAAATTCGCACCGAAGCTAAATATCGATGATATGAATCCAATGACAAAGTAGAAATCAAAATCTGACAAACCAAACTCGGGAAAAATATCCCCTGAATTCAAAACAACAAATATCCCTAAAAGGCTCCACCGAGTTCCAAAACAAACTGGGCTCGCAAGTGAATCTCAAAAACACACTAGAAATTAGCCATGCTAATATTCTAAGTCAAAACCTCAAATTTCAAATGAGCAAAAGTCATGCTTCAGCAATGGTACCCATCAACTACACGTCAATGTAATGCCCTGATGTCAAAAATACGCCACTAAAGGAATTAAAATAAACATCGAAAAATCAGAGGTGTTATAAAGAATGTCATTCACATAAACCACAAGAATAACTATACCAGCCAAGGTTTTTCGAATGAACAAAGAATGATCTGCAACACTCCGAGAAAATCCAATAACTGAAATAACTTCATTAAACTTTCCAAACCAGTTCCTCGGACTTCACTTAAGACCATAGATAGCTTTTCACAATTTACACACCCAAGACTCCCACTGAGCAACATACCCAGGAGGTTGCTCCATATAGACTGTCTCCTGCAAATCACCATATATCCTGAGAGAACATTAGCATTGAGAAGATAGTAGAAAGAGTGTCTGGACAGGCATTCTAAGATTTGGTCAATAAAATATAACGAAAAATAATTTTTTCAGGTGGCATAATTAAGTGTTCGATAGTCGGTGCACATCCTCCAACCCCTAACTGAAATAAATAGTGCCTAACCACCTAGAGGGGGGGGGGTGAATAGGTGTACTTCTTCTTTTTACTTTAAAGGCTGACAAACTGTTATAAACTTAAAGCAGCAAATGCAATTCTACAGCTATCACAACACAGCAACCACAAGAACAAACATTCACAGAGTGCACACAATGTTTATAGTGGTTCCCCAAGGTCTGGGTACATCCACTTTCCCCCTTCGTCTATCTAGTAGTGTACTAGATTCGGCCTAACTTCTGCACTTCTCCTCAGATCCTCAGATCTTACAACTCAGAACCCCAATCCAGGTTCCTACATCTCAGAGTGTCCCAACTCCTACAACTTAGGCATAAAGCCCTACCACTCAGTCTTCAACAAGACCTACACTCAGGCAAAACAGCCCTACCTCAGCCTTCAACAAGTCCTACACTCAGAGAATGTTTCTCCTACACTCAGGCTCAAAAGCCCTACCTCAGCCTTTATAAATTTAGGCTTACAACTCAGATCCCTTAGGATCCTACAAAAAGATAATAATAATGTTTTTAGATCACCACTCAGATTGAGAGAATGAAGAGGGCAATCTTCTTGATCAGTTCTTGATAGCACTGATTCATGAGATCAACTTTGTCTTTGCTTTCTTCAAGACTTCTTTAGTCTGAACTCAGTAAAGATGATCTTCTTGAAGTAGACCGGCTGGAAACTTCCTTCTTAGGATGGAGAAATAAATCTGGATCCTACTTTGCATTCTGGTTCAGAAACTGCTTCTTAAGAGATTTGATTAACAAGTCTCTTTCTTGACTTCAATTACTGGAGTTCCCTCTCTCCAATTAAATCTGAAGTTTCTTCAGAATACTGATTTACAGTTTTCTCTGGATCTGTATTAATCTTCTTAATCTTCTAATTAATTCTTTAGTTGTGTTCTCTATTGATTAATCTTCTTCTGTTGAGCGAGAAAGGTCTTTAAATAGTCTTCCTCCAAGATAACCGGCTGATCCGGTTTCTAACGAACTTCTGACAGCTCTGACAGTTGCAGTTGACCAGTTGTAATGGCAGTTGTCAAGTCATCCAGTCACTTCTTGAAAATACTGTCTCTGTCTGAAAGTGTCGAGACTAATCTTCATTATGTGCCGACACAAATAGACCAAGTGTCGACACAAGTGAACTGAGTGTCGACACTAGCCTTGATGGTGTCGACACAACTCCTTGTGTTGTTGTAACAACTTCTCGACACTGCTTCTTCAGAATGTGTCGACACTAATTCTGTGTGTCTACACAAGCCTTCTGTTGAATGTGTCGACAATGATTCTGTGTGTCGACACAAGTACTTCTTCTTAAACACTTAGTTGAATTCTGCTGTGTGTTGACACATCTCCTTTGTGTCGACACATGTCTTCTTGTGTTGAAACTTGCTGAGTGTCGACACATCTCCTTTGTGTCCACACATGCCTTCTTGTGTTGAAACTTGCTGAATGTCGACACATCTCCTTTGTGTCGACACAAGTACTTTAACTTTGTTGAAGCTTGCAAAGTGTCGACACAGCCTTCTGGTGTCTACACATTTGATGTCGACAAAGCTTCTCTGCGTGTTGACACTGCCTCTAAGTGTCGACACAGATTATGTTGACAACTCTTCACAGTGTGTCGACACTGCTTGTATGTGTCGACACTTTTCTTCTGGTGTCGACTCTGCCTTTCCTGGTGTCGACACAATTACTCCAAGTGTCGACACAGCTTCTCTAGGTGTCGACACAAGCCTTCATAAGTGTCGACATTTCACCTCTAGGTGTCGACACATGGACTTAGAAACTTTTCTGCATTTTCTGCAATTTATTAACCTGCACATATAAACTCAAAGCACATCAAATACGCCTTGATGTATATAGTTGAGTAGGGTGAGGCTTCTTCAAATCTAGTACATATTTTCCAATGTACCCAACAATCTCCCCCTATTTGGAGAAGTCATAACCTTAGTCAATGATATACACCATACATAACAAATACACATTATGATGTATAACAATATTATATGACAGGGTAAATACTAAACAAAATATGTATAAACAATCATTATAGAATAAAAATGTAACAGATTGAACATCAAACATTGTTTTGTTATAACTTCCAATAGTTTCATTAATCAAAAGTTTACATAGATTTTAATGCAAAAGATTACAGAGTAGTAAACTTAAGAAAATTCTAATTTATGGCTGCTCTGGCTCCTTGATAGCAATGCCCTATCCAGATTGAATCTTGGCTTGAATTGGAGCATCATTGTCATCAGCAGGCTTCTTTCCCTTAAGATCTTTCTTCTTCTATTCTTCAGCCCTTATCTTTTGTCTCTAAAAATAATGATAAGGATTAGGGAAATACTTGCTAGGCTCCTGTGCATTAGGAGGTAGCTTCCCTAGTTTAGCCTTTCTTCTGTATTGTACTATGGCTTCTTGCCTAGCTTCATGTTTTCTCCATTCCTGGTCAGAGTACCATTTACCCCTCTCTAGGAAATTATCCTTTGCATCCTTCCAAGCAGTCAATATGATATTCCTAGAAGTTGGGCTCCACTGTTCAAAATCAGGCCTTAACTCTGTCTGTTCTCTGAACCTTTTCTTAGATAATTGAGCTTCCTGCTCTTTTAATACTGCCTCTGGCACAGGATGTACTACTTTCTCAATGATCACATTTTGAGAACCTTCTGAAGGGCTATACATAAATTGTATCTCTTGATGTATCATGTCAAAATCTGCAGGAGGATAGATCAGCTGAGCTACTTCAGCTTGTTCTCCTCCAAAATATGCAGGATTTATCATAGATTCTGCTACATTATCATCATCACACAAGGGTGGATATCCAAGAGTAGCTCTGATGCTGTTTGAAATCCTCTTAGCATGGTCAGAGCCTGCTTTGACTAGTACCCTCTCCCCCCTTTATGACTTCTCTTTCTATATGATCCCTAAGATTATCCTTCTGAAATCTGATATGAGCATTCAGATAGTTAACACCATCTTTATAAAAATGTTTTAACCTTTGAAGCTTTTCAGTAATAGCCTTTTGAGAATCTTCAATGGCAGTTTTAACATCAGTTAGACTTTCTTGTAATTGCTTATCAAATGCTTCTTTGGCAGTAGCGCTTACTGCAGTTTGGGCAGTAGCTATATTTTTCTTTTCACTTACAATGGCATTATGAGAGGCAGTCAGATTATCATTCATCCTAATCTGATTTTCCAGGACAGATCCTTGTTTCACTGTCATATCATCAACATGTGTCTTGATCTTCTCTTGATGAGTAGCCAGATACACCACTACATTGCCTTCTTTATGAAAACAGTCAGTCATTTCCTTCTTATTTTGATTAACTTCAAATCTAATAGATTTTATATCTTGAGCCAGATCAAATTGAAGGGATTTATGTCCTTCATCCATATAAGTTTTTAAAGCCTTCCTTTGCTCATCCATCTTGATCTGCAAAGCCACCAACAATGAACTATAATCAGTAGTTGGGGCAGGCTGTGGAACAATAGTTTGCAGTGCTTTCTTGTAGGTCTAGCTTCTCCTTTTGAAAACCTGTAGCTTTCTTTTCTTGGCTCTAGCAGCCTCTTCATCTTCAGAGTCAGAAGTACTAGCAATGTCTACTCTATCCTGTGGAGTAGGGGGAAATTCCTTCTCTGCTCTTGGTAGCTCCTCAGCATTCCTTTGCTCCTCAGTCTCATTTCTAGCAGTCTCCTCATGAAACTCTACATGCTCCCCCTCAAGGTTAGCTGACTCCCCCTCAACAGCTGCTTTCTCACCCTCAAAATCAGTCTGTAGTAAATCAGGGAACAGCTCTTCTAGTGTAAACTCCTGTTGAGGATGGACTGGAGAATTTCTTATCTCAGGAGCATGATCTACAACTGATGTGTCTTCCATGACAACATCTTGTGGTTAATTATGTATCTGAGTTTGCTGATCAACATCATGTAATGATTCAGTCAATACTTCATCCTCAATATTGAAAATATATTGATTAACTTCATTGATTACCTCAAGAATTGTTTGGGTTGCCCTTTCACTATCTAAGTGAGTTGGCTCATCCATATGTTGAGGCTCCCCCTGGAGTGGATCCAGGTGAATGGGGCTAGCAGATGGTAGCTCCCCCTGCCTATGGGCATCTTTATTTCTTGTTGGTGACTGTCCAGTATTTCTAGCATCCCCATCATCAGAACTAAAAACCACCTGCTCTTCTGAGCTACTGGAGGATTCAGGAGCCACAATGGCTTTCTTCTTCTTCTTCTGAGGTGTTTCCTTCTCTGGTGTAGGCATTTCTTTAGTTAACACTCTATCCCACCTTGAGATAATTCTGACATCCATTCTCCTCATATGATTTATCTTAGAACCTGCAGCTTGGTTCATCACTTCTGGAATACTTCCAGCTAAGTATAAACTCATAATCCTACCCAGATTGGGCTTCTTCAGACTTTCCTTAATCTTGTCAAACAATACTGCTGACCAATCAGTTTTAAGTTGGAAAATTATTCTTGACATCAAACTTAACATGTGAGCTGATATCCTATCATGCCCACCAGGCTTGCACAAAATCACCTTACCTACTACCTCAGATAAAAATTTTCCTTGCACGTTCATGTCTTTTCTGTTAAAGACTGATCCAAGCTTCATGCTTGAATCAAGTCCACACCATTGCAGTGCCTCCCTTATCCTTGATGCAGGTACATCATCCTCTTCTTTAGTTCTTGGGAGATGTAGAACTTTTCTTATACTTTTCTGGGTGACCTTCCCCTTAACTCCATGGACTTTGGATTTAATCTTAAAACCAGTTTCATCAAGGGTAGCTGCACTAAATAATTCAAGGACCTCCTTCTTCCAAATCTTGATTGGCTTTGAAACTAGATACTCTAACCCAGTCTCTACAACTAGGGTTACAACACCTTGAATGACGGGTTCCGCGTCGTCAAAGGCATCTCGCACGAGATCATAACCTTTATTGATGTTCTCTTCTAGCTTGGGAGCCATTAGGGTTTGGAGAAATTTTGAATTTAGAGAAGAGAGATGTTGACACACAAGTTTGTTCTCGAAACTATGGTGAGCGTGTCGACAAACAATGGTGAAGACCTATTTATACCTTTCTAAAATCGAAGTTGAAAAGGCGCGTCAAAATACTTGAAATGTGTCGATACTGTTGAAAAGTGTCGACACTTACTTCTAATGTCTCTACAACTATGTGTCGATACAAATATAGTCGACAGAATATATGTGTCGACACTTATACATCTCATCTCGACGATTAGTCGAAGCTCTACTCGACGAATTCTGTGTAAATCCTAAGTGTCGACAACACCATGGATGTGTCGACACCTACTCTGGATGTGTCGACACTAATTCTCTGAAGTGTCGACACTGACTGTCTAGATGTGTCGACACCATTTCTCTGAAATGTCGACACCACTTCTATGTATCGACACAGACAACTCTGTGTGTCGACACTATTTTACTTAGCCAATTTTTTAAACTATTCTAAGTTTAACATTCCTAATTCAATTTTAAAATTATTGAATTTGGTTTCATCTAGGGGCTTAGTAAACATATCAGCAACCTGATTATCTGTGTTAACATATTCTAGGGAAATGTCCTCTTTTTCTACATGTTCTCTAAGAAAATGGTATTTAATTTCTATGTGCTTAGTCCTACTATGTGATATAGGATTATTTGCAATAGAAATGACACTTGTAGAATCACAAAATAAAGGTGTTCAACTTACTTGAATACCATAATCTTCTAGCTGGTGTTGAATCCATAAAAGTTGTGCACAGCAGCTTCCTGCAGCTACATACTTTGACTCAGCTGTGGAGATTGTCACAGTGGTCTGCTTCTTACTGCTCCATGACACCAGCCTTCCACCTAGAAATTGACAGGTTCCTGTAGTACTCTTCCTACCTTCCTTGCAGTGTGCAAAATCTGAATCTGAATAATCTGTCAGAACAAAATCTCCATTCCTAGGGTACCAAAGGCCTAGATAAAGTGTGCCCTTAAGATATCTCAAAATCCTTTTGACTGCAGTCAGATGAGATTCTTTAGGGCATGCTTGGTACCTAGCACAGACACATGTAGCATACATGATATCTGGTATACTAGCAGTCAAATACAGTAGGGAGCCAACTATCCCTCTATACAAAGTTTCATCTACAGGTTTCCCTGCATCATCTTTGCTTAGAGACATACTTGACCCCATAGGAGTTTTCATGGTAGTGGATGATTCCATACCATACTTCTTTATTAACTCTAGGGTGAACTTAGACTGGCATATGGACAGGCCATCTTCAGTCTGTCTAACTTGGAGACGCAAGAAGAACTTAAGTTCCCCCATACTGCTCATTTCAAATTATCCTTGCATAAGTTTTGCAAACTTTCTGCAAAGACTACTTTCTGTAAACCCAAATATTATGTCATCTACATATATTTGGACTAAGATAATCTTGCCTTTAGATTCCCTAAGGAATAGAGTCTTGTCTATTTTCCCCCTTGAGAATTTGTTCTCAATGAGGAAACTAGAAAGAGTTTCATACCAAGCCCTTGGGGCTTGTTTTAACCCATACAAGCCTTCCTAAGTCTATATACATAATCAGGTTTAAGAGAATCAACAAAACCTGATGGCTGCTCTACATAGACTTCTTCTTTCAGATTTCCATTCAGAAAAGCTAACTTTACATCCTTTTGATATACCATAAACCCTTGATATATTGCATAGGCAAGGAACATCCTTATTGCTTCCAGTCTTGCTACTGGAGTAAAGGTTTGATCAAAATCAATACCTTCTTCCTGCCTATATCCTTTTGCAACCAGCCTAGCTTTATTCTTTATAATGATTCCATTCTCATCCAACTTGTTCCTAAAGATCCACTTAGTTTCAATGATGTTGTGGTCCTTGGGTTTAGGAACTAGCTTCCAGACCTTGCATCTTTTGAATTGATTCAGCTCCTCTTGTATGGCATCAATCCAATGAGGGTCTAGAACTGCTTCTTCAAATTTCTTTGGCACTACTTGGGATAGGAAACTGGAGTAAAGAACTCTACTCAGATTCCTGCTCCTTGTTTGCACTCCTTGTCTGGGATCACCAATTATTTGATTGGCTGGATGATCCTTTAAGTGTCTATTTGCTGGAGGTAGTCTGTCTTCAGGTTAAACTCCTCCAGCATCTTCATTTAGCTGCACCTCTTGGTCTTCTTCTGCATCTAGAGAGTCTTGTACTCCCCCTGGATAGCAGCCAGCATTTTCCACTGGCTGAGTTGCAGTAGAACCTTCTGTAATGGTAAGCATGTCCATCTTCTCAGTTATACATGTAGAGCTGCAAACACTACTTGGCAATTCACTGTTAATGAGCCTTACTTCGTCAAAAACTACATGTATAGACTCTTCTACAACTTGAGTAATCAAGTTGTAGACCCTATAAGCCTTACTATTGTTGCTGTACCCAACAAATATCTATTGGGTACATTGGTCAAATGTACCTGATTTGAAGAAGCCTCACCCAACTCAATGATATACATCATAATATATTTGATGTATGTTTGAGTTACTTGTGCAGGTTAAGAAATCACTGGACTGAAGCTAAAAGTTTCTAAGTCCATGTGTCGACACCCAGAGGGAAAGTGTCGACACTTAAGAAAGCTTGTGTCGACACCCAAACAAGCAGTGTCGACACTTGGAGTCATTGTGTCGACACCTGGGATGCAGAGTCGACACCAGACAGAAAGTGTCGACACTTGGAGCTGTGTCGACACTCAGTGAAGAAAAGTGCAGACAGAAAGTGTCGACACAAGGAGCTGTGTCGACACTCAGTGAAGCTGTGTCTACACTAGAAAGTGTCGACACTTGGAGCTGTGTCGACACTCAGCAAAAGTCTGCAGAGTCCAAGTACAAGTGTCGACACTCAACACAATGTGTCGACACTATGCAGAAGAGTCAGCACTTGAAGTAAGTGTCGACACTCAACACAATGTGTCGACACTCAATAGAAGAGTCAGCATTTGAAGTATGTGTCGACACCCAGAACAATGTATCGACACACAGCTGAAGACTCAACACTTGAAGAAAGTGTCGACACATGGAGCTGTGTCGACACTTAGCAAAGAACAGAAAGAACAACAAATTATTCTAAGTACAAGTGTCGACACTATGGGAATGTGTCGACACTCAACTGAAGTCTCAACAACAAGAAGGTGTGTCGACACAAGGAGCTTTGTCGACACTCAGCAAGATTCAACATAGAAGACTATGTGTCGACACCAAGAAGCAGTGTCGACACTTGATAGATTCAACACAAGAAGATGTGTCGACACAAAGGAGATGTGTCAACACATAGAAGAATTCAGCAAAAGCTAGAAGAACAAGTACTTGTGTTGACACTCAATTTTAGTGTCGACACATGAAGAAGAATCTGTGTCGAGACATACAAGGATATGTGTCGACACTTTGTAGACTTGTGTCGACACTTACACAACATGTGTCGACACTTGGACTATAAGTGTCGACACTTAAAGACAGAAAGTCTCGACACTTACAGACAGTTAGAGATTTTCAAGAAGTTACTGGATGATTTGACAGCTGCCGTTCCAGCCGGTCTACAGCACTTGTCAGAGATATCAGAAGTCAGTTATGGACCGGTCCAACCGGTTACCATGAAGAAAGCCTATAAATATGCACCTACAGTTTACAGAAACTGTGGTTCAGAATTGTCAAAGTTGTTGATAGAAGTTAAAAGTTGTTGATCAGATTATTGAAGTAATTATAGTGTTACAAAGAGGATCAACACAAGAAGATCTAGCAGTTAAAGTGCAGATCGAAGAAGTTGGAGAGAGAGGGCTCCATCCAAGAAATCAGCCTTTGGAACTAGGCTGAGAAGAAGGATTCAGATTCAGTCTGGATCTTAAGTGGCAGAGGTCAAGGAACAACTGCAGAGGATTAAGTCTTATTCAGTTCTACTCAAGAAGCTTTGAAGAAAGCTAAGTCAGGGTGAATCCAGCTGAGTTCTTCCAAGAACTCATCAAGAATCTCTCAACTCCCCTCCTTTAATTCTGAGTTGTAGAGTTATTATTTGTATTACATTTTTAACTTGTAGGATCCATTTGGATCTGAGTGAATTGTAAGCCTATATCTATAAAGGCTGAGGGTAGGGCTTGCTAGCCTGAGTGTAGGAGATTGAGATCTCTGAGTGTAGGCCTTGTTGGCTGAGTGTAGGCCTTGGATTGGCTGAGTGTAGGCCTTGTTTGGCTGAGTGTAGGCTTTGGGATAAAGCTGAGTTGTAAGGCTTTGGGCCTGAGGTGTAGGAACCAATTTGGGTTCTGAGACAGTGCAGGAGTTTGGCCGAATCTAGTACACTGCTAGATAGGCGAAGGGGGAAAGTGGATGTACCCATATCTTGGGGAACCACTATAAATCACTATGTGCTGTACTGTGCTGAAATTGTTGTTGTGTTTGATGTAATAAACTAGTTAGATTGCTGTGATATAACTGATTGCTGCCAATAAAGTTAGAAAAGGATTAGGTCACCTATTCACCCCCCCTCTAGGTGTTTAGGTATCATATCTTTCAAGTGATATCAAAGCGAGGTTCCTCAAAACAAGGACTAACAGTCTGAGGAGATCCTGTTTGGCAGATTCAGAGTAAGGCATTACACAGTTCAAGAAAATCAAGAAAATCAAGAAACATGGGTTCTTATGAGAATCACAAGTAATTGGGTTCCATGAAATTACCCATATGTAGAAAGGAGATCTTTGGGATCTGGAAAGAAAGGGTAAGGCTATTTATGGAGGCCTCTGACCCTAGAATCTACATCACAGTTAAGGAAGGGCCTTATGTGCCAATGAAGATTTCAGTATTGGATGCAAACCAGAGAACTCCAAAGGATTTCTCTGAGATGACTAAGGATGAAATTGTCCTGGCCACCATGGACAAGAGGGCACAGAACATAATAGTGAGTGTCATTGATGATGCAACTTTTCAGAACTTAATTCACTGTAAAACAACAAAAGAGATGTGGGATACTCTCATTGTCTATATGGAAGGTTCTGAAGAAGTTAGGCAAGATAGGAAGTCCTTGCTAAATCAGGAGTATGAAAGCTTTAGGCAAGGAAAGGGTGATAGCATCACTGAGTGCTATAAGAAATTTTACAGAATAGTTAATGAACTCATGTCTTATGGAAGAGAGTTCAGTAACTATGAACTAAATGACAAGTTCTTAAGGTCCCTAACCAAAGATTGGGACACCAAGATCTGTGCCATAAGAGAAATGGCTAAGTTGGGGGAAATTCCTCCTCCCACACTGTTTGGCAAGCTATTGTCTTATGAAATGCAGTTAACAGTGAGAAAAGAGGAGGAGAAATCAATAAGGACTGAGCACAAAGAAAGAACTATTGCTTTCAAGACAGAAGTTCCCAGAAAGTGCAGGAATAAGTCTTCAACTCCACCTCCAGAGGTAGTTGAATCAGAGTCTGATGAGTCTGTTAGCACAAAGTCTAAGAGCAGTGAAAGTGATGAAGACTTTGCTGCTTTCACTAGACACTTTCAAAAGTTTTTGAAAAAGAAACAGTGGAGGTCAAGGCCTTCTACATCACAAGGAAAGGAAGACTCTTATCAGAAAAAGAGGTCTTCAAAGAATGACAAGAAAAGGACAAAATCAAGCAAGGCAACTGGTTCAAAGATTGTTTGCTATTGCTGCAATAGACAGGGCCATGTTATTGCAGATTGTCCAGAGAAGAGAAAGGAATCTGGTGACAGGAAAAAGACTCACTTCAAAGGGAAGAAAGAAAAGTCTTTTGTTGCTAAGAAGGAGAAGACTCTATCAGATATCTCTTCTTCAGAAACTGAGTCTGAGGCTGAAGCCTACATAGGGCTGTTTGCTGAAGAAGAAGAGGAAGAATTCATGCAGATCTTGGAGTCAATTTATGAACAAGAAGACAGTCATTGCCAAGGGCTAATGGCTTTGACAGACAGTGCCAAAATCCTGGAGCAGCCAGGACCCAGTCAGGTACAAGGTTCATGTTCAAGTTCAGTTTCTTGTTCTAGTTCAGATTCAGAATCTTCTTCATCAAGTGATGAGAATGTATCTGAGTCTGAGGAAGATATTCATCAGCTTATAGATGAATATAAGGTACTGTTGCAAGCCTACAAGAAAAGCAAGACCCTAGCCAAAAGTCAGGCAAAGGAAATTGCTGATCTTAAAGCTGCTGCAACAGATTTTGAGAAGCAATTTGATCAAAAACTAAATGAGGTAGCCAGGCTGAAACACATTACTGTGATTCAGATGGGAACTATCACTTTTAAGAATGATCAAATTAAGTGTCTGGAGAACAATCTTCAGAAGGAGAAGGACTTAGTTGCTAGGTTTTCTAAACCTAAGTCAGTGTTACCCATAATTGATGAATTTGTTCATCACAAGGGTAAAGCTGGACTGGGCTTTGTTAGACCTGCAGGGACTAAGCAGTCCAAGTATAAGTCCAATGGCAAAGCCCCAACATTCAACAAGCCTGTTGTAGTCAAGACAGCCAAGGCAGTACCTAAGCAAAGGTACAATAAATTTGAATGTTGGTGCTGTGGAAAAGTTGGCCATTTTGCAGTAGACTGTTGGCACAATGTGAGTGCCAAAGTGAGTTCCAAACTACCTGTTGGAAAGCCAGTAGGTAGGTTTGTGAAAATGCAAACTAACAATCACCAAGGACCCAAGAATACTTTGGGTTCTAAGGTTCATTAATTTGTTTTGCAGGTGAGTCCAAGTGGCCATACCCCTACATGGTACTTGGACAGTGGATGTTCCAGACATATGACTGGAACTAGGGGACTACTGAAGGACTACATTCCAATCAAAAATGGTCCTAAAGTGACCTTTGGTGGTTCTGAAAAAGGAATCATCAAAGGGTTTGGTAACATTTCTTCAAACTTAGTTACCATTACTCAAGTGGCTTATGTTAAAGGTTTGAAACACAACCTAATAAGTATAAGTCAATTAAGTGATGTAGGGTATGACATCTCATTTGTTAAAAATGGTTGTCATATCAAGAGGTCAAGTGATCAAGAGATCATTTTGACAGGTTATAGGAAGAGGAATGTCTACTGCCTAGACATTATGATTGAGAATAATGGTTCTCCAGTTTGTCTTGTAGCTGATGAGACAGTCTCTCATTGTGTCAAATGGCACAAGAGGCTAGCCCATCTTAACTACAAGACTATTAGCAAACTCTTTAGCAAAGAGTTAGTGAGGAATGGTCCTCAAGTTAAGTGTGTCAAAGATGGTATTTGCTCAGCTTGTCAAAAGGGCAAGCAGACTAAATCCACCTTTAAAGCATAGAAAACAAAGATGCTGTGAGGTGTTTGTACCTCTTGCATTTGGATCTCTTTGGTCCAATGCCAGTTCACAGCTTAGGTAGGAAGGTCTATACCCTTGTAGTTGTAGATGACTACTCAAGGTTTTCCTGGGTGTTCTTCTTAAGACAGAAATCTGAAACACCTAGTGTCTTCTACAGCTTTGTCAAGCAAATTCAGAATGAACTAAATAGTACTGTGGTCAAAATTAGAAGTGACCATGGTACTGAGTTTCAATCTGAAAGCATGACAAAACTATGTGAAGACTTTGGGATATTTCAAGAATTCTCTTCACATAGAACACCTCAGCAAAATGGCATTGCTGAGAGGAAGAATAGGACCTTGATAGAGGCTGGTAGAACCCTATTGAGTGATACATCACTGCCAGAGTATTTCTGGGCTGAAGCAGTTAACACTGCATGCCATGTTATAAATAGGGCTACCATCACTAAAGGGCTAAACAAGACCCCCTATGAAGTTGTGAAAGGCAGGAAACCAAACCTATCCTACTTCAGGATCTTTGGTTGCAAATGCTTCATACTTAACAATGGGAAGTCTTACATAACTAAGTTTGCTGCCAAGTCCCAAGAGGGAATTTTTGTTGGGTACAACAATAATAGTAAGGCTTATAGAGTCTACAACTTGACTACACAAGTTGTAGAAGAATCAGTGCATGTAGTTTTTGATGAGACAAAACTTATTAATAATGAGTTGTCTAGCAATGTATGCAGCCCCACAGGTTTGACAAAGACAATGGACAAGCTTACTATAGAAGAGGTGCCTGCTGCAAGACAACAAGGAGAGGAGAGTAGCTGCTGTCCAGGGGGAGAACTACATGTGCCAAGTGCTGAAGAAATCCAAGGAATACAGCATGATGCAGATGCTGAAGTGGTTCAACCTGAAGTGAGGATGCCTCCAGCCCACAGGCATCTTAGAGATCATCCAGTAGAGCTGATTATTGGAGATCCAAGACAAGGAGTTCAAACTAGGAGCAGAAATCAGAATGCTGCAATCTATTTCAGCTTTTTGTCTCAAGTTGAACCTAAAAGATTTGAAGAAGCAATACAAGATCCAGAATGGACTGAAGCAATGCAAGAAGAGCTTAATCAGTTCAAGAGGTGCAAGGTCTGGGAATTGGTTCCTAAACCTAAAGACCACAATGTAATAGGAGTTAAGTGGATCTACAGGAATAAGATGGATGAACAAGGTGTCATCATTAAGAATAAAGCTAGACTGGTTGCTAAAGGATATAGGCAAGAAGAAGGTATTGATTTTGATCAAACCTTTGCTCCAGTAGCCAGACTGGAAGCCATAAGAATGTTCTTGGCCTATGCAACCTATCAAGGATTCAAGGTATACCAAATGGATGTCAAGTCAGCATTCCTAAATGGTAATTTGAAAGAAGAAGTCTATGTGGAGCTGCCTTCAGGTTTTGTTGATCCAACTCTACCTCATTATGTCTATAGACTTAGGAAAGCTTTATATGGGTTAAAGCAAGCCCCTAGGGCTTGGTATGAAACCCTATCTAGTTTCCTCATTGAGAACAAGTTTCAAGGGGGAAAATAGATAAGACTCTATTCCTTAGGGAATCTAGAGGCAAAGTCATACTAGTCCAAATATATGTAGATGACATTATATTTGGGTCTACTGAAAGCAGCCTTTGCAAAAAGTTTGCAAAACTTATGCAAGGTCAGTTTGAGATGAGTAGTATGGGAGAGCTGAAGTTTTTCTTGGGTCTCCAAGTTAAACAGACTGAAAGTGGTTTGTCCATTTGTCAGTCCAAGTTCACCCTAGAACTCATAAGGAAGTATGGTATGGATTCATCCAGCACCATGAAGACTCCTATGGGGTCAAGTATGTCTCTTAGCAAGGATGATGCAGGGAAACCTGTAGATGAAACCTTGTATAGAGGGATAGTTGGCTCCCTATTATACTTGACTGCTAGTAGACCAGACATCATGTATGCTACATGTGTTTGTGCAAGGTATCAAGCCTGCCCTAAAGAGTCTCACTTGACTGCAGTCAAGAGAATTTTGAGATATCTAAAGGGCACTCCCTATCTAGGCCTCTGGTACCCTAGGAATGGAGATTTTGATCTAACAGGTTATTCAGATGCAGACTTTGCAGGATGCAAAGAGGATAGAAAGAGCACTACTGGAACCTGTCAATTCCTAGGTGGAAGACTAATTTCATGGAGCAGCAAAAAGCAGACTAGTGTGGCTATCTCCACAGCTGAGTCAGAGTATGTGGCTGCAGGAAGTTGCTGTGCTCAACTTCTGTGGATTCAACATCAGCTAGAGGACTATGGATTTCAGGTAAGTAGAACTCCACTTTACTGTGATTCTACAAGTGCTATTTCAATAGCTAATAACCCTGTATCTCATAGTAGAACAAAACATATTGAGATTAAATATCACTTTCTTAGAGAACATGTAGAAAGAGAAGATATTTCACTTGAATATGTTAAAACTGATAATCAGATAGCTGATATGTTTACTAAGCCCATAGAAGAAGCTAAGTTCAATAGATTCAAAATTGAACTAGGAATGATAAACTTAGACTAAGTTTACAGAATAGAAAATTGGCTAAGTAAAAAGGTGTCGACACATAGACAAGTCTATGTCGACACAGAATAGTGGTGTCGACACTTCAGGAGAAGGTGTCGACACATCTAGGATGTGGTGTCGACACTTCAGAATGTTAGTGTCGACACATGTCAAGTAGGTGTCGACACATCCAATATGGTGTCGACACTTAAGTTTTACTCAGAATTTTTCTAAGTAAAGACTCGACAATATGTCGAGTTATGTTGTGTCGACACATAACCAAGTGTCGACACATAAAATCTGTTGACTAAACTTGTGTCGACACATGTGTGTCGAGACATTATAAGTCAGTGTCGACACTTATTGCCAGTGTCGACACACTTTAAGCTAGCTGTCCCGCCTGTTCATCTTCAAAATCAGAAAGGTATAAATAGGGTTCTGTCTTTGTTTGTCGACACGCTTTCAAAGTTTCGAGACCAAAACTCCTGTGTCGACACTTCTTTTTTCTAAAGACAAATTCTCCAAACCCTAATGGCTCCTAAGCTTGAGGAGAACGTTAACGAGGGCTATGAGCTAGTGCGCGGCGCGTTCGATGAAGCTGATCAAGAAATCAAGGCGGTAGTAACCCTAGTCGCCAATTCGGGACTAGAATACTTGGTTTCAGAACCAACAAAGATTTGGAAAAAGGAAGTTCTTGAATTCCTTAATGGAGCTGCAGTCGATGAATCTGGATTCAGAATCAAATCCAGAGTTCATGGGACTAAGGTCAAGGTTTCACCAAAAAGTCTGAGGAAGGTACTCCAGCTACCTAAAACACAAGATGAAGAAGAAGTAACTGTATCCAAGACCAGGGAAGCTCTTATCTGGTGTGGACTTGATCCAAAGATGAAGATATGATCTGTCTTTAACAGGAAAGGCATGAACAGTTAAGGAAAATTCATGTCTGAGATTGTGGGCAAGGTTATTCTCAGTAAGCCTGGAGGGCATGACAGGGTGTCTGCCTCTATGTTTGGTATTATGACTAGAATCATATTCACTCTGAAAATAGACTGGTCAATAGTGGTTTTTGACAAGATCAAGGAGAGCTTGAAGAAGCCCAATCTGGGCAGAATTATAAGTCTCTACCTAGCTGGTACAATACCAGAGGTAATGAGCAATACTGCTGGAAGTAAGATCAACCACATGAGGAAGATGGATCAAAGGATATTTTCCAGATGGGACAGGGTGTTGTCCAAGGAAGTGGCAACCCCAGAGAAGCCAGTTACTGAGAAGGAGACTCCTCCAAGGAAGAAAAGGAAGACAGCTACTGTGACACAGGAGTCCTCCAGCAGTTCAGGGAGTGAAGAACAAGTTGTTTTCACTCCTGATGCTCAAGAGGAAGTGGCTGCAGAGAAGACCCCTGCTGCTCAAGATGTAGCTGAGATCCAGGGGGAGCTGCCTCAAGCTAGCCCCATCCATAGGGATCACAGCCAGGGGGAGCTTCCAGTAGTAGAAGAACCCTCTACTCTGGACAGTGAGCAAGCCACTAACATCATCCAAGAGGTACTCATTGACCTAAATACATTGAATTTTTCTATAGTAGATTCTGATTTGTCTGATGTACATCAGCAAACTCAGCTAGACAGTCAAGAACCAGATGTTGTTATCCAAGACACATCTGTTGTACTAGAAGTGGTTCCTGATCAAGTAGTTGAAGAACCAAGAACTTCTCCAGCTTCTTCACCTCAAGAGTTTACAATGGAAGATCTATTCCTCAATCTAGATCAAGAAGATTTTGATATGGACAAGGATGCTGCTGCTGAAGATAAGAGTGCTGCTGCTGAGGGGGAGCACATGGAAGTTCTGGAAGAGCCTATTAGGCAAGAAACTGAAAAGGCAACTGCTGTGAAAGCTAACAAACCTCCAAGCCCTAAGGAAAGTGTTGAAATAGCTAGCACTTCAGAATCTGAAGAAGATGAGGCTGCAAAGGCTAAAAGGAAGAAATTATATGTTTTTAAAAGAAGAAGCCAGAGTTACAAGAAAGCTCTGCAATCTGTAGCCCCATAGCCTACAGTCCAACAAGCTCCAACTGTTGACTATAGTGCTTTACTGATTGCACTGCAGATAAAAATGGATGAACAAAGGAAAGCCATAGAGGCTTATGTTGATGAAGGGCAGAAGACTTTACAGTTTGACCTGGCCCAAGAAATAAAGTCTATAAGTTTTGAGATGAATCTTAATAAGAAGGAGATGAATGAATGCTTCCACAAGGGTGAAAATGCTATGGTGTATCTGGCTACACACCAAGAGAAGATCAAAGCACAGGTAGATGATATAGCATTGAAGCAAGGGTATGTACTGGAAAATCAGTTAAGGATGAATGACAACTTGACTGCATCCCACAATGTTATAGTCATTGAATTGAAGAATAAGACTGCTGAACCTTCTACATCTGCTGCTGCAGTTAAGGCTGACTTTGATAAAGAATTTCAAGCTGAGATTACTGCTGTCAAGACTGTAATTCAAGCCTCTCAGAAAGCTATCTATGAACAACTGCAAAAGCTAAAACCATTCTTTAAAGAGGGAATCAGGTATTTGGACAGTCAAATAAGATTTCAAAAGGATGATGTCAGAGACCATATGGCTAGAGAAGTCATAAAGGGGGAGAGAGTATTAGTCAAAGCTAGCTCTGACCATGCCAAATGGATATCCAACTCCATCAGAGCTACACTAGGCTGTCCTCCACTCTGTGATGATGATAATGTTGCTGAATCAGGGATTCAAACTGCATATCTTGGAGGTGAGCAACCAGAGGTAGCTTAAGTGATTTATCCACCTCCAGATTTTGACATGGTTCAAGCAGATGTCCAGACAATGTATAGCCCAACTGAAGGAAAGCCTAATGTTATTCTGGATAAAGTAGTTCAGCCTATTTCTGCAGCTATGCAAGAGGCATTAGAGAAAGAAGAAGAGGCAAGGTTGTCAAAGAAGAGGTTTAGGGAACAAGCAGAACAAAGGCCAGATTTTGAACAGTGGAGCCCTACCTCTAGGAATATAATTTTAACTGCCTGGAAAGCTGCCAAGGACAATGCTCATGAAAGGAACAAGTGGTTCTCTGAAGCAGAATGGAGGAAACATGAGATCAGACAAGAGGCCATTGTTCAATATAGAAGAAAGGCAAAGATGGGAAAGCTACCTCCTACTGCAGTGGAGCCTAGCAAGTACTTCCCTAAGCCATATCATTATTTTGAAAGGCAGAAAATCAAAGCAGAAGAGCTGAAAAAGAAGGACTTAAAAGGCAAGAAGGCTGCTGATGCTGCAACTGCTGAAGCCACTGTCAAAGCTCAAGTCCAATCAGGCAAAGGCATTGTTATCAAAGAACCAGATCAGAAATAGATTAGGAATTGACTTGAAGATTGTTGTAATCTTTTGAATGAAATACATTTTTGTAAACCATTGAAGATGTATTAGAAAAATGTTAGAACAATAAATGAGAAATATATTTCATGATTGTTCTGAGAATATGTCTATTTCTTGTTTGTTCTGCAATGTTGAATGTGTATACATGTGTGAAATATTACATGTTTATGTTTACCCTGCTGATTATAATCTGCTTTACATCATTTTGTAATTTTAATTATGAATGGTGTATATCATTGACTAAGGGTTATGACTTCTCCAAATAGGGGGAGATTGTTGGGTACATTGGTCAAATGTACCTGATTTGAAGAAGCCTCACCCAACTCAATGATATACATCATAATGTATTTGATGTATGTTTGAGTTACTTGTGCAGGTTAAGAAATCACTGGACTGAAGCAAAAAGTTTCTAAGTCCATGTGTCGACACCCAGAGGGAAAGTGTCGACACCCAGAGGGAAAGTGTCGACACTTAAGAAAGCTTGTGTCGACACCCAGACAAGCAGTGTCGACACTTGGAGTCATTGTGTCGACACCTGGGATGCAGAGTCGACACCAGACAGAAAGTGTCGACACTTGGAGCTGTGTCGACACTCAGTGAAGAAAAGTGCAGACAGAAAGTGTCGACACAAGGAGCTGTGTCGACACTCAGTGAAGCTGTGTCTACACTAGAAAGTGTCGACACTTGGAGCTGTGTCGACACTCAACAAAAGTCTGCAGAGTCCAAGTACAAGTGTCGACACTCAACACAATGTGTCGACACTATGTAGAAGAGTCAGCACTTGAAGTAAGTGTCGACACTCAACACAATGTGTCGATACTCAATAGAAGAGTCAGCATTTGAAGTATGTGTCGACACCCAGAACAATGTGTCGACACACAGCTGAAGACTCAACACTTGAAGAAAGTGTCGACACATGGAGCTGTGTCGACACTTAGCAAAGAACAGAAAGAACAACAAATTATTCTAAGTACAAGTGTCGACACTATGGGAATGTGTCGACACTCAGCTGAAGTCTCAACAACAAGAAGGTGTGTCGACACAAGGAGCTTTGTCGACACTCAGCAAGATTCAACATAGAAGACTCTGTGTCGACACCAAGAAGCAGTGTCGACACTTGATAGATTCAACACAAGAAGATGTGTCGACACAAAGGAGATGTGTCAACACATAGAAGAATTCAGCAAAAGCTAGAAGAACAAGTACTTGTGTCGACACTCAATTTTAGTGTCGACATATGAAGAAGAATCTGTGTCGAGACATACAAGGATATGTGTCGACACTTTGTAGACTTGTGTCGACACTTACACAACATGTGTCGACACTTGGACTATAAGTGTCGACACTTAAAGACAGAAAGTCTCGACACTTATAGACAGTTAGAGATTTTCAAGAAGTGACTGGATGATTTGACAGCTGTCGTTCCAGCTGGTCTACAGCACCTGTCAGAGATATCAGAAGTCAGTTATGGACCGGTCCAGCCGGTTACCATGAAGAAAGCCTATAAATAGGCACCTACAGTTTACAGAAACTGTGGTTCAGAATTGTCAAAGTTGTTGATAGAAGTTAAAAGTTGTTGATCAGAATATTGAAGTAATTATAATGTTACAAAGAGGATCAACACAAGAAGATCTAGCAGTTAAAGTGCAGATCTAAGAAGTTGGAGAGAGAGGGCTCCATCCAAGAAATCAGCCTTTGGAACTAGGCTGAGAATAAGGATTCAGATTCAGTCTAGATCTTAAGTGGCAGAGGTCAAGGAACAACTGCAGAGGATTCAGTCTTATTCAGTTCTACTCAAGAAGCTTTGAAGAAAGCTAAGTCAGGGTGAATCCAGCTGAGTTCTTCCAAGAACTCATCAAGAATCTCTCAACTCCCCTCCTTTAATTCTGAGTTGTAGAGTTATTATTTGTATTACATTTTTAACTTGTAGGATCCATTTGGATCTGAGTGAATTGTAAGCCTATATCTATAAAGGCTGAGGGTAGGGCTTGCTAGCCTGAGTGTAGGAGATTGAGATCTCTGAGTGTAGGCCTTGTTGGCTGAGTGTAGGCCTTGGATTGGCTGAGTGTAGGCCTTGTTTGGCTGAGTGTAGGCTTTGGGATAAAGCTGAGTTGTAAGGCTTTGGGCCTGAGGTGTAGGAACCAATTTGGGTTCTGAGACAGTGCAGGAGTTTGGCCGAATCTAGTACACTGCTAGATAGGCAAAGGGGGAAAGTGGATGTACCCATATCTTGGGGAACCACTATAAATCACTGTGTGCTGTACTGTGCTGAAATTGTTGCTGTGTATGCTGTGTTTGCTGTAATAAACTAGTTAGATTGCTGTGATATAACTGATTGCTGCCAATAAAGTTAGAAAAGGATTAGGTCACCTATTCACCCCCCCTCTAGGTGTTTAGGTACCATATCTTTCAATATCCCCTCTTGGGATTTGGCAGCAAACTTGGTTAGATAAGACTTGCCATTGTTAAGTATATAGCACTTGCAACCAAAGATCCTGAAATAGGATAAATTTGGTTTTCTTCCTTTCACAATCTCATAGGGAGTCTTTTTGTGGCCCTTGTTGATAGTAGCCCTATTGATTACATGACATGCAGTGTTTACTGCCTCAGCCCAGAAGTATTCTGGGAGAGAAGTGTCACTCAATAGGGTTCTACCAGCCTCTATCAATTTTCTATTCTTTCTTTCAGCAATATCATTTTGCTGAGGTGTTCTTGGTGAGGAAAATTCCTGAAAAATCCTAAACCCTTGACACAGTTTTGTCATACTTTCAGACTGAAATTCAGTACCATGGTCACTTCTGATTTTGAGCACTGTACTGTCCAATTCATTCTGAATTTGTTTAAAAAAACTATATAAGATACTTGGGGTTTCAGATTTTTGTCTTAGGAAGAACACCCAGGAATATCTTGAATAGTCATCTACAACCACAAATGTGTAGACCTTCCTACCAAGGCTGTGAACTGACATAGGACCAAAAAGATCCATATGCAAGAGGTATAGACACCTCACAGAATCCTTGTTCTCAAGGCTATGAAAGGTGGATTTGGTCTGCTTACCTTTTTGACAAGCTGAGCATATCCCATCCTTTATACACTTAACTTGAGGACCATTCCTCACTAACTCTTTGCTAAAGAGTTGGATAATTATCTTATAGTTAAGATGAGCCAGCCTCTTGTGCCATTTAACAAAATGTGAGACTCTCTCATCAGTTACAACACAAATAGGAGAAACATTATTCTCACACACAAAGTCAAGACAACAGACATTTCTCTTCCTATATCCTGTCAGAATGATCTTTTGATCACTTGACCTTTTGATATGACAACCATTCTTGACAAATGAGATTTCATATCCTAAATCACTCAGCTGACTTATGCTAATGAGGTTGTGTTTTAAACCCTTCACATAGGCCACTTGAGTGATAGTAATTTGGTTACTATAAATGTTACCAAAGCCTTTGATGATTCCTTTTTCTGAACCACCAAAGGTTACTTTAGGGCCATCCTTGATAGGTGTATAGTCCTTCAGCAACCCCCTAGTTCCAGTCATGTGCCTGGAACATCCACTGTCCAAGTACCATATAGGGGCATGGCCACTTGTACTCACCTGCAAAACAGATTACTTAACCTTAGAACCCAAATAACTCTTGGGTCCTTGGTGCAGGTTAGTCTGACTTTTAACAAAACTACCTGTAGCTCTTCTAGCAGGCAGTTTACTACTCTCCTTGACACTTGAATTGTGCCAACAATCTAAGGCAAAGTGGCCTATCTTGTCACAACACCAGCACTCAAACATGTTGTACCTTTGTTTAGGTACAACCCTGGCTGAAGTATCTACAGCATGCTTCTGGTTTTGTGCTGGGGCTTTGCCCTTAGATTTGGAACTAGCAGTCCAGGCAGGTTTTTTAAACCCCAATCCAGTCTTAACCTTTTGTGGTACAAACTCATCTATCAAGGGTAAAATAGATTTAGGTTTAGACAAACTTGCAACTATCTATCTCTCTTTCTGAAGTCTAATCTACACATTTCTGATCTGATCATTCTTAAATGTAATAATACTCATCTGAATAACAGTAATGTTCTTCAGTCTGGCTATTTCATTCAGTTTTTGATCTAACAACTTGTCTGAATCAGCAGCAGCCAATTTAAGACTAGCAATCTCCTTTGCCTGAGTTTTGGCCAAGGTTTTACTTTTCTTCAAGGCCTGCAACAAGTCCCTATATTCATCAATTAACTGAAGAATATCTCCTTCATATTCAGACCCACCCACATCACTTGATGCAGATGTATCTGATTCTGACTCAGTACTATAAATTGAACTAGAAGAACAACTTTATACCTTACTTGGTCCAGGCTGATCCTGGATCTTATCTCCTTCAGATAAAGCCATCAGTCCCTTGCACTGATGGTCCTCATGCTCATAAATTGAGTTCATTAGCTGCATGAACTCATCTTCTTCCTATTCAGCAAATAATCCAATGTAGGCTTTAGCTTCTGATTCTGTTTCTGAAGATGACTGATCTGTCAGACTCTTGTCTTTCTTAGCAACAAAGGACTTTTCCTTTTTGCCCTGAAACTGAGTCTTCTTTTTGTCAGCTGACATCTTCCTCTTTTCAGGACAGTCAGCCACTACTTGTCCCTGTCTATTACAGCAATAACACACAATTTTTGAAGATGTAGCTTTGCTTGGCTTGGATCTTCTTCTGTCATTCCTGGAAGACTTTCTCTTCTGATAGTAGTCATCTTTTGGCTGAGAAGTGGAAGGCTTAGACCTCCACTGCTTCTTCTTCAGAAATTTTTGAAAATTCCTAGTAAAAGCATCAAAGTCTTCATCACTTTCACTGCTATCTGAATTCTTGCTATCTGAATTATCTGTTACAGCCTCATTAATTATTTGAGGTGGAGATGGAGACTTGGTTCTATACTTATTAGTGGCTTCAGTCTTGAAGGCCACAGATCTTTCCTTGTGCTCCACTCTAGTAGTTTTCTCTTCCTCCTTTCTAGACATTAATTGCATCTCATAAGATAACATTTTTCCAAACAAAGTTGGAGGAGGTATATCAGCTAGTTTGGCCACTTCCTTAATGTCACAAATCTTGGTGTCCCAGTCCTTAGTCAGGGATCTTAAAAACTTGTCATTCAGCTCATAGTTACTGAATTCTCTTCCATAGGACATCAACTCATTAACAATCCTATAGAACTTCTTGTAACATTCTATAATGCTATCAGACTTTCCTTGTCTGAAGCTTTCATATTCCTGATTTAACAAGGACTTCCTATCTTGTCTTACTTCCTCTGAGCCCTCCATATAAACTATTAATGTGTCCCACATTTCTTTAGAGGTTTTACAATGAATTAAGTTCTGAAATATTGTATCATCAATGGCACTAACAATTATATTCTGGGCTCTCTTGTCCATAGTGGCCAGAATGATTTCATCTTTAGTCATTTCAGAGAAGTCCTGGGAAGTTTTCTGATTTGCATCCAGAATTGATATCTTCATTGGCACATATGAGCCTTCTTTAACTGTAATGTATATCTTTGGGTCAGAAGCTTCCATAAAGAGTCTAACCCTCTCTTTCCATATGTCAAATATCTCTTTTCTACATATTGGCAATTTCATGAACCCCAGCTCTTTATGATTCTCACTAGAACCCATTTTCTTGATTCTTGTTTGTTCTAAATCTGCCTACAGGATCTTACTCAGACTGTTAAGTCCCTTTTTGAGTAACCTCGGTTGTGATACCACTTGAAAGAAATAGTGCCTAACCACCTAGAGGGGGGTGAATAGGTGTACTTTTTCTTTTTACTTTAAAGGCAGACAAACTGTTATAAACTTTAAGCAGCAAATGCAATTCTATAGCTATCACAATACAGCAACCACAAGAACAAACATTCACAGAGTGCACACAGTGTTTATAGTGGTTCCCCAAGGTCTGGGTACATCCACTTTCCCCCTTCGCCTATCTAGTAGTGCACTAGATTCGGCCTAACTTCTGCACTTCTCCTCAGATCCTCAGATCTTACAGCTCAGAACCCCAATCCAAGTTACTACAACTCAGAGTGTCCCCACTCCTACAACTCAGGCACAAAGCCATACCACTCAGTCTTCAACAAGACCTACACTCAGGCTAAACAGCCCTACCTTAGCCTTCAACATGGCCTACACTCAAAGAATTGTTTCTCCTACACTCAGGCTCAAAAGCCCTACCTCAGCCTTTATAAATTTAGGCTTACAACTCAGATCCCTTAGGATCCTACAAAAAGATAATAATAATGTTTTTAGATCACCACTCAGATTGAGAGAATGAAGATGGCAATCTTCTTGATCAGTTCTTGATAGCACTGATTCCTGAGATCAACTTTGTCTTTGCTTTCATCAAGGCTTCTTGAGTCTGAACTCAGTAAAGATGATCTTCTTGAAGTAGACCGGCTGGCAACTTCCTTCTTAGGATGGAGAAATAAATCGGGATCCTACTTTGCAGTCTGGTTCAAAAACTGCTTCTTAAGTGATTTGATTAACAAGTCTCTTTCTTGACTTCAATTACTGGAGTTCTCCCTCTCCAAGTAAATCTGAAGTTTCTTCAGAATACTGATTTACAGTTTTCTCTGGATCTGTATTGATCTTCTTAATCTTCTGATTAATACTTTAGTTGTGTTCTCTATTGATTAATCTTCTTTTGTTGAGGGAGAAAGGTCTTTAAATAGTCTTTCTCCAAGGTAACCGGCTGATCTGGTTTCTAACGAACTTCTGACAGCTCTGACAGTTGTAGTTGACCGGTTGAAATGGCAGCTGTCAAGTCATCCAGTAACTTCTTGAAAATACTGTCTCTATCTGAAAGTGTCGAGACTGATCTTCATTATGTGCCGACACAAATAGACCAAGTGTCGACAAAAGTGAACTGAGTGTCGACACTAGCCTTGATGGTGTCGACACAACTCCTTGTGTTTTTGTAACAGCTTCTCGACACTACTTATTCAGAATGTGTCGACACTGATTCTGTGTGTCGACACAAGCTTGCTGTTGAATGTGTCGACACTGATTCTGTTTGTCGACACAAGTACTTCTTATTTAACACTTAGTTGAATTCTGTTGTATGTCGACACATCTCCTTTGTGTCGACACATGCCTTCTTGTATTGAAACTTGCTGAGTGTCGACACATCTCCTTTGTGTCGACACATGCCTTCTTGTGTTGAAACTTGCTGAATGTAGACACATCTCCTTTGTGTCGACACAAGTACTTTAACTTTGTTAAAGCTTGCAAAGTTTCGACACAGCCTCCTGGTGTCGACACATTTGATGTCGGCAAAGCTTCTCTGGGTGTCGACCCTGCCTTTAAGTGTCGACACAGATTATGTTGACAATTCTTCACAGTGTGTCGACACTGCCTGTATGTGTCGACACTTTTCTTCTGGTGTCGACTCTGCCTTTCCTGGTGTCGACACAATTACTCCAAGTGTCGACACAGCTTCTCTAGTTGTCGACACAAGCCTTCATAAGTGTCGACACTTCACATCTAGGTGTCGACACATGGACTTATAAACTTTTCTGCATTTTCTGCATTTTCTGCAATTTCTTAACCTGCACATATAAACTCAAAGCACATCAAATACACCTTGATGTATATCAGTGAGTAGGGTGAGGCTTCTTCAAATCTAGTACATATTTTCCAATGTACCCAACACTAACAGTACAGGTTGGAATTAATTCGTTGTTTTTATTTGCGACCACTGTCACGCTGCCTTTTTTCGGCACAACTTGTACTAGGCTAACCCAAGTACTGTCGGAGATGAGATAGATGATTTCCGTATCTAGGAGTTTGATCACCTCAGCTCTCACGCCTTCTTTTATACTAGGATTTAGTCGTCATTGGGGCTGGACAGTACTGCGGGAATTATCTTCCAAGAAGATTTTATGGGTACGGAAGGAGGGGTTAATCCCCTTTATATTAGATAACTGTCGTGCAATTGTGTGGCGATGATTTCTTAAAACTAGAACCAACTCAGAAATTTCTGAGTCGCTCAAATCGGAAGAGATGATAACGGGAAGCTTAGAGTTGCTTTCTAAGAAGAGATATTTGAGATGTGGGGGAGTTGCTTCAACTCTAAGGTGGGTGATTCCTTGAAGGAGGTTTTGATTTTTAGGGTCTCGATGTGTAGTGGTTCAGGTTGTGTGGTGCGAGAGACTTCTTCTATACAAAAGAGCTCGGCGATAATGGGTTCATTGTACATTGAAGATATTGACTCGGGTAGTGCAGAAGATTCATTTTCGAAGCATTCCTCTAGGTAGAAGCATGAATCGTCATTATGTAAGGTATTACTCATCGAGGGATTTATACTAGAATTAATTTCATCGTCTCCAACCCGAAGGAGGAGCTTTCCATCACTAACATCGATAATAGCGCGAGACGTGGCAAGGAATGGGAGGCCGAGTATTGTTAAAATTCAACAAACCGCAGACGCCCCCTTGGATACCCTGCTGAAAACTCAACAAACCGAAGGAGAATACGCCCACTTATATGTTGAAAGTTTTCCCGGATCGTGGAGTTAACAGTGGTTATCTCAACAAAGCAGTAACAACCAGCAACACATGCAGCACAAGCTTCTTTATTGATCAAGAGCAAACTTCTTTACAAGGCGAGACATACATGGCGAGACATGCTTCACCAAAACCCAACACCGGGAGAGCAGAGACAGATACAAAGACAAGAACAAAAAACAAGCCGCGCGGACTCAAACAATTAAGCCGCCGACCTACTGCTGTGGAGTCCGCTCAGTCCGCCAGGTCGCCAGACCGCAACCCAAGCCGCGCGAACTCACCCTTACTCCAATGCTTAGCTCTTCACCGCCGGTCTGCACGCCGCCAGACCGCACAAGCTGCGCCACCGAATGGAACAGTCCGCCAGAAACCGGCGACTTCCTGAACCCGAACCAAGTCGCCAAAGAGAAGACCGCCTGGCCGCTATCCGCGACCTGCTGTTTACCGCCTGTTGCTTAACCGCAGAGTCCGCACTGTCCCTGACCGCAATCAGAGCCAAGTCCTGGCTTTCCAGCGCTATCCGCACAACCTGCACAGCACAACCGGTCAACTCTATCCGTGCGGACACAAAGTCCAGGCCGCAGCAACTTACGCGAGCTCAAACACTGTTCACTTACTTCGGTCTAGGTTCCTCTATTAGTTCTGATGTGACATGGGTCCTATTATAGGCACGACGATGAGTATGGTCACCGCCCTTCCCGATAGGATCACCGCCACAACCCGCAGCAAGAACTTATGTGTCCGCCAGCCCGCGGACACACATGCCAGTTCGCCGCCCTGTGCAGATAGCCAGTCCGCCCCAGCTTCTCCAAGGCCGGACTCCAATATCAGTCCGCCTTGCCGCCAGAGACCAAGCCAGGACCACCACAGCCGGACTCCACAAAAGCCGTATCCGCCATCTGCGGACAAGGCATCAGCCCGCAAAACCCGAGCCCGCAACCGCGCCATCAAGGCACCTGCCGGACTCAGCGGATACCCAGCTATCGTCCGCATATCCCAAGTCCATTACCTCATTGCAAGGCACCTCCGGACTTAGCGACACGCCAATCCAGTCCGCTAACAGCAGACTCCAGTCCGCAACTCTGAGCCATTGCTCATCACAAGGCATCTCGGACTCAGCGGACTCCAGCTCCAGTCCGCACGCTCCTGCACGGGCAATCCTCCAGTCCGCATATCCCCAAGCTAGCAAACAAGGCAAAGCACTTCTACTACGCTTGGCAGACTGAGAAACCAGCCGCGCTCCACTGCGCGATCTCCCGGACTGAGCCATCCTGGACTTGGTTCAATTCCCACCAAGTCCAGTCCACTGGCCGCAAGGGCCAGTCCGCACTTACTGGCGGACACTGATCTAGCCCGCCATACCGGGCGACCTCCAGTTCCTGTCCGCGCTGACCGGCGGTCTCCGCGACTTCCACTTGCCGCTTCACTAGAGCAAGACCAAGGCATCTGCCAAACCGGTCTGCCGAGCTCCAGTTCTTCAGTCCGCTTCAAGCCGAACTCCGCGGATAACATTCCTATCCGCCGGTTACTTCCTGGAGTAAACCGCCTGCTGAGCAAACACTGGCCTGTCAGACCGCCGCTGCTGTCCGCGCAGTCCGCGCGAACAGACCGCCCAGGCCGCCACAGAGCAAACCGCCTGCCAACATCCCTGCCGACCTAGCAGTCCGCCAACCCAGTCCGCGTAGTCCGCGCGGATAGGTTCCCAAGCCTTCCATTCATCCACTTTCACTTCACAGAATTCAAACACTCCCCCTTGAAGTGAGAAGTGGTGAATAACTCCAGCAGCTCCCGTAACCTTGCACCTGGTCCTTCCGATAGCATCACGAAGAGATGTCCAAGACATAGTCCTCGCCCCGCATATCAGGACCATGAGGGAGCCCTCCAGCATCTCCCAAAAGCGAGCCATGCTTCCCTCTGCCTTCTTCAGCTTCAACCTCACTCATGCATCAAGGAGTATCACCAACTTCTTGGACCCAGAAGCCCAAGCCTCGTTGCCTATGAGAGAAGTCACCTCAGAGACTTGGTGTCAACCACCTCCTTGATTCTAGTGGGGTCATCACAGCCAGAAGTCCCTTGCTCGACCTGAGGGCTAACAAGGAAACACGGGACCAAGTCCGCCGTGTTCCCATCGCTATATCGAGTGGTGGCTTACTGATCCTCTTCGATCTCCGAAGAACCTGATCATGGCTGACCACCTCCGCTGCTTTTGAACCAGCTCCGTTCCGGGCAAACCGGAACAATGCTCCCTTTGTTCCTGAACAAGACGCCTCCTTACTGGGAACCAAGAGCACCTGGAGCAACGCTCCCCCTGCTACCTGAACCAGAAGACTCCCTCTTGAACATGAACTGCCTGGAACATCGCTCCCTTGCTTCCTGAACAGGAAGCCTCCGCCTTGAGCCAGAAGGTCCAGTGAGCATCGCTCCCCCTTCTTCCGGACTCTGACGCCTTTGCCCCGGAGCTAGAACAACCTGGAGCACCTGGTGACTCAGGCAACTCCACTTCCATAGCAAGCAGCCTTCTTCAGCCCACCATCTGACCTGCTTAACTCTAGCTCCACATAAGAGCTACCCCAATACGGCGTCAACTCATCAAAAAAATGTCTCTCGACACTATGAGTTTCTTCGTCGCAGGATCCATACACCTCCATCTTCTTTTCTGCTCATCATACCCTATAAAGACTAGCTTTGTTTGAGAGCACCCGGAGAGTGTATATAGCAGGTAGATCCAAACACCGAAGGTGCTACACTGAGGGCTTCACTCCGAACATTAGCTCATAAGGAGTCTTCACTAT